>JARUPY010000111.1:0-89366 GCA_029817715.1 Melastoma dodecandrum
GCATGTTAGAATGTAAGAGTTTAGTAAATAGGAATCCCCGAACTCACTCTAGGTTTTTCCGATCTTAAACCATTTTCAATTGTTTAAGTCGGGTGGCGACTCCATATAGTTTTCCTAGGTTAATCAACAACACAATCTTTTTACGGAGCCATTTTGAAATTGGGTAAACCGACGACATAAGAATGCTCTCTAAGTCCTCCCAAAAGCTCCTAAATATGAGGCCTTAACGCAACCTTTCGCCTCATCAACCTCCACCGAAGGGCGCAACGCCCAGCAGGTTCCATTCGGGAAACCAAGGGAGGACCCAACTTAAGAAGCCCCTTCTGCAATCGTCACTGACGCTCCGACGTCGTGACGTTCACGATCGGTTTAGGCCTAGGTGGAGCATGCTCAAATCCTCGGGTCGTCCGAACCGCCAACGCGGCGTGGTATAAAGCCCGGATGGCGTCGCATTACCTCGAGGAATCGCAAGGGGGCTATTGCAAGTACCAAATGTGCCTTGATGTTCCTCTTGCAAGTATGGTATCGGTTGTCGGTTGTTTGGAAGCCCTCTGGCTTGTATCGTGGAGGAATTGCAATTGTCCTTGGATTGCTGATGTGGGATTCCTACGACGGCATGGTCTGAAATGTTCGCCAATCCCAAAAATGAAATCCTCTACAAATATTCATGTAGCGGCTGCTGGAATGTTCTCGCATGGAAGCCATGGAAAATTACTTTTTATTTGTTTCAACTATTATTCTCTCCGATGTCTCTACTTGTATTAAACAAAAATAATGAGAACCTTCCTGTGGATCCCTACGTAAACGCGATAAGGTCGGCGAGAGTTTAAGGGATACGACTCCCCTCTTCCACTGATTAAAAAAATGTTTCTTGACGTGTTAACCTTGCTGCCAAATTTGGTACAAGAGTTAGTAAATAGGAATCACCAAAACTTACTCTGGTTTTTCCGACTTAAACCATTTTCAAAGTTAAGTCGGTGGCGACTCCATATAGTTTACCTAGGTTAAACAACACATCTTTTTACGGAGGCATTTTGGATGGGTAACGACGACACGAGTTGCTCCGTGAGTCCCTCCCAAAAGCTCCTAAATGATGGCCTTAACGCAATATTTCGCCTTTCACCTCTAACGAGGGCGCAACGCCCAACAGAATCCATTTTGGGAACCAAGGGAGGACACAACTTAAGCCCCTTCCGCAACCTCTGATGCTCGAGTCGTGACGCGACCGGTTTAGGCCTTGGGAAAGCCAGCCCAAATCCTCGGATCGTCCGAACCGCCACGCGCGTACAAGGCCAGATGGCGCACTTACCTGGAAGAATCGCAAGGGGGCTGTTGCAGGTATCGTTGTGCCTTGATGTCCTCTGCATATGGTTTCGTTGTCGGTTGTTTGGAGCCCTCTGGGCGGGATCGTGGAGGAATTGCAATTGTCCTTGTATTGCTGATGTGGGATTCCTACGGTGATGGCTGAAGTGTTCCCAATATCAAAATGAAATCCTCTACAAATATTCATGATGGCTGCGGAATTTTCTCGCATGGAGGCCAATGAAATTATTTTTATTTGTTCAACTATTATTCTCCCGCGTCTCTACTTGTATTAAGCAAAAATAATGGGAACCTTCCTGTGGTTTGCTACGTAACCGCGATAGGGTCGGCGAGAGTTTAAGGGACACGACTCCCCCTCTTCTACTCATTAATAAAATGTTTCTGGACGTGTAACTGTACGCGCGCCTTCTGGCCTAGCACGCGCGCGGTGGTTCGGATGACCCGAGGATCCGGGCCCGCTCCCCTAGAGTCTTCTGGTCGGCGTCGCTACTCGAGCGTCGAACGCTGCGGAAAAGACCGAGGGGGTCCCTCCTTCGATTCCTGATCCGGTCTGTCCATACTTTTCGCCGATCGTCTCCATGCTCCTTAAGAAGCCGACGGGCGAAAAGGAGCGCATGGCCCGAAGAGGAAGCTTCAGGAGGTTCCAAGAGCGGCTCGCGTCGCCATCACCTATCCAAAATGACTTCGTAAAAAAGGAGTTTTTTAATTATACGGAGTCGCCACCGACTTAGTTTTTAAAAGCTTGGTTTAAGTCGGAAAACCAGAGTAGATTCGGGGATTCCTAATTACTAACTCTTACATCTAAACATGCGAAGAAGTGGCGTTTGCTCCAAAAGTTTGCTTTTGGTTAACGGGCGTTGGACCCGATCCGGGCATGACTCCGGACTCATGTCATTGTTTTACGGGCGCTGGACCCGATTCAGGCGTTGGACCCGAACTCATGTCGATTTGTTTAACAGTCACATGCGACAAAAATCCTAAGGGGGCCTAACAGCATGCACCACAACACTTGACAAACAATAATTTAGATAAAAGAGAGCGGGGAAGAGTGGTGACTGCGGGTCTATGCAATTGGGCCCGCAGCCCGTTACATTTGGAAACAAAGAAAAACGGGAGGCCCGCACCTCCCTCATGTACCTGAGGCCTGCCGGGATGGCTTTACATCGGCCAGGCTCGTCCGTTGGGGCCGCTTTCGGGACGTGTTTTCTACCATGGGTTTCTTCGTGCGCCTCCATCTTCAAGCTTTGTCCTTATGAATTCTTTCCCGGGCATGCTCAGGATTAAACAGATGTTGCACATGTAAAAGAAGTAAGAAGGCTGGGATTAGATCATTTTTTTTAACTCAACATAAGACATTTTTTTTTGTAAGTTAAAGGTAATTATAATTTTTTTTTGTTTATTATTAAAATAAATCACAAGGTTTTCGTAAAAAAAAATTCAAAAAAAATGTTGAGACTTCGTTAAAAAGTAATAATTATAATAATAATAGCAATGACTATTACAATAAAACATTAAAACAATAAATTAAAACATGTTACGGGAGGATTTTATTTTTTTTAAATAATAATAATAATAATAATAATAAAACAAATGAAACAATCAAAGAAAACCATCTTCCGCACAATCCATTGATTGGAAATTGAAATCAAACAGAGGGTAGGAAAACAGACTTTCACCACGTGGGTTCTCTGATTCTGCCATGGGATGGGCGAGATTGGAGGTTAGGTCACTACCGACGAATCCAGATTGCTGGTCGCTGGAGGAGAAGCGGGTGGCTAGAAAGGACTCAGCCGTTGAAGACCTTAGATCTGAGGCACAGAGCTTGTCGAGGAAGCGTTGCAACGAGTCCGATATGGTCGGGGGATGTTTGATGATGCGCCCGGGTTCAGTTGTCAGCAGGATGACCACTTAGTAGGTCGGGATTTCAAGGAAAACGAGGCGGCTGGGCATGTTAGAGTTGTCCATCCGAAGGCGAATTCGATGGGTTGGTTAAGGCGCCGAGTAAAAGGAGGCCTTTGACGTAGAAAATGGAAGCTGCGATGCTTGATGATGATGGTTCGACCACAGCGCCGGGAAGCCGGCGGAGGAGGGGACGACTTTTGGCACTGATTACCGCTTTGGGGTACTGGGCTAATTTTTTTCTGTACAAACAAGTAAATATATTAGAAGACAACTTCTCGCGGTGCTAATACGCACCAGCAAAAAGTTTCGTACACCTATCTTTTATTCGACTATGGGATCGGGTTGCGAAGGAATTCATTACTTCGGTTAAAAATAGCGTCTGCTAAGCAGCAAGAGGCGCGGTGTCAAGTTTGGCAGTGCTCCCCATCACTGGCATGGTTCCTTGAATCAGGTTGGTGATGCTAACTTCCATTTTGTGTTGGAGACGATTATGGTTGGGCTGGTTCTATGGGGGGTTTCGCTGCCACCATTGTGACTGTGTCTCACCTTGGGGACGTAGTCGAAGAGGATAGCAGCCTGAGCGTTAGAGTCTGGGTGATGGTCAGTGTGTGAGTCCCCCCGTTTGTGCGTCTGGCCAGGGGTATAAGAGAGTCTCTGAAAGGGGTCGTGGATTAAATGTCGTGGATTAAATGTTGATTGCTGATTTTTCGAAGCTCTGGAGGGTGCTCAGATTAGTAACCGATATTTATAGGATTAATATGGGTTTTCGAAAGGTCCGTTTTCTCTGTACGGGGAAAACGCATCCCTATCATCAAGTTGGGTTGATTTTAGAATTGAAAACGACAAATTGGAAAGTTTAAAAAAGGTAATAAATAAAAAGCAGATTAGAAATTTGGGGTATTTACAGCTGCCCCTCTTTGCGAGAGAATCTAAGAAGGTTTTCTCGCAAAGATATTATGAATATCCCAAATTGATGAATTCTGATCTTGATAGACCTTGCACCTTATAATCTCATCAGTAAAGTAGTTAGATATAAATGAAATCCCGTGAAATACATGTATAAGCAAATGACACTTATGCATATCATTTCAACTAAAATTATTCTTGAATGAGAATAAGAGAAGGGATTTTGACTTTTCTCACAGTTCGCTCTTAATTCTAGAAGCTATCTCAGTTGGATTTGATAATTCCTTTGACTTGGATGCTCATGTACTAGTCGAAGGAGTCTTTGCCTGGGTTGTAATAAGGCCTTGAGAGTAAAGTTTTAAATTCCTCGTTTAAAAGAGGGAGTCTAAAGACCTCATCGGAAGCTACTTGACCGTAGAGTTTTCACCGTTCAAACAAATTCTCCATCGTTCAGACAGCTCGCCAGTTTATGCATTCCTTTGGGGATGAATGATTGGCTTACTAGTAAGTGCTGATGATCCGCTTTGGGAATATGACACCTTTCTTTTGCGACCGTCAATGTCGGCCCTGGTGCTTTATTATGCTCTTTTGACTTTCATCTTGGCGCTTTGCTTTTGAAGAGTTTGGACTTTGCGCTAATTCTGCTTTTTATTTATTGAATCGTAGGGATTTGCACTGCTTTCTTTCTCTTGTCAGTTTATTGATCTTCTCTTGGAGATGCTTTGGACTCCTTGGGAATTTGTATTTATTGTTTTAAAAATTCCATCCTTGGGGGCGACTCGACTGGCAAGCTTGACAGTTGATGGTGTCTTTTTGTTTGAACCATAAAGAAGGGTTGCCTATACGGTCCGTTGCTTCCAGTTTCTAACTCCAGGATCTCCTTTAACCTCAATGTGAGGCGGTCCCTAGACTCGTTTGGAATAGTATATATAAAGAAACTTCAAATTTGGCTCGAAAGGGGTTAGCAATGGTCAATTTTTGTGTTTAAGATAGAGAAGAAATGCTCGATCTTATCCTCGTTTGAGCATCTTTTGTCAAAGGATTCGTTGTCCTCCCGGATCTTTGAGTGTGAACCCTCATAGTGTTTGCACTCATCACTCAGGGGTAGGTGTTTAAGAGTAGGTTTGCCTTCTCCGTTCTCACTCAGATGTATTCTCTTTGCCCAAAAATCTTTTCGAATTGTATGCAAATGGACACACAAATGCTTAAATAGGTTCAAGTACGCAAACCTCTTTAGAGACTTCATACTAAAGTGATGTTCTTGTGCAAGCTTCGCGAGGAAAGTGTTTGTACCTTCATGCCCCAGTCATGTTCTTAAAACGGCTTTCACAAGACCACCCACGATGTTGCCAGTAGTCTGTATCGTACTATGCGGATGCCCATGTGCCTACACAGTTGACAACGAACGGAGACGGAGTTAGCTCATATACTTCACCTCTTGTTTGGGTGAATAATAATAAAGTATAGTATCCACTGGGGAAATGAGATGGATATGTCCATCTTGATAATCAGTGCAATAGACTCCAATGTGGGAAAAACGAAGGAATGACTTCGTCTGGGAAATGATAAGAAATCTTGTTAGAGAGTAGTGTAGATGATACTCCCTTTCGATATGATCATTTTTAATGACAACAAAGGCAATCTCGAAGCCTTAGCTCGAAATTTTCCACCCAACCGCCCATGCCTTTGTCTGTAATATAAGATGTTCATGTACTTACACAAGGCAAAGGACAAATAACAAGTCAACTCATGTAACTTGTTTCTTTAAAATCAAGTTTGCTCATGTAACTTTATTTATATAAAAGGTGAAGTAGAGTTTTGATACTTCCCCTTTTTTGTGTTTCGTCATTGCATCTTCGTCCGAAGGAACCAAAGGATTGACGAAACCGCCACAAGTCTTTGGCTTGAAGCATTACCACCCACTTAAGTGTAGTAACGTCGGAGAGCGTCCGCATTGATTGGTTGTGACAGTTCTCCTCCATCCATCTTTGTTAGGACGGTAGATTCTCCCGAGAAAGCGTGTTTGACGACGAATGGTCCCTCGTAGTTCGGAGCAAATTTTCCCCTAGGATCTTTGGCATTTGGAAGGATCCGTTTGAGGACGAGGTCTCCTGGTTTGTACTTGACCTCTTTGACCTTTTTGTTGAATGCCCTGGACATGCGCTATTGATAACATTGCATGTGGTCGATTGCGGCAAGTCGTTTCTCATCGATGAAGTCGAGGTGGGCGAGCTGGTGATTGCCCTTCTCTTCTTCGGTCATGTTGCTTTGGGACAAGATCCGGAGAGTAGGTAGCTTGACTTCTGCTGGAATGACTGCTTGAGCGCCATAGATGAGTTCGAAGGGAGTTGCCCCAGTCGAAGTACGCATCGTCGTCCGGTAAGCGAGTAATGCGAAAGGGAGCTTCTCGTGCCAATCCCGATATGTGATCGCCGTCTTCTGAAGAATCTTTTCATGTTTTCGTTGGCAGCTTCGACTGCACCGTTCATTTGTGGATGGTACAGTGAAGAATTCAGGTGTTTGATTCGAAATTCAGTGCATAGAGTATTCATTTGTTTGCCGTTGAAGTTTGTGCCGTTGTCGGTGACGAGCAGCTCCGGAACTCCGTATCTGGCGATGACATTTGTCCGCGTGAAATGTATGACGTTATTCGCGGTGACTTCCTTGAAAGATTGTGCTTCGATCCATTAGTAAAGTAGTCGATGGCGACTAATATGAACCGATGCCCGTTTGATGCCTCAGGATTAATTGGTCCGATGACGTCCATGCCCCACATTGAGAATGGCCACGGTTCGAACAGTGGGTATAGCCTTGTTGGAGGGACATGCACCTTATTGCTGTATATCTGACATTTGTGGCAGGTTTTGACGTATTTGATACAGTCGGCCTCGATTGTGAGCCAATAGTATCCCTGACGCATGATCTTCTGAGCGAGAGCATAGCCGTTCATGTGTGGTCCACAAACGCCTTCATGGACTTCGATGATGATGGCTTGTGCTTCCTGTTCTGTGACGCACCACATGAGGGCTGTCGTGAATGACTTCTCGTAGAGCACGTCACCATTGAGGAAGTAGCTCCTTGCAATCCTCCGGATGAATTTGCATTCCTTTCCTGTGCTACATTGGGGAAATGCGTTCGTCTCTAGGTAAGCTTTGATGTCTGCAAACCACGGTGGTGAGTCTCCAGGTTGGCAAGGCTCAACGTGCATGCAGCTTGGGTCTTCGGCGATGTCGATGCGAAGAGGCTCTATGTCCATTTCTCCTGCTAATGGAATAATTGATGCAAGAACAGCAAGAGCGTCGGCAAAACGATTATCTGCTCGTGGGAGGTAATTGAATTCGATATAAATGAATTGGCGGGCTAGTGTTTGTAGGTAGTCCTGATATGGGATGAGCTTTGGATCCCGTGTGCGCCATGCCCCGTTTCTTTGGGAGATAATGAGTGCCGAATCTCCATGAACGTCAAGAAATCGGACTTGCATGTCGAGTGCACGTAATAGGCCGAGATGCATGCTTCATATTCAGCAATGTTGTTTGTGCAGGGGAAGGTGACTTTAGCAGCTGTTGGATAGTATTGTCCATCTGGGGATATCACTACTGCTCCGATGCCTGAACCAGAAGAGTTTACAGCGCCGTCAAAATACATTGTCCATCTTTGTTGTGACTCGGTGAGGAAGATGTTTTCGTCTGGCAATTTGATTTCCAAAGGCGAATTGTCTGTCCCTGGATATTCTGCAATGTGATCAGCGATTGTTCTTCCTTTGGTTGACTTAGTTGAGTGGAATCTGATATCGAATTCAGCTAGCTGCAACTGCCACTTAGAGACTCTTCCTATCAGTGTTGGTTTGTCAAAGAGGTATTTGAGGGGATCGCTCTCGGAAACTAGTAAAATCTCGTAATGGAGGGTGTATTGCCGGAGTCGATGTAGCACCCAAACGAGTGCGCAACAGGTACATTCTGACACCGTGTACCGAGACTCGCAATCCGTGAATTTCTTGCTTAAGTAATACACCGCGTGTTCCTTTGTGACTGGCTATTGTTGGGCAAGCATGGCTCCAAATGACTCTTCTCGAACTGTGAGGTAGAGCGTGAGAGGGTGCCCCGGCTTTGGCGGGATGAGAACGGGTAGTTCTATTAGGTAGGCCTTTTCTTGAACAACGGTTTGCATGTATTTGCCAAGTTAGAGATGAACCTTCCAATGTAATTGACGCGACCCATGAAACCCCGAATCTCCTTAACTGACTTTGGTGCTGGGAGATCGCGAATTGCCATGATTTTGTCGGGGTCGATTTCGATGCCTTTGCTGCTGACAACGAACCCTAGAAGTTTGCCTGACGTTGCCCCGAAGACGCATTTAGCCGGATTGAGACGAAGCTTGTACTTGCGAAGTCGTTCAAATAGCTTGCGGAGAACAACAGTGTGGTCTTTTTCTGCTCAGGATTTTGCAAACATATCGTCGACGTAAACTTCAATTTCTCGGTGCATCATATCATGGAACAGGACCACCATTGCGCGTTGATAAGTTGCCCCAGCGTTCTTGAGTCCGAAGGGCATGACCCGGTAATAGAACGTGCCCCATGGTGTTGTGACAGTCGTTTTCTCCTTGTCTTCTTCAGCCATACGTATTTGGTTGTACCCGGAGAATCCATCCATGAAAGAAAATCTGTTGAAATCAGCAGTATTGTCTACTAGTAGGTCGATGTGCGGTAGAGGGAAGTCGTCTTTGGGACTCGCTTTGTTAAGGTCACGGTAATCAACGCAGACTCGGACTTTCCCGTTTTTCTTTATGACAGGGACGATGTTGGCGACCCATTGTGGGTACTTGGCTACCTCGATGAAGTTGACCTTGAGGAGTTTGTCGACCTCTTCCTTGATCGCTAGAGCTAGCTCGGGCTTGTACCGACGTTGTTTCTGCTTGGTGGGACGAATTAGTGGATCAGTGGGGTTTTTGTGCTCCACTATCTCCGGGTCTAATCCTGGCATATCTGCATACGTCCAAGCGAAGATATCTGAAAATTCCTTGAGTAGGTTGACGATACTCTCGGCCTCATCTGTTGGGAGATCAGCCCCAATATGTAGCTCCTTATGCTCGTCATCCGTTCCGATGTTGATTGATCTGGGTTCTTGTAATGTCATCTCCTTTGGTTCCTCATGTCGTTGGAGACCTAGCTCGAGACCATGGTAGCCTTCGAGGGATCTCGGGTTATCTATGACCACTCGGTCATGTTCTGGGGTATTTTCAGGTATGTCCAAAGCGTCGTTCCTGCATGTAAGAAACAAGTCAAGGTCGTGGTTGTAGCTGAATTGCATGAAATTTGAAGTATTATACGACGTGACAACTATGATAAGTCAAACGTTCTAAAATAAGAATAAAAATAAAACGTTGTGGGATCAGGCCTCAGCGGGGCCCTCGTTGTTTCCTCATATTCGCCCTTTATCATCAGCGTCCTGATCCCACAGACACTAACTAGAGTCGCGTTACATACGGACAACCTTGCTAGTCCGCGACCAGAATGTTGCAAGGTAATTTATTCTAGACTCGATTATTCTAAATGCAAAAAGTAAAGTTGGAAATGTTCACCCTTCGCGCGGCATGTCTGACTCAGTTGGGTTCGACGCTTCCATCATGTTGATTTCTTCTTCGGGCTTTTGTGCTTCAATCCTCATACCCTCCATCTGTTCGGAGAGGATCTCGCCTTCCATTGTCGTTGCTGACGAACGAACAAAAACGATAGCTGACTTGCCGCCAGCGCGCATGTCTTGGATTGTTGGTTTAGGTCTCCACGGTTCGTTGCCTTTGGATCCAAGAGCGCGTGTCCCCACCTGGGTAGGTTTGTCGATCGGATGTCGGATGCCTTGTCCTTGAGCTCCGAGTCCTTGACCAGGCTGGTATCCGAATCTGATGAACTGTCGAGCAGCGCTGCGGTTGCCCTGGCCCATTAGGGGATCTGACCTGAAGTCCCTCCTGACCATGTTTACCATCTCGAACGCTTGAGTTGTCGATGGTTCTCCGACGTACGGCATGTCAATTTCATGGCACAATTACATGGTACACTCCCCTTTGACTGTGATGAGCTTGCCATCTAAAGGAAAACGGACCATCTGGTGCAGAGTCGAAGGGATTGGCCCGGCTTGATGGATCCACGGACGTCCTAGTAGCATGTTGAAGGATCCGGCGGTCTCAAGAATTTGGCATGCGGAGGAGAAGAGAGTGGGCCCCACTTTGATCTCTAGAGTCACCTCGCCGTGGGCCTGACGTTTTGCGCCGTCAAAAGCTCGAATGGTAAGACTGGAAGGTGGGAGTTTCTCTATGTTGATACCGAGCTTATGAGCCACATCGAGTGGGATGATGTTGACTCCGGACCCCCCGTCGATGAGCACCTTGGAAACAATAGTATCGCGACATTTGAGCGTGATGAATAAAGCGTTGTTGTGGTCCCGTGCTCCTTCTGGGAGGTCATCTTCCGAGAAGGTGATGGCATTGTTTGCCAACATGCCGTTCATGTACGAGTCCAGCGCGTTGACCTCAATTTCTTCCGGTACGTGTACTTCGGCCAGAAACTTCTCCAACATCTCCCTGTGCTTGTCAGAAGAATGGATCGAATCGAAGAGGGAGATATGGGCGGGTTGCTTCTTCAGTTGCTCGACAATATTGTAGTCGCTTTCTTTCACCGAGTAGATCACCTTACGAATTTGCTCATTCGACGGCCCCTTGGGCTTTGAAGATTCGGGCTACAGTTGGGGCTCTGGAGCCGGCACTACTCTTCCTGAACAGGTGATGAGCTCGACTTCTGGGCTGGGTGTCATGCTACTTGGACTAATGACAATTGGACTCCTTGGTTCCATCTGTATCAGCGCAGGTGCTTGTGGTGGCATTTCCGGTTGCGTTGGACCTAATGGGATGTAGACATATGGTACTCGAGGGAGTACTTGGGGGAAGATGTCCGGTATAGCGGCATGCATCTATAGAGGGTGATTATCTCCTCCGTAGGATCCACTTTTATGTCCACATCCTCGGCCTTGGCCTCGTCCTCGACCACGATTGGACTCGATCATGTTGATATATTCTTCTCCTTCAGACTCATGCGTCTTGACCTCTGTAGCGTCCACCTTCTCAAAATCAGACTTCTTTTGCTTTCTCGGAGGTTGTACTTTAGTTCTAGGAGGAAAAATTGGAACCCGAAACTGTGGTTTCTCAGCCTGTCTAATATATACCGACATGAGATTGAGGGGTACAGCCACATTGGGTGGTATATAGTGAGTGCGCATGCGAGGTCGGCGTCTCCAGCTTCGTCCTTGATTGACGTCAGTTACATTGGCATGTTCAGTGATCTCTTGCTCCACCTCATGTAAATGCACCTCTTCTTCATGATCAGTCAGCAGTGCAAAGGGGTTTGCCCCGACATAGCTGACGTGCTCGGGCAGTGGGTTGCTCATGACATTTGAAGTTGTGGCCACTGTTGAGAACGTGATGACGCCGTCGTTCAACAAGTTCTGAATTTTAAACTTGAGCACGATACAGTCCTTGGTGTCGTGCCCCAGTGCTCCAGAGTGATATTGACAACTCGCTTTGGGGTTGTAGCCGAAAGAGGAAGGGTTGGTCGATTTAGGGTCTACGGGTGAGATGAATCCCATGTCTCTCAGCCGGGTGAACATTACATCTAATGGATCGGGAGTCGGAACCAGGTCCTCCAATCTGCGTCGGGGACGCTCTTACCGTGCAGGCCTTGGCTGCTGGTGCATTGTCACGGGAGCGGTCGGTCTAGGATTGGCCACCACAGGCACATGGGGTCTAAAGGTAACTGCGGCGTATGACCTTGGCGCATATGAAGTCGGCAGTACCGCTGCTTTATTGTGCTCTGCAGCCGCGACGAGCTCCTTGGGCTTTGGTTTGACGGCTGGCTTTATTGAAGGGGGAGGAATTAGCCCATCCCGGCTTGCCCGATCGAGTTTATCGGCATTGATGACCGCTTGGGCGAAGGTTGTGAGGGTCTGATCAATCATGTATGGTAAATACTCGCGCGGGAGGAGTTGGAAGGACTCATCTATCAGCTCTTTTTCTTTCAAAGCCGGTTTAATCTGTGAAGCCACCTCCCTGAACCGATAAGCAAATTGTTTGATGTCCTCGGAGCGGTACCTTTTTAGTTTCCGCAAGTCTGATATCGTTGGTGCCATCTCTACATTAAAACTGTAGTAATTGAGAAAGTCGAGGGCTAACTCCTTGAATGTTGTGTACTGGCTCACATCCTTGGTGTAATACCAGTGCAACGCCGACTCCGCTAAGCTCTCTTGGAACATGGCGATGCGAAACTTATCATCTACCGGGTATACCGCCATCTTGTGGCAGAAGTGTTTCAAATGTAACTCCGGGCAGCCATTTCCATGAAACTTCTCAAATTCAGGCATTTTGAATTTCGGCGGAACTTGAATCTGGGGGACATATTAGTTGGCATATTCCCAGTTGTGAGCCTGGTGCCCCTGAATGGCATTGAGGTGCTCCTCCATTCTCGCCATACGACGCGCCTCCTCTTCTTGTATCGTGGCAATCTTAGCTTCGAGCCTTGTCTCAAAAGCATTAGCCAGCTGTTGTTAACCGAATAACTGATCGATAATGGCCGCATTACGACTTGTCGGGTTTGGAACAATCGATTCCACATGTGGAGCCCGGGGTACTGGAAAGCCGGTAGTTGTAGGGGCGGCAGGATAATAGGGAGATGGCCCAAGTGGCGCTGATTGATAGGGATTTGGCCCTGGTGCGGACGGTTGAGGGTAGTATGGTGGGAGATATGGTGGTGTTGTGGTTGACGAAAAAGGCGGTCCACACATGTGTGGGTAAGGATTGAATGCAGGTGGTGCATTTGTTGGCACCGAGGACCCATGCATGTAGGGCGGTAGGTGCGGGTTATGGGAGATAATAGAAACGGCAGGTGTAGCCATTAGTTGCCGCTGGAGGAACTCAGCCATCATCATTTTGAGAGATGACAGCTCGGTTGTGAGGGTTTCCACCTTAACTCCCAGGGAAGTAATGGCTGTGCTTTGGGCCGCTTCAGACGTGTTGAGGTTGAGTGGTGATACCACTGGTGGAGCAGTTGATGACTCAATTGCCGGCGTTGTGAAAGCCGTCAAAGGTGGGATGAAAACTGGAGCACTGACCCCAGCTGTGGAAGGCCCGATGGTGAAGACTGGGGCTCTAGGGAATAGCTCGGCGATAATGGGGGACCTAGCAAGAGGCGAAACCGGTGCTGATGTTTGAACTGATCCCGCGGTAGTGACAGCCGAGACAGCAGCACGAGTAGTTGGGATAGCCTCAGCGGTCACGAGAGAGTTACTAACGGCGGAAGTAGCTGAAGAAGTGGAGGTGCGGCTTGGAGAGATGGCGGCCATAGCTTCTCGGGTGGAGCGGGTTCTCGGACGTTTTCTTTGCGGATCAATCTTGGCCGTTCGGTACCTTGGCTTGATAAAAGAGTTGAATCAACATCGAGCACTGTGATACTTTGGATGCATGATATGTAATTATGCATGATCATGTCTAATGTAAGGATTGGATTGTAATTACAATGAACACAATCCAAGAGAGAGAAAACAAGTCAGCAAAACGACGTTTAAGCTGAAGTTTATTATAAAGACTATTAAAAAGTTTGACGAATAAAAGATGAAATGGGATTTCAAGCCCGTTATGGTAGAGTCGATCTTCAAATGCGATCCCAAGGAGTAACGCGCTTCTTTTGGAAACGGGCTGACTGGACGTCAATGTCCTTCTGATGTTTTGGGGGAAGGTCGAACTCTTTCTCTGTGAGAGTCATCCACACGCGTGCGAAGTGTGTCGTTGCTCGACGAATTACGCCCCTTGGTGGTGGGTTATCCAGGTCGATCGGATCAAATGGTTTAGTTGGTGCTGCTCTGATCCGCGGAATTCCTCCGAACTGGTGCATGACCCGTGCCGGACTGTAATAAGACGTCCCGGTGATCCCGACGATCGGGATGTAATCTCCATCAAGGGAACTTATGATGGCCCAGATTACGTCGAAGCACTTAGCCATCTGGTAGAAGTCCTCTGGCTCCAAAGAGTAGAAGAGAGCTCGGACACTAGCAAAGGTACGAGTCGGAAGGCGAGCACGCCCTGATATGCGGTCGAGCAAATCTGGAAATTGTTCCCGTCTGAATGATTCTCCAGTGATGCCGATGTGGATATAAAACCAAGCCTGGAGCAATGTCGGGCTGAATGTAAACTTGTGATTTTGCACACCCTCTCTAGCTCGGCGCACAATCTGGGTGAGGCTGTAATTGGTTTCGCCGACCATGTTGGGAAGAAAAGGCCTTCCTTCGATGATTGCTTTTGTCAGGTAAACTGTTCTCTTGTTGAGCAATGCCTCACTGTATGAGTAGAGTATCGTCCCTGTGAACAAGAGTATAAATGCCCTCGCTGATCCTTGACCGTCTCCCATGCGTGGCTCATACGGCGTGTTGCGAAACTCGAAGAGCTTGTTGACGTTGATATGTCCTTCCGCGGTAAACAAGCTGGGTACAACTGCTGGTGAGATTTGAAGAAGGCGAGCTACGTAGTTCCTTGGTTTGTCGTTATAGGGCAGGGGAAGGATTCCCGAGTGAGGAGGTAGTGCAGATAGATCCCCATATTCTTCGTAAGTCGGTGTCAGTTCCAAAGTGTCAAATCTGAAGGTATAGCTCTCAGGATCCCAGCGAGCGACGAGATGCTGAAGCAGGAACCAGTCGACTTCCATGCGGATGAGGTGAAAGAGACCTCCGTTGCACGAACTCCCTTTCTGAGGGCCTGAGCACATCGAGCCACCGTCGAAGCAAATCCGTAAACGGAACCCCCTTGCGTAGCGCTATTGACTCCATGAGATCAACCTACAAGCTTGGACGTCATTCAATTGTAACGACAATCCAATCCAAATCCTAATATGAGGTGTATTTGCAAACGAGATTTTTTATGTTTGAAGAGTGATGACATTGAACAAATATGTTGATGCATCGACTATTGATCAACAGACACTCTTGCAGAATGAATGTGAATGAATGTAGAAACGTAAACAAGGAAGATAGGGAATGGAGAAAAGGAATCGAGGAAACCCCCCGCAACCAACCCAACCCGCTGTAAAATGAACAAGGTTAGTTCTTACGTATATCACATACAAAAAATACCTGAGACCTGTCCCTGCACAGGTAACAGTCACTTAGTAACAAACAAATGCATATGCAGCGTCCGGTACCTGTAGTGGATGAACAATACTAGACTCTCAGATGAAGGCTTCTAAACCTCCCACGGACTGAGGGAGGCGGGGCCCCGGCCAAAAACCATACCGCAAATAGCAGCAGGCTGAACCTCTCGGTGACCCCCCTAAAAATCCTAGCCCCGGGTTCAGGCACACCTAGACATGCCTAGGAAAGCGATAAACAAACACAACCATGAGGGCAGACAAAGGGCACCGAGCCAAGCAATTACATACGCAAACAAGAACTCCTTTCCGCATGTGGATTAAAAATGTAAAAGCGTTCGAAAGGAATCCACATGCAGAGTCCCCAGCGGAGTCGCCATCCGGGATGTGCGCACGCCTTCCGGCCTAGCACGCGCGCGGTGGTTCGGACGACCCGAAGATCCGAGCCCGCTCCCCTAGAGTCTTCCGGCCGGCGTCGCGACTCGACGTCGAACGCTGCGGAAAAGACCGAGGGGGTCCCTCCTTCGATTCCTGATCGGGTCTGCCCAGACTTTTCGCCGATCGTCTCCATGCTCCTTAAGAGGCGACGGGCGAAAAGGAGCGCATGGCCCGAGGAGGAAGCTTCAGGAGGTTCCAAGAGCGGCTTGCGTCGCCGTCACCTATCCAAAATGACTTCATAAAAAAGGAGTTTTTTAATTATACGGAGTCGCCACCGACTTAGTTTTTAAAAGCTTGGTTTAAGTCGGAAAACCAGAGTAGATTCGAGGATTCCTAATTACTAACTCTTACATCTAAACATGCGAAGAAGTGGCGTTTGCTCCAAAAGTTTGCTTTTGGTTAATGGGTGTTTGACCCGATCCGGGCATGACTCCGGTCTCATGTCATTGTTTTATGGGCGCTGGACCCGATTCAGGCATTGGACACGAACTCATGTGTATTTGTTTAACAGTCACATGCGACAAAAATCCTAAGGGGGCCTAACAGAATGCACCACAACATTCACAAACAATAATTTAGATAAAAGAGAGCGGGGAAGGGTGGTGACTGCGGGCCTATGCAATTGGGCCCGCAGCCCGTTACATGTGGAAACAAAGAAAAACGGGAGGCCCGCACCTCCCTCATGTACCTGAGGCCTGCCGGGATGGCTTTACATCGGCCAGGCTCGTCCGTTGGGGCCGCTTTCGGGACGTGTTTCCACCATGGGTTTCCTCGTGCGCCTCCATCTTCAAGCTTTGTCCTTATGAATTCTTTCCCGGGCATGCTCAGGATTAAACAGATGTTGCACATGTAAAAGAAGCAAGAAGGCTAGGATTAGATCATTTTTTTTAACTCAACATAAGACATTTTTTTTGTAAGTTAAAGGTAATTATAATTTTTTTTTTATTATTAAAATAAATCACAAGGTTTTCGTATAAAAAATAAAAAAAAAAGTGAAATTAAAGACTGAATCTGATGTAATTTAAAATTAAAAAAAATGTTGGGACTTCGTTAAAAAGTAATAATTATAATAATAATAGCAATGACTATTACAATAAAACATTAAAACAATAAATTAAAACATATAACGGGAGGATTTTATTTTATTTTATTTAAAAAAAATTGATAATAATAATAATAAAACAAATAAAACAATCAAACAAAACCATCTGCGCACAATCCATTGATTTAAAATTGAAATCAAACAGAGGAGTAGGGAAACAGACTTTCACCTCGTGGGTTCTCTGATTCTGCCATGGGATGGGCGAGATTGGTCACTACCGACGGATCTAGATTGCTGGTCGCTGGGAGGAGAAGTGGGTGGCTGGAATGGAGTCAGCCATTGAAGACCTTAGATCTGAGGCACGGAGCTTGTCGAGGAAGCGTTGCAACGAGTCCGATATGGTCGAGGGATGTTTGATGATGCGCCCGGTTTCAGTGTCAGCAGGGATGACCACTTAGTAGGTTGGGATTTCAAGGAAAACGAGGCGACTGGGCATGTTAGAGTTGTCCATTCGAAGGCGAATTCGATGGGTTGGTTAAGGCGCCGAGCAAAAGGAGGCCTTTGGCGTGGAAAATGGAAGCTGCGATACTTGATGATGATGGTTCGACCACAGCGCCGGGAAGCCGGCGAAGGAGGGGTCGACTTTTGGCACTGATTACCGCTTTGGAGTACTGGGCTGAAAACAAGTAAATATATTAGAAGACAAAATGACTTCTCGCGGTGCTAATACGCACCCGCGAGAAGTTTCGTACACCTATCTTTTATTCGACTATGGGATCGGGTTGTGAAGGAATTCATTGCTTCGGTTGAAAAGACCGTCTGCTAAGCAGCAAGAGGCGCGGCGTCAAGTTTGGCAGTGCTCCCCGTCGCTGGCATGGTTCCTTGAATCAGGTTGGTGATGCTAACGTCCTTTTTGTGTTGGAGACGATTATGGTTGGGCTGGTCCTACGGGGGGTTTCGCTGCCACCATTGTGACTGTGTCTCACCTTGGGGACGTAGTCGAAGAGGATAGCAGCCTGAGCATTAGAGTCTGGGCAATGGTCAGTGTGTGAGTCCCCCCGTTTGTGCGTCTGGCCAGAGGCATAAGAGAGTCTCTGAAAGGGGTCGTGGATTAAATGTTGATTGTTGATTTTTCGAAGCTCTGGAGGGTGATCAGATTAGTAACCGATGTTTATAGGATTAATGTGGGTTTTCGAAAGGTCCGTTTTCTCTGTACGGGGAAAACGCATCCCTGTCATCAAGTTGGGTTGATTTTAGAATTGAAAACGACAATGTGGGAGTTTAAAAAAGGTAATAAATAAAAAGCAGATTAGAAATTTGGGGTGTTTACGGTAACCTTGCTGCCAAATTTGGTACAAGAGTTAGTAAATAGGAATCCGCGAACTCACTCTGGTTTTTTCGACTTAAACTATTTTCAAAGTTAAGTCAGTAGCGACTCCATATAGTTTACCTAAGTTAAACAACACCTCTTTTTATGGAGCCATTTTGAATGGGTAACGACGGCACGAGATGCTCCATGAGTCCTCCCAAGAGCTCCTAAATGAGGCATTAACGCAACCTTTCGCCTATCACCTCCAACGAGGGCGTAACCCCCAGCAGATCCATTCGGGAACCAAGGGAGGACCCAACTTAAACCCGTTCCGTAACGTCTGATGCTCGAGTCGTGACACCGACCGGTTTAGGCCTTGGGGAAGCAGGCCCAAATCCTCGGATCGTCCGAACCGCCACACGCGTGCTAGGCCGGATGGCGCGCTTACCTGGAGGAATCGCAAGGGGGCTGTTGTCGGTATCGTTGTGCCTTGATGTCCTCTGCATATGGTATCGTTCTCGGTTGTTTGGAGCCCTGTTCGCCTATAGAACGGATCACGTCGGAAATATTTGGCAAAGGACTCACAGGAATTGAGTTTGTGGTCGCCAGTAAGAAGATGCACAATTTATTTGAAAATAAAATGCAAGTCTTACAATCTAACGAATTAAGAACAAGGGCTTACAGCCATCAAAAATGAAAAGGGTAAACGGTGTCAACGATGTGGAATCTTGTGACAGCGGAGAACTTGTGACGAAGGCCTTGGAAGCTCGCTCCGTCGGTGGTGGTCGCTGGCGGGAAGCTGTGACGAAGGCCCTACGAGCTCACTCCGTCGGTGGTGTCGCTGGCGGGGGGTTGACTGCAAAGGCCCTACGAGCTCACTCTGTCGGTGGAAGGATAGTTGACCTGTAAACCGGGTCAGGGTATCTAATTCCTAAGGTTGACGAACAAACTTCAGAGCTTTGGCTGTGTATGGTCGTGTCCTTTTCTTAAAAAATTCCTCTGCTATTTATAGAGGACTTGTACGTGATTAACACGTAACAGATAGATCGTTTTGCAGATCGTGTTATAGATCGTGATCCCTAATATCGTGGGAGTGTCTTAACAACCCCCTTGATATATGGGATCACGTTTCTGGATATTTAAGATCAGTTACGATTTTTAACAAACGTGATTGAAAATGAATAAATTTATTTCAACCTTGTCGACTTGACTGATCTGTACGGACTACAATCGACTTGGTCAATTTATCTAGAATTCCATCGACTTGACCCTACTAGTAGGCTTAGCTACTGTTGAGTCATCTTGGTTGACTTTGATCACCATACTCCTTCGTTGTGAGTCGACCTAGTCGACCCCGTTCATGAGTCGACGTAGTCGACTTCGTCACAAGTCGACCTAGTCGACTTCGTCACAAGTCGACGTAGTCGACTTCGTCACAAGTCGACCTAGTCGACTTCGTCATGGGTCGGACTAGACGGTTGCATCTTGGGCCGACTCGGAGTGTGACTTGAGTGCTTACTGGGTTTCTGCTCTAAGCCCAGGCCCAAAAGGGCCTCCAGGGGAGTCGCCATCCGGGATGTACGCGCGCCTTCCGGCCTAGCACGCGCACGGCGGTTCGGACGACCAGAGGATCCGGGCCCGCTCCCCAAGGCCCAACCGGTCGGCGCCACGATTCGAACGTCGGACGCTGCGGAAGGGAATTGGGTCGAACCCTCCCTTGGTTCCTAAATGGACCTGCGGGGCGTTTCGCCAACCGTCTTCAGTCTTGAAGGCGACGGGCGAAAGGCGGCACGTAGGCCTTACAAAGGAACGTTCAGGAGGACTCGAGGAGCGGCTCGTGTCGCTGTCGTCGTTGTTCTGCCAACGAAGGCTGTTTCAAAAATTCGGCTTGAAACTTTTCCACCCTGCCACCCTTGCCTTCATCGTCTGCCTAGGATGTTCATGGACCTATGAGACAAGCGGAAGGGCAAAACAAATAAGCTCATGTAACCTGTTCTGCAGAGAAAGTATTAGTTGAGGAACGAATACTCCCTTTTCATGTAGATCGTCGTTTTGTTGACAATGAAGGATATTTTGAAGCTTTGGCTCGAAACTGTTTCAAGGCTTTGGCTCGAAACTTTACCACCCTGCCACCCACGCCTTCGTCAACATGCAACAAGGGCTAAAATAAGTGAGCTCATGTAACTTATTTTCACAGATAGGGAAGTATTAATCAAAGAACGAATACTCCCTTTCATGTGATTGTAACGTCGAAGAACGCCTACATCGATTGCTTATGACAGTTCTATCCGTTACGATGATTGATTTTCGATTGAATGTCGTGAATGTGCAAAGTTAATAGAGCCATGCGGTGGGCTTGGGTGGGGATTGGCCACTCATGTAGTGGGCCGACGTGCTTGTTTTTCGCCAGTGAGTAATGTGGAGATTGACCTTCTCCTCTTTTCTTTGGTGAGAGTCTGGTGGTTGACTACTGTCGGGATGACCGCTTGGGTGCCGTAGGGAATTCAAAGGGAATTACCCCAGTCAAAGTATGCGTCGTCGCTTGGTAGGCATTATGTTCTTTGCTATTGGTAAGCTGTCGTGTGAGCCCCAAACGAGTCATCTTGTACCGTCGCTTGAAGAATCTGGTCTATGTTCATGTTTTTGTCGTTGAGCTGCTATGGATCTGGCATTCGTCAAGTTCTTGTTGACGAAGAAACAATGAGGTTGAATTAAGTGTTCGTATTTGGGGGTTGATTGCTCGCAGCTGTCCTGATCTCGCGATACCGTTGTGAATGATGGGGTTTGCCCCTTGTGCTGGATTATGTTGTTGAGTTGTAAGCTGAGGAATTGCCCGTGTTTGGAATGATGTTTCTGTTAGTGCCGAAGTTGTGGCGATTGATGACGTAGTGAAATCGATTTTGTTTCTTTGGAGCGGTTGTCGGATCAGTAGGGGCGTGATGTCCCTAGTGTGTCCAATTGTAGCATGTCTGTGTAGGGCTCTATGGGCTCGTCATTAGCTCTGATGTTGACTGCGGTTGGCTGGTGAGCTGTAACCTCCTTGGGGTTTTCTTATTGTTGTAGGTTCGACTTTGAACTTTAGCAGTCGTTGGGTGATCTTTGGTGTTCATTTTTGGCTTTGTATTTTTGCTACCATTGATATCACTTTAGGCTCATGTTGTTGGACATACAGCTTTTGACCTTGGTAGCTGTAATAGAAACTTTGGTCTTCATATTGTTAAATGTTCGGCTTTGGGCATTGGTAGCCGTCGAAAAATCATTGGCATTCTTGTGCTTGTAGATTTGTATGTCATGCCTTGTCCCTACTCCTATTCGAGGAGCTATGTTGGATAATTAAACCTCGGAAGGAAAATAGAGAAAATGTTTGGATTAGTATCATGCAACAATGTAATCGATGCATGATAAATTTGTGATGATACTTAACCGCACTCGTATATGCAGAAAAGTATGCAATATAACTGCAATTGTAAATGAGACGTAGTGATGCAATGGAGCAATGACATGATAATGTAACTACTGAAATCGAACAGACACTCATCTGGTCATGCGAATGTATGAATGCAGTAAGCAGTAAAATAGGTAGGGATAGGAGAAATGAAGGTTGTTGAAACCCATTGTAATAAACTCCACCCAACCGCAAAACGAGCAAAGTTAGTTTTACAGTTATTGCAGACAAAGCGTACCTGACACCTGTCCCTGCACATGTAGCAGTCACTCAATAACAAGCAAATGCACGTGCGGCGTCTGGTACCTATAGTGAGCAATCAATTCTAGACTCTCGGATGAAGGCTTCTAAAACCTCCCTCGGACTAAGGGAGGCGGGTCCCGGTCCATAGCCTACAAGACCCTAAACCCTAAACCAAAATTCGTCAAAGCCCCTAACCCTTCGTCTCAATGGCAGAAGGTGGAACGGAAGGTTGCGCCCCCTTTAAGGGCTCAGAAGAGAAAGGAAAGGCGTCTAAGTCCCGCCCAAAAAAGACTTAGGATGACCCCTGCGGTGCCACCCTCGGAAGGGAACCAAGCCGCAGAGAAACAAGTCGACCTAGTCGACTTCGTCATGGGTCGGACTAGACGGTTGCATCTTGGGCCGACTCGGAGTGTGACTTGAGTGCTTACTGGGTTTCTGCTCTAAGCCCAGGCCCAAAATTATTTGCCATGTCAACAAGCCCTCTGGCAGGTATCGTGGAGGAATTGCAATTGTCCTTGGATTGCTGATGTGGGATTCCTACGGTGATGGCTGAAATGTTCCCAATCCCAAAATGAAATCCTCTACAAATATTCATGATGGCTGCGGAATGTTCTCGCATGGAAGCCATGGAAATTATTTTTATTTGTTCAACTATTATTCTCCCGTGTCTCTGCTTGTATTAAATAAAAATAATGGGAACATTCCTGTGGTTCGCTACGTAACCGCGATAGGGTCGGCGAGAGGTTAAGGGATACGACTCCCCCTCTTCTACTGATTAAAAAAATGTTTCTTGACGTGTAACCTTCTGCCAAATTTGGTACAAGAGCTCCCCTTTCCCCATGATGAACGTGTCCGTGGCGATTTCCCCCACTTTTGCTAAAAATAAAAAAACATAATTCTGCATGTGGGTTGATTTGTTTGTTTTAGTGATGCTTTTATTTAAAAATGATTTTTTTTAGGTTTTAAATATGTTCGTAACCTAAAATAAAATACAAATTAGTCTTATTATGTAACTAATTTTAGTTTAAAATAAATAACCTAACCATGTTTAGGAAAATTAATTATTGATTACCTAATCATGTTCAAAGACAATAAGAAGTAATCAATATATCGTTAATAATGTTCAACAATTTTTATGAAAATTAAAGTTAATCTTATCATAATCGCATGTGATTAAAACTTGTTTAACGGTGAGTGGATCAGTTTAATCGTCAATTTGGGAGATCTACAATATATCCGCTGCATATATACGGACGACGTTCAACAATATAGCGATACACTATGTCCTCATTGATAATGGGGCCAATGTCAATGTGCTTCCCCTAAAAGCATATAACCGTATGGGGGACGATGTAACCAAGTTGGAACAGACTGACGTGAGTGTCTGTGGCTTCAACGGGACCACTCGTGCTTGGGGGTAGTGTCCGTTTGACTTCGCGTTGGTACTCACGAGAAGAAAGCAACCTTCTTCGTCATTGACATAAAGTTGTTCTTTAGCTCCCTTTTGAGGAGAGACTGGCTACACAAAGCCGGTGCCATCCTCTCCACTCTTCATCAAGAACTCTTGTTGTAGGGAAAATATGGCTTAGAAGTCATTACTGGTGAAGTAATTAAAAATGCTAACCTGTT
Organism: Melastoma dodecandrum; assembly: GCA_029817715.1. NCBI lineage: Eukaryota > Viridiplantae > Streptophyta > Magnoliopsida > Myrtales > Melastomataceae > Melastoma > Melastoma dodecandrum. The sequence continues at coordinate 23,414 of JARUPY010000111.1, forward strand.
ATATGTATGTGCAGGGGAGTAAAGCAAGTCAAAGACATAACCTTAAGCAGAGGTATACGCTCGGAGATCCAAATGTCGGCCCCTTAGGCGAAACATGATATAAATTCTTGGTATCGTACGACGGACCCCTGGTGATTATTCCAATTGGGTGGAACTACAAACGAAGTAGACTAAGATTTGACCCCGCTCAAAAAAGATGCACGCGAAGCTCGTCGAGAAGACGACCGCGTCGGCCGGCGGACAAAACGAATTTAGAGACTGAATGAAAGAACTAAGTCATTATTAACCTCTATCTCGATTGTCTTGATATCAGCTACCTTCTTCTTCTTGCTTTGCGAGTGTATACCCTTCCCCTTCGATAGTTGAGACGTTGTGGTAGGAGTAGGTGTAGAAATACGCTCGGAAGACATAGCAGGAGTTGGAGTGTTCCCCTCTAGAATAGGGAGCGACAAAGGAGTTGCAATAGTTGGAGTAGACAATATAGTTTTTTTTTAATGGTTGCAGATTTTATTACCATACATATAAATTATTAAAATGAATGTTTACGGGAATAACATGGTCAATCGAGATATTTTGCTATAAAGCATGTTCGGGGCCTTTTAATTCCTGTTGGTGGAACTCTCATGAGCTCAATTTTTTTTGTTGAACTTTATTTTTGTAAACCAAGTTTTCGTCTTTTTTTTTATGTTTGTTTTAGGTTAAACTTTTTTTATTTATTGGACAATTCAGTTCAGAGTTGTCAGTCAAAATTTATTTATTTTAGAACGGGCAATCCTATTATCCCTAGATTGCCTGATTTGCAATCCTAAACTAACAGGATTGCCTCCAGAGGGGTTACGTACAAAAGATACCCTTGTATTATTACTGGCGATCCTGTTTTTGTAGGATTGCCGCATTGAACTAATTTCAAATACCCGCCGTCCTCACACGGTCTCATCACAAATCCCCGTCCTCGTCCTCAGTTGCCCGACAAGCCCTCCTCCTCCTTCGTTGCTTTGCCCGACAACCCGTCCTCCTTCTCATCCGTTCGTATCATCCGACAACTCGTCCTCCTCCTCCCTTGGGTTATCCGATAAGCCGTCCTCCTCCTATCTTGGGCTGCCCAACAAGCCATCCTCCTCGTTGCGTCGCTCGACAAGCCATCCTCCTCCTCATTGCGTCGCCCGACAAGCCCTCTTCCTCCTCCTCGTTGCTCACCTGACAAGCCGATCTCTTCCATTGTGTCGCCCTTGCCGCCATCTACCGTAGCCTCGACCAGCCACCCTTTCTCGTTGCCTCGACCAGTCGTCCCTTCCCCCATTGCCTTGACCGAACCCATTTCGTTTCCTGGACCCGCAGCCTCCCTCTGTTGCCTCAACAACCGCCCGCCCACGTGAGTTACCACGACAAATCGCCTGCAAGGCATGTTGTGTTGACTGGAGCCTGGCGGGTTTTGTCGAAGCAGCTGCGATTTGGATAGCAAAAGGTGGTGTTTGGAATTATGGGGGGGGGGGGGAAGATAAGATGGGGGAGAAGGCAGAAGTTCTAGAGGCAGTGTTGAAGGAGGCGGTGGATTTAGTGACAGATCTATTTATTATTCGGGACAGGCCAATTATAAGCAGCAGATATCCAGGTTGAAGGCCTCTGATGATCGGCAATGCCCGCGGCAGTGGTCGCACTCGGTTTCCCCGTAGAGATCGAGGTTCTTGGGGTCTGTGACAAGGAGAGGGGGTGGTGGGTTCGATTGGAGGAGGTACAACAAATGGGGTCAGCTTCATTCTCGCACACGTCCTCGCCTTTGCAGCGGGAAGGCAGGCGTGACGATGGTGAGGACAGCGGGATGGGTTCTACTGGGGTTAAGTTCATAGATAGACAATACTTACATATTTTGCAGAGCATGGGGCAGAGCGTGCACATATTTGATCTTGATGGCAGAATTATATACTTGTGAGTACTCATCTTTTGGACCATCATTCTTGATTAGTTATTGCAGTAGAGGAATTAATTGTTTTTCTGCAATTTAATGTGTTGTGCACGGTTCACAATCAATGTTCTGTATTTGGTGATACTCATCATTCGGATCTTGGTCTTTCTGCGATCAGAGGGAAGATGCAGCTTCGAGTGGTGCTAGCACTCCAAGAGGCGATCTGCCTCCTCATTCCTTCAGCACAAGCCACCAAAGTGAGGACAAATCCCCCAGAAAGATCTCAAGGGACTCCATTGATGACAATGGAAACCGCCCATTCATAAGCTAATTACCTCAAAGGCGGAGACATGGATGGGTAAGAAAGGTCTATCATGGCCCTGGAGGGGAAATGAACGGGATGAGCCAGAGAGCAAAAACATGCGTTCGGGATCATGTTTCGATTTCTGGGTTTGTTTTAGGAGATCAAGTTCTTGAGGTACCTGGGTTCCTGGGTCATGGAAGCCGCCGTGATCATGGCCATTGCTTTGGCAAATGGAGGTGTATGGACTTGTTATTCTAATTCTTGATCTAAAACATAATTGTTTTCGTAAGACATTGGAGAAAAATGATAAAGAACGAAAACATAATAAAAAACCAGTAAATCCCTTAATAGAATCTAATAATCAACTAGTAACCTCCTATGTGATAGGGTGTCATATTACGAGAAGTTCTTAGTAAGTTCAAATTAGTTTGTAAGAGAAAAGACCAATGTAAGATACGAATTACTCAAAACGATTGGAAATGTTAATGTTTGTACGAAATTTTTGCCAACCTTCACGAAAATTTTTTCAACCTTTACGAAATTACTGGCCAATGAAAATTTCGTATTTGACCGGATTGTCTGCGGTAGCAAGTTTACAGGCAATCCGGTTTTGACCTTACAATGTGAACTTACGCGTCGTCCTTCAACAATCCTACCGATTGCAATGGCGACGTTAAGTCTTAGTCCACCATATTAAGCATACATACGTTATAGGTATGGGAACTTACAATGATAAGCTGGTGTATGCTGTCGATCCCTGCCCCCGAAATGGATAGGGACACATCAGCGGATGCCTGGAGGACCAAAAGTCCTCCGCGAGTTCCCAAACTCAAATAACGCCGATCAAAACGATCGAACAATCCCATCAAATTGTTAGCCTCAACTGATGAGGTCCATTCCTGTGGCCGGTATGTCGATCGCTAGAACGAGGACATTCTCGTAAGGTTCTGGGTATGGATGCAGAGGCGAGGCTTCAAGTTATCAACGGTTGGGATGGCGGAAGATGAGGCGACAGGGCTCCTTTCATGATCCATGGACACAATTTGTGTGCAACAGTTCGTTACTGAATGGTACAATGGCACACTCTTCTTAAACCGAATCAGGTAGATCGATTAGTTGGCGCGTAATTTCAAATTTTCAAATTACAAAAGAAATTGGCATGCGAGCCTTATTAACCACGGGTCGTTTGTTTCCTTGCTAATGAAGCAACTACCGGAAGTGTCATCCTTGCGTACACATTTTTAAAATTGTATTCGAAGCGTCTTTTGTTTTGATAAACTCCTTGCTGCTTAATATGGCTTTAAGTACCGACTTCTAATGCAATGTAACCGCTACTCTATGCACTTACCAAAAATTTAATGCAAGCCAACCCTCAATATTCTGAAGTGGACAATATCGAGGCACATCTAATCATGCCTCTGATTATGGAAGTCACGCATTTGCATGACTACATATTGTCCTATTTCCTATCCTTAATCATGGTTGTCTACCCATTTATATGAAATGTTTGTTCAGGACGCAGGACCTCCAACGGACCTCCTTGCTTACACGAACAAAAATCATGTATTCAAATTTTATTGACGATTCGGTAGAATCTTTGTCCTTAACCATGCCTTTGTCTTCGGAAGTGAACCATAAGGGGTACGAAACCTTACCATGTCAGCCGAAGATTACAAAACAAAAGGCTATAAATAATTACAGTTGATAGATTCAGCCTCGAAAGGTATTAAATATGGACTGTGCTTTTCGGATTATGGACTTTTCAATCCAATTCATTGAATGAAAGAAATGTTCCTTCCTAATTGGAGTCATGCTAACAAACAGCTAACACACCATATGTTCAATGCAGGACATACAAACAGGGGATTGGATCCGTGTATGCAATTTAGGAGTATATGCCACTCGAGAAGAATGAAACGAACTATATTCGAAGAAGAGTGCAAAAAATGCAAGGTGTTGCGGGCTAAACTAGCAGTATTACTTCTGCATCTTGCAATTTCACGGCCTTTGACAAAAACAGTAAGTTCTCATACATACAAGGTTTCTTATACATACAAGGTTTCTTAGTGTTTTCAACAATTACTGTAATTAGATTACAACAATTACTTTCATCTTAAAGAGCTCTCAAGGTTATATAAATGCGCACAGAGCAACGGTTGGATTTTGTCCACATCATATGGAAGCAATATCCATGGGCGGTAAATGCTTTAATACTGTTGGGACGGTTTTGATGATGAACCGGATCCTCTGTACTACAGAAGGTCGAATATTCTATTCTACAGAAGCTTTTTATATTAAGGGCTTTATGTAGGAATCATTTTGTAATTAAATGATTAGTTGATAATTATTTAATTATGAAATACAATCCCATCGATCAAGATAATTATCTGATCGAATCATATTGATTTAGCCACCAAATAATCATATTGGAGATAATATTTTTTATAGAAGGAAATGTATCTCTCTATATATGGAAAGGCTCTACTAGATGGTCTACAGGCTTCTGTAAGCTCTTACGACCTCTACGTGACCGTTATTTGGTTTCAAATCACCATCACCTGTCCAGATACATTCTCACATGTGTCTTTATCAGGATGGAATGAATCATTATCCATATGAAAGTAAATCAACGATTATTTCCATCTGGAGAAGGTTATCGAGCAGAACCTTCTGCGATACCTTCTATGATGCACTATTCATGGAAAATATATCATGATCTTATTCTGATTTATTTTCTATCTGAATACTTGCATGTGTATGTTATTATTCATTTTGTCTACTAACCTTTAATTTCTTATTTTGCAGATTGTTAATTTATCTTTTCCTTTTAGTATTTTCTTCTTTGAACTTTGTGTATAAAAGGGCCATGCCTTCTCTGTAAAAAAAAACCAAAAAAAAAAGAAACTCAAGAAAATAATTATTACTAATTCTTTTCTGACTGAAAGCGTGAGCTTTAGTTCTTTCATTCTTTCATTCGTTTGAGTTAGTCACACGAGGAGCACTAGCGACGGACGGCAGCATCGTTGGTGAAGCCTTCTAGGAGAGTGACTCGGGGGCTCGAGGGACTCGGTTGGAAGCTGCAGGAGACGTTGTTGGAAGCGTGTGTACGTGGGCAACGTGCAGCAGGCCGGAGAGAAGGGCTGAACCTCGGGAGTACAGAAGGTGAGGGACTAACCAGCTTCTGTTGTGTAGAGCTCTGTGTGCAGGAACCTAGGACGGAGGCTGCCGTCTACTTGCGTGGGGTTTGCCACATGCTTGCGCAGGGTCTGCTGCGTGCTTGCGTAGGGTATGCTACGTGCTTGTGTGGGGTACGCCACATAGTCGCTATCACGAGGAGATCGTGCAGGTCGTGTGGAGCCGCCGGATGGAAAATCCATCCTTGAACAGAGGTTGCTGTTTGCTTGCGTAGGGTTTGCTACGACCTCGCGTGGGGTACGCCACGAAGTCGTATCCTTGAGAGGATTGCGCATTTGGTTACCTTTGATAGTCACACTCACGTGTGCAACTCTCTGTAGTACAGAACTCTACAGTCTGTGCATACATTTTCTTTGTCACTTTTGTTGCAGATCCCCACGGTCTGTTTAGTGGAAGATCGACAACTCTTGAAACAGAATCTTTCAGATCTGTGTTTTATAATTAAGTCATTTCCTATACAGAACCTTCTGTTGTGGATTGACATTCTTGGTAGAGAACCTTACGGTCTGTGCAACACTTTCTGTAAGACAGAATCCTTGGATCTGTTCTATAGAAGGTTGACGCTTACAGTACAGAATCTTTTAATCTGTGCTATAGAAGGTTAACACATCTGACACAGAACCTTCTGGTCAGTGTCGTGCTTACCTTCTTCGACACAGAACCTTGTGGTCTGTATTGTGCCTTACTTTCTACGATACAAAACCTTCTGGTCTGTATTGAGCCTTAGTTACTATAGTACAGAAGCTTCCTTTCGCTGCGGGGTAAAACGAAAAAGTGTTAAAATCCGAATTTGGTAATTAACACTAATTCACCCCCCTCTTAGTGTAACAATTGGTATTAGAGTTGGTTTCAACAGAGGCTTAACAGCTTGTTGTAGATCCTTGAAAAAGCTCTTACCAGCTACACGTTCTTCTCCTCAGAAGCTCTTAGCTCTGTGACTGTTGTTATTCTGTATAAGCCTACGCTCTATCAGAATCAACCCGCTACTCCACAGAAGCGTTAAGCTTTGTGAATATCTACCTAGTTCTATTCTGTAGAAGCTTACGCTCTATCAGAATTCAACTTCTTTTCCATAGAAGCACTTTGTTCTGTGAGAAACGTTTTGTTGCTCTACGGCTATGGTACATTCTACAGAAGCATACTTTCTGTAAATATCACAGCTGGCATTTTCTGTAGAAGCCTGCTGCTCTGCAAATTCAACAACTGCTACCTGAAAGTTGATTCTAATTTTGTCATATTGACACTTGTTCTCTATTTAACAGAGGCTTGTTTGTTAACTTGACAACTGACTTCTACCCAACAGAAGCTTGCTTCTTTGTTGAGGTTCTATACTCTATTCGTTAACGTTCTGTTCTATAGAAGTTTACTCTATACAAATTGAACAAATGGCTGAAAACTACAATGTGCCTAAACCACATGTTGGGAATCCTCCCATTTTCGATGGTAAGAATTTTGCCTATTGGAAAATAAGAATGAGCGCATTTGTTGATGCTATTGACGAAGACTTATGGTCTTATATAGAAGATGGTCCACCTTCTATACCAGAGCACCAACGATTTGATCGAGAAGGTCATCCTACACGGGAATACCTTAAGATCAGACGACTCACTAAAACGGCAAAGTATTTGATGTTCAATGCTATGTCAGAAGGTGAATTCGTCAAAGTTTCAACTTGCACTTCGGGCAAGGAAATCTGGGATAAACTTGTCACCATGTACATTGGGACAGACCAGATAAGAGAAACTAAGGCAAATTTCTTAATTCACCAATATGAAAATTTTACTATGAAGACTGATGAATCTGTAGAACAGATGTTCCAGAGACTCAACCTTCTAGTCGATGCCCTAACTCGTTTAGGCAAAACCTATCAAAATTCTGAACTAGTTTGAAAGGTTCTGCGTACTCTACCCAAATCATGGGAAGCCAAGAAAATGGCTATAGAGAAAGCTAAGGACCTCTCTACTCTTTGACTAGATCCTTTGATGATCTTCTTAATCTCATATGAGATGGAAAGATCCTCTCAACTAGATATAAAGAGAGAACCCATTGCTTTCAGAGCATCAGAAGAACCTATAGAACGTTCGGATGATGAAGCAGAAGCTGATTCGGATGATGAACTCGCAATGATAGCTAAACGCCTTTTAAGGTTCGCCTCCAAAAAGCGCTTCAATAAGAGAAGCCAACATCACATGGACCCAAAGTCGGTCACATGCTTTGAATGCAAAAAGAAAGGACACTACAAAACAGAATGTCCTTTACTTAAAGAAAAGGAGAAACCTTCTCCTAAATACAAGTCCAAGAAAGCAACAGCTGCTTGGGCAGAACTTGATGATTCTGATGATGAGGAAGCATAAATGTGCCACACAACTCACACAGAAACTCAAAATGAACTTCACACCTGCTTTCAAATAGAAACTGTTGAAAGTGAATGGTATTTGGATAGTGGATGCTCCAGGCACATGACCGGAGACCCATCCAAATTTTCTCAACTGACTCTACAATGTGGAGGGTCGGTTAAATTCGGTGACAATAGCAAAGGCTCTGTCATCGGCAAAGGTACCATTGGAAGTTCTGACTCCATGGTCATCGATGAGGTTCTGTTGGTTACAGAACTCAAACATAATTTGCTGAGCATTAGTCAGCTTTGTGACAAAGGTTATAAAATAACTTTGGATCAAGACAAGTGTTCCGAAATCCTGAACAATGAAGTTCGCTTCATTGGGACCCGTAAGAGGAATATCTACACCTTGACTCAGAACAGCTTTTGTACTACAGAAAATTGCCTTCTGACAGTCAAAGATGAAAGCCTACTATGGCATAGAAGGTTGGGACACTCCAACTTGAAATTGTTATCCAAGCTTGTGAACAAGGATTTGGTTAAGGGATTACCCAATATCCGTTTTGAGCATGACAGCTTCTGTGAAGCATGTGCACTTAGAAAACAAACTAAGTCATCATTCAAATCTAAGAATGAAGTCTCTACTACACAGCCACTTGAACTTCTACATATGGATCTTTTCGGACCTACTAGAGTTCAAAGTATTGGTGGTAGAAGATACTGTCTAGTTGTGGTTGATGACTACTCTAGATACATGTGGGTTAAATTTCTAACTCACAAGAGCAATGCTTTTGAAATCTTCATTAAGCTAGCGAAGAAATTACGGAATGAAACTGGATCTTCCGTAAAAGTTATAAGAACGGATCATGGTACTGAGTTTGAAAACCATGACTTCGCTACTTTTTGTGACGATATCGATCACAATTTTTCCGCACCGTATACCCCTCAACAAAATGGGGTAGCAGAACGGAAACATAGAACTCTGATAGATATGGCTAGAACCATGATGTGTGAGAGCTCTGCTCCAAAGAACCTATGGGCAGAAGTTGTTAATACAGCCTGCTACATATCAAACAAGGTTCTACTTAGACCCATACTTGAGAAAACCCCCTATCAACTATACAGGGGGAGAAAATCGAACTTCTCCTATTTCCACTCCTTTGTAAGTCCTTGTTTTATCTTGCAACCTTCTAAGGCCAATTTAGGAAAGTTCGAAGCTAAGACAGATGAGGGCATCTTTCTTGGATACTCTTTGTCTAGCAAAGCTTATAGAGTTCTAAACAAAAGAACTTCTACTATAGAGGAGTCTATTAATGTAAAAATTAATGACATTCCTACTATCAATACAAGAGATGCTATATCTCTAGAACCTACAGAAGATACTATAGAACATCTACCCTCTACGAAAGAGAATGGTGAACCTTCTGTTCATGAATCTAAAAATGATCTTGAACAAACAAATGATAATTCTGAAGAACATTCTCATAATAATCAACAAAGTGATATTAGAGCACCTGCTCTTTATCAAAGATGTCATCCTATATACCAAGTCATAGGAGATCTTAATCGAGGCATACAGTGTAAATGCCTTCTATGAACACTCGGCTTTTCTGTCACAGAAAGAGCCAGAGAATATTGATGAAGCTCTCAGTGATCCAGATTGGATACTTGCTATGTAAGAGGAGCTTAATCAATTTGAAAGGAGCAAAATGTGGTCACTTGTTCCTAAACCTGACAACCGTTCCATCATTGGAACTAAATGGGTTTCCAGGAATAAACTAAATGAGTCTGACATTATTGTAAGGAACAAGGCTCGACTCGTTACAAAAGGGTACTCTCAACAAGAGGGTATCGGCTTTGATGAGATATTTGCTCCTGTAGCTCGTCTCGAGGCAATACGAATGTTATTAGCCTACGCTTGCTTTAACAACTTTTAGTTGTATCAAATGGACGTAAAAAGTGTATTCCTCAATAGAGAGATCAAATAAGAGGTCTATGTAAGTCAACCTCTTGGTTTCGAGGATCTGCAACACAGAAACTACGCCTATAAACTCTCCAAAGCTCTATATGGTCTTAAAGAGGCTCCTAGAGCATGGTATGAGAAACTTAGCTCATTCCTTGTCGAAAAGGGCTACAATAGTGGAAGAGTAGATACCACTCTCTTTCTCAAACACAGAAGCAATCATCTCATTGTTGTCCAGATCTATGTCGATGACATCATCTTTGGATCAACTGATGAAATGCTCAGTGATAAATTCTCCAAACTCATGACAAGTGAGTTTGAGATGAGCATGATGGGAGAACTCACATTCTTCTTTGGTTTACAAATTCAGCAGACTGCAGAAGGTACATTCTTACACCAAGAAAAGTACACTAAGCAGCTTCTGAAGAAATTCGGCCTAGAAGGCACGAAACATTTGTCTACACCAATGAGTATTAATACTCAATTGGACAAAGACGAAAATGGTAAAGAAGTGGATAGTAAGCTCTACAGAAGCATGATAGGCTATCTTTTGTACCTTGCAGCTTCTAGACCTGACATACTATTTAGTGTGTGCCTCTGTGCTAGATTTCAATCGGCACCTAAAGAATCGCACGTGACTGCGGTCAAGTGGATCTTTAGATATCTACAGGGCTCTGTAAACCTTGGCATCTGGTATTCAAAGAAATCAAACTTTGATCTCACTGGATATTCCGATGCAGACTTCGCAGGAAGTAAGGTCGACAGAAAGAGTACAAGTGGTACTTGTCAGCTCATGGGAAACATGTTTATTTCATGGTTTTCCAAGAAGCAGAATTCTGTTGCCCTCTCCACTGTAGAAGCTGAGTATATAGCAGCTGCAAGCTGCTATGCACAACTCCTGTGGATGAAACAACAACTTGAGGGCTATGGTCACTCATTTACAAAAATACCGATCAAATGTGATAATACTAGTGCTATTAGCCTAGCTATGAATCCAGTATATCACTCCAAATCGAAGCATATCGAACTCAGACATCACTCTCTGAGAGATAATGTACAACAGGGTTCTGTTAGTGTAGAATACATTAACACTGAACACGAATTGGCTGATTTCTTTACTAAACCTTTGGATAAAGAAAAATTTTTATTTTTCAGAAGCGAATTAGGAATCTGCCATCCTATATAATGTCTTTCATAAGACAAAGAAAAGTTAAGTAAGTACTTCAGAAACTTACTACAGAAGGTACATAAGTGTACACTTTATTACAGAAGGTGCAAACATCTGTTTCTACACTACAGAGGGTACACATTCGTACACCTCACCATAGAAGGTAGAATATTTAGCTTTCTATTCAATAGAAGGTTGAATTCCACCATCTATTTTACTAAAGGTATAACTACATATATACCTTAAATCTAACTTGGTAATTTCCAATTATTTGGAAGTTTACGTCTGGAGATATCAAATATCATCCAATAAAATTTTTTTCTAATCAATATCATCTCTATTAGGAAATTAATAATCCTAATAAGTTATATTTGGATACAATTATCCATTATACCTCGCTCTTCTGTGAAGAAGAAGCTCCAACAGAAGGTGACGAAAGATTTTATTGCCTTGTTGAAATCCCATCTGTCTCACTCGGCTTTCTTTCTCACTTTCTCTTATGCATGTTAGTTATGATAGGACGTCTTAAGGAGATTTCTTGGGCGGGAAAATATTTTGTTCCCAAAACCGCCTTTGAGAGAATTCCTTAAAAACCCACAACCGTCGCCTATTCTTCACACAATTTTCTTCAGTCCTGAAACTCTCTCTCATTCTTGCCCTAACCTCGAAACCTTCAATTTCTCTGTGACCATGGCACCCAAAGCGAAATCCTTGAGGAGAAAGGCTAAGGCCGGAAGAAAGAAGGCTCGCACCTCTGGATCGGAGAAGCCTGCCTCATTTGCAAGCAGGACTCCACCCCCTTCCTCGCCGGAGAAACCCATCTCTCCTGCGAAGGACCAGACCATTGCTGCCGTTGAGACTCTCGATGGCATGCCTCCCATCTCCACAGACGAATGACCATCCAAAGTCCAAGTCTCTGTGGAAGATACAACCCAGAAGGAACCCCCGATCTCCATGACGGTGGAACCCTCTGTGCCTGAGCCCTCTGTCAAGGGTTCTACTGCGGGTAGTGATGCACTCACTATCGCCCTTACTGCTGAGATCGCCACATCTGATGAGGAGGTGGAAATCCCCCCTGCTGATGATGTGCTTGACGAGTCTGACAAGGAAGTTCCCACTCCTGCCATCACCGTCTCCCCTGATCTCAAGCTAAAAGGAGTAGCTTCTGAGCCGCAGAAGGCATCTCGAAAGCCTGCAGCCACTCCTACCAAAAAGCTTCTTCATGATGCCATGAAACCCGGAGGAGTCTCCTCTAGGACCAGGCTGAAACGGAAAGAGCCCGAAACGGTCAGCACCTCTATCATTGATATGGCTGCCAAAAAGACCAAGTCCCCAGAGAAACCTGTTCCTGAGGACACTTTCGCAGATGACTTGGATTCGTTTATCTTTCTGGTAAATCCTCTTGTCTCCAAGAAGGAGATAGAAACTGTTTTAGCCGAGGATAAACTGCCTAAGTGTGATGCTGCGGGTAGGCAGATTACCACCTTTAAGCGGATCGACTTTAACTGGTTTGCGACTAATGGACTTGATATTGCCCCTCTGCTAGATAGAATCGGTTTAAAAACCTTCTGTGAGACCTATGCAGAGCTACCTGTCTCTCGTTTGAGAGAGTTCTATGCGAACATCACGTTCCATGAACAGGGTCCGCATGCCAAGTTCATAAAGACAGTCATTGAAGGGGTCACACTGGTATTCTCTGCCCATGATGTGAATCAATTGTTCAGCTGTATGGAGCATGATCCTCTGATGGACATGGGAAGAGAAGAATCCTACAGCATCATCTTGGGACAGAAGGTCCACGCGACCAAGTACCTTGAGTCCACCAAGCTGGACCTCAAAACCCGCATTCTGCATCGAGTGGTTCTGTTCTGCCTTCTACTAAGAACTGGAAGCATCGACACCATCACCTCCAATGATGCGACGTTGATGGCTCATATCCTGAAGGGCATTCCCTTTAATCTTGGTTTGCTGGTGTTCTCCCACATGAAAAGATGCTGCAATACGGCTGGGAAAGCTCTCCCTTATGGCCAGGTAATCGCCGGCCTTCTGAAATTGGCTCATGTCTCTACTGATGCTTCTACTTTTCGTGAAAAGTGGAAAGTTGGCACGTTTAGACAACAAATTATAGCCAGCATGCATTATGTGAGAAAGGGCTCTACCTGGACCCTGAAAGGCAGGTCACAGGATTCTGCTCGTGATGATGAGGATAAGCTTCTAGAGGCCAAGAAGAATGCTGAAGCATCTTCTGCTCAACCCTCTGCTGCTAAGTCTGCTAGTCGGAGACTTCCTTCATCATCTGCTGAAGCACAAGTCCCTGTGGGTAACACGGCTCTCCTCAATCTTGGGGAAGACATCCGTGTCCTTCAGCGAATGGTCACTGACCTGATTCGCTTAGTGGAACGCCGGGACAAGCTTCTGCGCGAGCATCTGGAAAAGGATTCTGCTGAGTCTCAGGAGTGATATCCTTAGTTGCTGTTTCTTTTTCTCTTATGCATTTCTAGCCAGACCAAAAACTACTTTCTGTGATCTTCTAGATTGTAATAAGTGCCACCTGCTGGATACATTTTCTTTGTAGTACGGTATTGAACGTTCAGTTACACATTCTACAATATATTCTGCATGATGGTTTTGCTCTCTCTGCTCTACCCTCTGCGAGAATTAAAATACCTTCTGTATGTTGGTTATGAATGCTACAGCATACCTTCTGCAAGAAATTTACTCTTCTTTATCAACCTACATTCATCTTCTTTTAGATATGACAAAAAGGGGGAGAAAATTGTGTTGATGGGGAGTATCTAGCTCTGTATTGGTTATAGAAAAATCCTAGATTCTCTATAACTTCAATGGGTCGTAGAAGACTATACCGTTTACGGTGTAGAAGCTTATGAGACTGATACAGCTCATAATCGCAACCTTCTGCAGGGAATGCGATTTATGATCTTTTAAAGTCACTATTGCTGGGAGTGTAAAAATGAAATATCATCTTTTTGTCGGGCTAAATACAGAAGCTCCACGCTCTGTATAAATCACAGAAGCCATTGTGCTCTGTAAAAAAAACCTTCTTTATAACAGAAGCTTCTATGCTCTGTTTCACAGAAACCTTATGGTTCTGTAAAAACGTGAGACTCATACTCTCACCTATTAAGGGGGAGTTCTTGCAAAAACATTTCCCTCAACGATGGATGTTTTGTCATCATCAAAAAGGGGAGATTGTTCGGACGGTTTTGATGATGAACCGGATCCTCTGTACTATAGAAGGTCGAACATTCTATTCTACAGAAGCTTTTCATATTAAGGGCTATATGTAAGAATCATTTTGCAATTAAATGATTAGTTGATGATTATTTAATTATGAAATACAATCCCATCGATCAAGATAATTATCTAATCGAATCATATTGATTTAGTCACCAAATAATCATATTGGAGATAATATTTTTTATAGAAGGAAATGTATCTCTCTATATATGGAAAGGTTCTACTAGATGGTCTACAGGCTTCTGTAAGCTCTTACGACCTCTACATGACGGTTATTTGGTTGCAAATCACCACCACCTCTCCAGATACATTCTCACATGTGTCTTTATCAGGATGGAATGAATCATTACCCATATGGAAGTAAATCAACGATTATTTCTATCTGGAGAAGGTTACCGAGCAGAACCTTCTACGATACCTTCTATGATGCACTATTCATGGAAAATATATCATGATCTTATTCTGATTTATTTTCTATCAGAATACTTGCACGTGTATGTTATTATTCATTTTGTCTACTAACCTTTAATTTCTTATTTTGTAGATTGTGTAGAGCTCTGTGTGCAGGAACCTAGGACGGAGGCTGCGTCTGCTTGCGTAGGGTTTGCTGCGTGCTTGCGCAGGGTCTGCTGCATGCTTGCGTAGGGTATGCTACGTGCTTGTGTGGGGTACGCCACATAGTCGCTATCTCGAGGAGATCGTGCAGGTCGTGTGGAGCCGTCGGAGGGAAAATCCATCCTTGAACAGAGGTCGTTGTTCGCTTACGTAGGGTTTGCTACGAGTTCGCGTGGGGTACGCCATGAAGTGGTATCCTTGAGAGGATTGCGTATTTGGTTACCTTTGATAGTCACACTCACGTGTGCAACGCTCTGTCGTCAAAAAACAGAAGACAAGATTCCAGTCTGTGCATACATTTTCTTTGTCACTTTTGCTACAGAACCTCACGGTCCGTTTAGTGGAAGATCGACAACTCTTGAAACAGAATCTTTCAGATCTGTGTTTTATAATTAAGTCATTTCCTATACAGAACCTTCTGTTGTGGATTGACATTCTTGGTACATAACCTTACGGTATGTGCAACACTTTCTATAAGACAGAGTCCTTGGATCTGTTCTATAGAAGGTTGACGCTTACAGTACAGAATCTCTTGATCTGTGCTATAGAAGGTTAACACATCTGACACAGAACCTTCTGGTCAGTGTCGTGCTTACCTTCTTCGACACAGAACCTTGTGGTCTGTGTTGTGCCTTACTTTCTACGATACAAAACTTTCTGGTCTGTATTGAGCCTTAGTTACTATAGTACAGAACCTTAGTGTTTGTGCTACGTAACAAGCCTCTACGATACAGAACCTTGTGGTCTGGGCTTTGCCACTCAAACCTCTATTGTACAGAACCTTCGGGTCTGCTTTTAGTTGATATCATTTGTGCAACTTGTACTGAGATACATTTGAGTGGAAATCATCCAAATATCTGGGTGGATAGTGGACGTAA
Organism: Melastoma dodecandrum; assembly: GCA_029817715.1. Lineage (NCBI taxonomy): Eukaryota > Viridiplantae > Streptophyta > Magnoliopsida > Myrtales > Melastomataceae > Melastoma > Melastoma dodecandrum. The sequence goes on from JARUPY010000111.1 coordinate 39,036, forward strand.
GCAATTTGCTGAACCACTATAAAAATCATTGTGTCCAATCAAACAAATTGCGAACACACTCGAACGTTCTGTTGTACAGAAACCTATCTACGGTTCTATTGGACAGAATCTTCCTTTCGCTGCGGGGTAAAACGAAAAAGTGTTAAAATTCGAATTTGGTAATTAACACTAATTCACCCCCTCTTTGTGTAACAAATACAATGTATAAATCGATATGCGCATGATGCAATAAGTGAGCCGGCTTTTGCAAACACCGCCACTTATGGTCAACAATGAGATGTTCGAACAACAGTACTACATGGACTTTATTCGCAAGTTGTACAGAAAATGTAGCCCTGGTGAGCAAGTCGAATACAAAATGTATAACGTCAATCAAACAGACCTCTGAATAAACCTATGAAGAACATATAGCTCTCGGAAATATGTACAGTGGCATTCTCATAAGGACGGAGATTAAACGTTTCAGGGGTATTAGAGAACAACACTCCGAGGCATTTTGAAATGTGGACAAGCTGATGAGGAAGTGGCGTGATATACAGAATGTGCAATTACGGCTTCACAATGCCAACGGGTTGGAACTTGGAAGAAACACCTGTAAAACTAACCCTTACGCTTCCCCATGAACTACAAATTGAATACTCTGCTTAAAAGCATTGCGTCTTTTGGACTGCGGGATGTAAAGCATGAACGAAATCTGCAACTATGGCTTTACATTGCTAGCGGGTTGGAATTTGGAACATACTTGTAAAATTGACCGTACGCTTCTCCATGAATCACAGATTGAATGCTCCGCTTAAAAGCCGAGCCGTTTAAGAACTATTCGTGCATTGTGTCTACATGTAAGAACAGTAAAACGACATGTAAAAATAAAATATGTACTTGTATTAATAATGACACGACATTTTTTAATAGTAGATGCACATAAATTAACAGTAATGATATGTACAAAAAAAGTAACCACATATATGAACAACTAAAGGACATGAACCAAAACCTGACGCACATGTACAAACAGTGAACCTACAAATATGGAAGACGAAGCCCACGTCCGAACAGTAAAACGACATGTCCAAAAAAGCGCGCACATGTATGAACAGACCACGACTATGTCTGAACAGTCGACGAATGTCAGCAGCTACATGTCTGGATTCATGGGAGTCCCGTGTCCGAGATTTTAGTCGTGACCCCAAGAACTTGGGTTAGAACAACTCTCAGTGATGTCTTCCTCATAACAGATGATGGAAGGATCTCCATGCTTGATCTCGTATGGGGTCAGAAAAGGGACATGAAACCATAATCACAGGAGCCAAATTGGTCTTTTTGTCGGCTTTGTTGGGAATAGACCTTTCTCGAACTTACTCACCTAATTGAGAGCTCGATACAAGTGACATAATAGGAATGGCATAAATGCGACTAACTCTCGGGCTTTAACTAAGAAGTTCGCAAGCGCTTTCATGTATTGTGCAGATCTTTTCCCTCGACAACAAAAAATACACTTCGAGAGACATTCCATGTAGTACTTGTTTGGTTGTTCTCTCCTATGTGAGAGTGGCCCAAGCCCGTGTTATCTTATACGGATGAAGTTCAAAGCCCACCATCTCTTTAAGGAATCATCTAGGGTTGTCTTCAGATGACACAAGACAGAAAAACGCAGCAAGGGTAAGGGAGACGGCAAAAGAAGAGACGTAAACCCAGATTCTGCCGCAGCCTAGTTTCAGCCTGAGCGATATTTACTTAACCGAGTGTTGCCGCTGATCGTACCATTGGAACTTCATGAAATTTTGAGGGAGCATTCTGACTTAAGGTTCTGTATTCTGAACAGTGGATATTACTATTGAAGTCTTCTAGCTAGTGATCTCGCCCCTTTTCCGAGACTGCTAGATTCGATATTCTTGATTTCAGCTCCTTCTTCTTTATGTTATTAAGTGTATTATTACTAAGATGAGTTCTTGATGTTACGCTAATTAGGGAAGAAGTTTTTATGCTGGTCATTGGTGATTTGAGCAGAACACTTGTGTACCCACTTCATTGTTGATTTAGTGGAAGTTTTGGTAGTGCCTCGAGCCGTGGTTTAACTCCTCATATTGAGGAGGTTTTCACGTTAAATCTCGGTGTTATTCATTGCTGCAATTTACTTATTTCTACTGTGATTAGTTGTGTTAGCTTTAAAGAAGTCATTTGACAAATTTTGGGATGTGTTGGTTCGTGTTACGTCCCATCAGTACTCGAACTTTTGCTTGGGTTCCCACTCATGGTCAGCTTCCGACATTTTCATGTTCTTTCTCTATAGTTTTTGTGATACCAAAAATCTTCATATATAAAATCTCTTGGTTCATCATGAAGCCGAAGAGGAAGTTCATGAGCATGACAGTTAGTTAAAAACTATATGTCTTCAAGAGTGATTGTTATAAGGCCTTATGAGAAGTAGAAAAAAATTCATTTCTTTGTTCCAAAAGACCAGCCGAGCAGTGTAAACTCAACGTCGCATTTCTTAAGGGCTGCAGAGACATCGATCAATCGAAAAATGGCCAGACGCTCCCAATTAGATCGAAATCGTGTAAGCCACTCGAGCGTATAACACTGGAGAATGTATCCTCGAGCGTAACTAAGAAAAGACAAATGTACTCGACATGCCCAATGAGTTCTCGAAAGACATGCCCTATGAGTTATAGAATGAATCACGAATAAGAAGGGTATTTTCATCAAATTACCTATGGAAGGCAAAATAGATCCTTTTAGTCTTCCAGTTGAAGGGTCTAAGAAATTCCTAACTACAAATCGGTATGACATTCTCAATGAGAAGATACTCCATGTTGTCCCGTCTTCGAAGGCCGGAGGCAGAAGAACAGGACCCGAGGTCGTCTTGCCTTCTTGGACCGCTGGACATATGTTCATAGTTGTTGCCAACACTTCCTTGTTGCTTAACTCATAGAGATAGGCGAATTTCTTCCCGTCACCATAGGTGTGGTTGTTTTTCTCTTTGTTGCGATAATCAGGAATTAGGTACACTGACAAAAAAGAGAATTCTATGATGATTGGTAATGGGAAGGTGTAAACTTTTTGTGGTTGGAGTGAAGGAAGAGGAACATAATAGAGGCATCGGAATGGAAGATCAAATTCAAGTTTACGAGAAACCCAAGCTTCGACCGTTGTGGTATCAAGTGCGAAAGGGATTATCCTAAATGTGACATACTGTGTTTGAATTAATAACCTCCCTTTTATGGTCTTTTTTAATCTTAATTTTCTTATGAGTAGGAGATTACTCAGACGGCTCAAAGGATTCACTCGATTCAGACTAGTATATTCTCTTACGGCCATCCCAAGACCCTGGGATACACTGGTGTCCCCTTGGGGTCTTCTAATGGTAATTTAACAACAGATCGGAGAAAACAATAAACACCCAAATATTGGGTCTGCATAAAACAGAAACGTAAGATCACTGTTCATTAGGAGGCATTTCCTTTATAGTCAAGTGATCGTCTAGACGCTTTGATGTGAGCCAGAAACTCCGTCATGGTTCGAACGCGTGCGGTCTAAGCGCATGTTGGTGGCAAGTGCATTTTGTCTTGGCTATGAATGAGACTAAGGTAATTTTTAAGAGCCTTTTGAGGAACTTTATGGATGATCAATCCGCAGGAGGAGTTAATTGCAGCTTTTATGGTCAGGGTCTTGTCTAGAGAGTGGCCATCAGATAAGTCCTTAGCACCAGAAACTTCAAGGATGCTGCTGCACTAAAAGTGACGGCTTTATTATTCACAATTTTTGGGTTATGTATGGCATTCAATGAAAAGCCAAAAAAGGGACATCATCAAACCCTTGAGATTTTTTAGGGAATTACAGAGATGATATGGTAGTTCTAGCCATTAAAAAGGAGAAAAAAAGAAATGGAAAAAGAATTCAAATAATTGGAAAGAAGACGACAACATGAAAGTTGTCACAGTATGATATGTTGATCATCTCCCTTTTAGGCGGAATGAACATTAATTGTGGAAGCCCTCCACCCGCCCCCACCACCCCCCGCAATCCCACTTTTTATAACGAGAGAAACACCAAACACCATACATTGCATGCAATTCCACAGAAAAGGACAAGGGAGTGGTTCGGTTTGACCAAAGGGTGAATGAATTCCACGCCACCCACGTCTCTGACAAGTGTCTCCAGCGATGCCACCCAGTCCCAAAAGCCCTTGAATATAAGGACGGACAAGGTGATTGTCCCGTCCTCCTCCTCCTCCTCCTCATCACCCCAGTTGAACTCCACCCTCTCCAATCCCAGCAACAACTTCTCTCTCGACCTTTGTCTAGGCCAGCACCCCACTTGCACCAACAACCCCCATCCGTCCATGCGGAGCGGCAAGGCAGGGCTCAGCATTAATGACCCCATCGAGGTTGACAACGAATCCTGTTCTGCTGCTGAAGGCACCGCTAGGCGCTTCACCTGCAAGACCTGTCAGAATACCTTCCCCACATCCCAGGCCCTTGGAGGCCACCAGAATGCCCACAAGCTGCAACGTGAGCTGAGCAGGCAGCGTGAAGAGATGAAATCCCTCACGCCCGATATGTACCCTCCATATAATCCATGTCATCTCCACTTCCAGGGTTACCGATACCCTGGTGACAATCATGGTCGATCGCCCCTCGGTGTGAGGGCGGATTCGATGATCCAAAAGCCCCATGCTTTTGGTGTGTTACCACCAACTCATAGGCTCGGACATGGAGGACAGTGGTCGATGCCACCCCCGTTGGCCCCTCAAAGGAAAGCGTCTTATTACAAACCTCATTACAATATCCTTAACTATTCTCACCAGAATCTCCATATGCTTGGAGGATGGTCTTCTGCTTTGTCATCCTCTTCTTCGTCTTCTTCTATCCCAGTTATTCTGAACGTAGGTTATCCTCAAGAAGGTAGCAGACTCGCTGGTGGCAGTGTGAGAGTCAACTGGGGAACCGGATCTCCTTGCTTGCCCAATGCACATAACCACCCCTCATCAAGCTCCAATATGGCTCATGGTGAAACCAGCCAACCACCGAAGATGGACAATGTATCAGAAGAAGAGGATGATGGGCTCGATCTGTCGCTTAAGCTTTAGTTTAGCCTAATATTTACCTAGGTCTGCTGTGATGCCATGCAGGAATATCTCTTTCAGCCGCGGCTTTTGTTATCAGTATCTTGTGTTGTTTCATATCTTTTCTCATGTGGAACTCTGAAGGCTTGTTTGCTTTGCAATCCGTAGCAAACAATTTGATGAAGGTGGTGGCATCGCCATTCCTAAGCCGTGTGGCGACCTGCGTAAAAACATTTTTAAAGAAGCGCGGGAAAATATTTTATGCGCCAAAACATTTTAGCCAAATGATTGGACTTCCGTGAAAATCACGTTTCCCGTCAGCCGATTGCATGTGGCTGAAGAAATTACCAGATTAAAAGCTGTTAAACCGGAGCGGTTCAAGCAATCTTGGATTTCTTTAGATCTCCTAACCGGCGTTACCTTAGTTCATTGATGAGGAATTGTGAAACTTAGATTATGTTAATATTACGTTGAAAGTCCTTTCTCGAGCAACATAAAAGCGCGCATAAAGTTTTAAAGAAGAGACTGATTACGCGCACTGGAAGTATTCATGCAACAGTCTTCCGCAAGCTCCAAGTTCCGGTTCATCTCGTTGCCGGGTGGTTCAAAGCAATATTTTCAATTCCTACCTGTAAACCTTCAGCTGGTATCGCTTCTGGTGTCCGGTTATGCCAGGACTAGGAATGAAACCGCGACTTGAACCGTGTTAGTTTCAGTTGTGCAGAGTTTTTCCGTCCCCAAGCAATTCGTACTGCCGGTGAACACCTTAGGATCATGTGTTAAAAAGTCTTTGGTTGTAATGTCAAGCAATTAAATTGCCGATGGTTAGGCATCTCGTAAGATATTTCTTGCTGCCATATAAAACTGAGAGGCACCGGTTGAATGAATTGAAACCACTTGATAAATGGCTGAAAGTTGAAGAAGATAGATAGTATCACATGGAAAATTAGGGGAAATGCCTCCACAGTAATAAACGCAAAGTTTGCACGCTGCGATACTCGTCAAATCGGGTCAAATTAATCCGCTGCAATCTTCTAAACATAGTGGTTTTATCCCACGTTGTAGTCACGTCTTGCAGATGGGACACAGGGCCTGAACGTCCATAATTGCCTTTAACATAGACAAACCCCAGGGTAAGATCATCCATGGGGCTAATATGCTTAAATAGTTAAATAAATAAATGCATCACGGTAATCGTGAAACAATGTTATAGTTGTTATAGACGGTGAATTCACATTATTTTGTTGGAGATAGAACAAACCAAAGGAAAAAGACTAATCGGTGATAATGATAATTTCTTTTGGAAATTCTGGATGCGTACGGAGTGATAAAGGTCCATAAAGTGGAGTACAACCGGTTGTATTTAAAATATTTATTATGTCATGTATATATAGTATTTGTGATTCAAACATAGTCATCTATTTAATAAATTTAATAAAATACTTATAAAAAACGCTTTACTTTTTCTCGCTTTTTCTCAAAAGACTGGTATGACAAGCTGTAACTTGAATATTTGATGCCTTTTCAGACAGATAAAAACAATTGACTCCATTTTAGATTTTGTTCCCATGAAATGAAGGGGATTACCACCCCCTTAAAAACCTAGACAGAGATGCCATTCCATCTACCGCCCCCCAAATAACTCCACTCCAGATTAAAACTAAGGTTCTCTGAGAGATGGTGCCCCGCAATACCTGCAGAACCCCTGCCGAAGACCGTTGCAGCCAACTACCCCGTGAGGCTGCAAAGATGAAGGAAAAGGCCCCCGAGAAGCCATCCACTTTGTCTCCCGGGCCACGTGACATAATTGCCAGCGACGATCCCTCTCTCGACCTGACCCTTGCCCACGATCATGACACCAAAGGCCGCTTCTCATGGTCGACAAACCCAAGGTCAAGCTCAAACCTAGGATTGAACATCATCGACCCCATTGGCAACTCTGCCAATGGATCCATCTCCCCTGATGAGGTCAAGAAGGTTTTCACTTGCAACTTCTGTTCCAGGGACTTCGCCACATCACAAGCGCTTGGCGGCCATCAGAATGCCCACAAGCTGGAGCGCGCGATAGCCAGGCATCACCAGGCTGTCGTGCCAATGAGCCCCACTTTCAGGCCCTCGTATCTGCCACACAACAATCAGTACCCTCACGTGTCCGATGGTACCCTCAACCCTATGCAGTTCCATGTTTACAGGCGGTTTAACGGAAACCCGGGCCAGTCTCTCCCTGGGTCGTCTTTAAGCGTGGCGATGCCACAGTCCATTATCCATCCCAATCCTACCTACCCTGGTAGGTCTGGAATGACAGGGCCATGGCCGAGGGTTCCTACGATGGGTCAACCCGGTATCCCAGTTCACCACAACATCAAAAACAATGGTAATATTCCGGTTCTATTAATCGACCTCGAGTTTGGCATTCCTGGCTCACTAATGAATTGTACGGAAGGTGCAGTGACTATCCAGCAGGGAGGCATTGGGGGCGGATCAACGTCCAGCAGGGGGTTGTACCTTAGGCCAGCAAGCAACTCGTTCAACCTTGAGCAGCAGCAACCTGTACAACACCCCAAGAGCAACGAGGAAATCGATCTCACCCTCAAGCTTTAGTTTGGTTATTACTTTCGTCGTGGTTGATCCTGGTGTACTAATGTTGTAGTCGTATTCGAATTTTCTTGTGCTTTGGTTGGAAAATTAGGGTTTTTTTTTTACCCTTTTTATCGTTATGAAATAAAATTAATTATTGCGTCAGCTAAATTAACGAATTGAGAAAAAGAAAACTTTTGACGTTTTCTTATTTGTCAGATCTAAAGAAAAAAAATCAATAAAATAAGAGAAAATATTATTAGGTTGTATAATCCATATGCTCCTATCACACATAAGTCTTGAATTCGTCGTGGGAAGCCGCTAAAATGCCTCACCTTACTTATCATAGTATTAAATTTCGTGGATTTTTAGTATACTTCGTATTAAAAATCGACGAAATTTAATTATGCCCGAATTCGTGTCAATGCGACTTGGTAACGAGCCAACGGGCTTAGTACATATTTAATACAATTGAACGAGCTTTTACTAAAATCGCTTCACAATTCCGCTAAAATGTATTAAAAAATGTTGGTAAATTACTAAACTTTATTTTTTAGTACATTTTACTAAAAGAGCCCCTTAATGGGCCAATTTTTTAGTAAATTCTTAGTAAAAATATACTAAGCCTATTACTGTATAGTTTAATACTTTTTTACTAAAATAGCTTGGTAAATTACTAAATTAATCAAAATTTTAGTAAAAGTTTAGTAAAACGTTATTACATTTTTACTAAAAGTTTGATAATGTATTAAGTAACTGTTCGACCTAGTAAATTATTAAAGTATTACCAAATTGTTCATATTGGGTTTTTACCAAGCCCATACCATTTTTACCACTTCCTTTAGTAATTATGTACAAAAAAATGTTTAGTAATTTACTATATTGTACAGTTTGGTAAATTACTAAACTTTTTAAGTACATAAGTAGTAAATTGGGTGTGGGCTTAGTAATTTACCAACATTAATTTAGTAAAAGCTCGTTTAATTGTACTAAATATGTACAAAGCCCATCGGCCCGTTACGAAACCACTTATCGGCGAATTTTGGACATGTACTAAAAATCGACGAAATTTAGTACACGGCAAGTAAGGTTACGTACGAGGCATTTTAGCGGCTTCCATTCGTCGCGTCATTTTTTTAATCTTTTAGTGATTTGTAGCTCTAAATTAATTAAGAAATTATACGACTTAAAGAGATATCATTTTAGCAATACATATTTACTCTAAATAAAAATGAATTAATATTTAAAGTGTGTAGATTTTCATGGGACGACTCTATCCTAAATGGAAAAAGACAAAAGCAAAACAGACTGTCCTAAATTTGTTTTCAAAAGAAAATTGCCTTAACTGGCGGAATACTTTCTGATAAATAATTCGCATCCCGACTGTTTTACCCCAATTGTTTCCAGGAATGTTAATTAATTCTGGTGAAACGAATCGATCTGGGGATACCACTTCTTTCCACGGAGGCCCAAAACGACACGGAAAAGAGGTGGGCCCCGGTGTGAAAACATCCCATCCAATCCCTCCGTTTCTTTCGTTTGGTTCGATTGGTTAGTGAACGAGTGCCGCGATCATTGTCCCTCCCTCGTAACCTAGCGATCGGCCCTCCCCGGCTCTCATCGCATGCAAGGTTGAATAGAGGAAATGATCGGTAACAGCAATAACTGGAGTCCTCATCCCCCCCTTCAAGGCGGAGGAGTCGGTGGCGGTGGGGAAGCCCCGGCCTCGGAAGCTGTCGATTGGAGGGGTCAATTCTCTCCTGGTTCCAGGAAGAAGATCGTTAACAAGATGTAATTTGCTTTGCTTTTTACACTTCTCTTTGCTCCTCCAAAATCACCCTCGCATGTACGGAATTCATCAATTTTAGTCAATTTGTTCTCCGTCAGAGGTTACCTTTAAATTCTTGAATAGAAAGTCTTTTCTCGAATCAAGAACTAGACGGATCAATTTTTCATTTTTTTTCCTCCTTACCTCAACGTGTTAAATTCTAATGCTTGATAGTTTATTTAATTTTTCAATTTTTGTTTTCCTCCTTACCTAAACGTGTTAAATTCTAATGCTTGATAGTTTATTTAATCTCGTCTCCAAATACGGCATTGGTTTTTTTTTCCTTTTTACTACTTGGGAGTTATGCTTCTTGCTAGGAAAGGGACTCTTCTGTGGTGGTTGCTTCTCATTTGGCCTACATACTGTTAGCAGGCCTTATTAGACAGCCAAATCTTTAGATTTGCTTTCCGTTATTTGTATTAAGATGAGACTGTTTTTATGTGGAGAGGTATGTCGGCCTAATATCACAAAGCAGTTTTGTATGTAGGCATGGGAAGCATTGATTGAGTTACTGTGGGGCAAGCGGTCGGCTTTCATGGAGTCATGTTATTCTTCTCTCTGTTTTACTGTCTGCTTTCTATCTTTGACTGGGAAAATAAATATGATCCTATAAATGGTGTGCTCTAAGATAATGCTTTATATTTGTTAGTCTGTGGTAAATGGCACTCACTTCCAATTTTTCTGGAATGAATGTAATATTTAGAATGGAGACTTTGAAGAAACATCTTCCTGTTTCTGGTCCAGGAGGATTGAACGAACTGAAGAAAATTGCTGTGATGTTTGAGGAAAGAACTTATCAAGTTGCTGCAAACCAGGTTCCATGTTCATTTATGCATTTCACCCATCTCATGGATGAAACTTAGTGATAGTATTTTTTTGTGGTTGTTCTTGAAATTTCCATGTAATCTTAGTCTTTTTCCTTGTTGCAAAAACAAATCATTTGTAACGTGACATAAGTGTGGTTCCGTTGTCGTGTGCTGGTGTGGCTAGTCTTGTGGGGCAGGCACGGGTGGGTATTTTGATATGGTGGAACTGTAGTCGTTACAGGTGACAGTAGGCTACGGATTGGTAAGCTTCTGACTGTCGGAAAGCTTCAGTTATGGCTTTCTGCTAGTAACAAGAGTGACTGTGTGGCGTCTTGCATTTGTTCTTGGCCAATTGTGTGAAGGAGTATGGTGATTTCACCTTCTGGTGGTTGTTTTTCTCTGTTATTTGTTCAAACTTTGTTTATCCCATTGTCTGTCCATTCCCTGCACATCAAGAGGATTCTTGTCAATTAATGAGTGAATGTTCTTTCAAGCCTGCATATCATGAGTAATAAATGCCACATGCCTGTTACAGCCCGATTATCTGAAGAGGATATCACTGAAGATGCTAACAATGGAAGCAAAGTCACAGAATACAATTCCTAATGCTACGACATCCAATTCTAACGTCAGTATAAGCAAACCTTCCGACAACGGTACGACTATGTACTTGACCATTTTCATGATTTGACAGTCATACTTATGTTTTAATTCATGTGACATTGTCTTCTGTATGCTCACAAATCTTATATCATAATAACATGTTTATCCCTATGAGTTGGACCTTTAAGTACTTAGGGGGACATTGACCAGAAATACCTTTTGTTAATTTTAGATAACAGCGGAAGACGAGTTCTAAAAGGATATTGTACCTATTCTAAGTTCTTTTTTGTTGGATAAATTGTTATAGTCGATGAAGTTCTTGCTTATTGGGTTGGAATATCATCAACTCAAGTAGTTGGCCTTTTCATTTGATTATCAAACTTCTTTCTACTTGCTGCAGGTATTCTACCCCAGATGTCAAACACCGGCCAACAATTATCTAATTCATTAGCTACTAATCAGTCTCAGCCACACCAGCAGCTGTTGGTACAAGATATTCAAAATAATGCACCATCGGGTTGGGATCTGACTTCTTGCAACTTGTCATCTAAATTGCTGCCAGTTTCTGGTTTAAATCAGTCCTCTCTTCCTGCTGTTGTTAGACAGAACACCAATATGGCCAGTTCTCAAAATTCCCTAGGAAACACAACGGGACAAGGTCTAAACACCAACTTGCTCGTTAATTCTCGAAGGCAGATGCAAGCTAGACCGGCCTCACCCCCGCAACAGCAGCCACAGCCATCTCAGAATAGCCAGCATTATATTTATAAACATCACCTGCATCGTGAACTTTTCAAGAATAAGTTCCAACAGCAGGGAAATAATTTGCAGTCGCTGGTGTCATGTCATCTTTCACAGCAACAACCGCAACAAAATATGATGCAGCCTACTCTACATCATCCTACCCATCAATCAGTACTCCCGAGTTATGCCATGCAGTCATCATCCGTCCAGTCGACTGCTCTCCTTGATCCTAGCAAAGCTTACAAATTTATTTTCAGCAGCCTTCTCAGTTTATGCTACAGAATCAAACTACAAGGCAACAGCAGCCGCCACATACCCAGCCACAAGCTACACATTATCAACAAGTGGCCCCCTCTCAGCAGCCTATGCTGACTTCTCAACCGTCACAACACCAGCAACTTACAGGTCAGCCGCCACTGCAGCAGAGTCAGCTCAATAGCCAACAAAACACCACGGGAGATTCGATGCAGCAGCCTCAGCAGCAGCTTCAATCTAGACTGCCGAGCCAACAAAGCAATTTACCAAACCTCCGGCAACAGCAGCTGCTGTCTCATCAGAATAACCTCTCCAATGTTCATCAACAGCCTCTGGTTACTGGATTGCATCAGCAGCAGCAGTTACTTGGTAGTAACGCCCTACAGGTTGGCCAGCATGTAGTGCACCTGCTTGAACAATCAAAACCTCAGGTGCCACCACAAATACAGAGTGGTGGAACAAACTTAGTATCTCAGGGACAACAGTTGCAACTGATGGCAGTACCACAACAATTAAATTATCGGATGCAGCAATCACCTGCACAACTGCAAACCCAGGTAGGCTTGCAGCAAAGAGTAGGCTTGTCTCAGCAGGCTAACCAATTACAATGCGATGTACAGCAAAGATCCCAATCACCAAATTCATTGGTTCAACAGCAAAATGCGATTGATCAACAGAAGCAGTTATACCAGTTTGAAAGAACCCTTTCAGATGCACCATCGAGTATGTAATGTGTTTCATGCAGGTCCATTTATTGTTTTTTTATGCTTGTTTCTGTGGCATTCTTCACATCATGAAGCTGGGCTTTGAATATCTCTTTCAATATATGGTAGTATTAGTTGACTCAACTGGTCAAGCAAGAAAAGGAAATGCTGGTGATTGGCGTGAGGAGGCTTATCAAAAGGTGATCTTCATCAACTTCAGCTCTATTCAATTCAATTTAACCAGGCAATGATTAAAAGTAGCACCTTATTATTAGTTGGAGACATTTCTCTTCTGTCATCCGAACATACTTCAATTGTTGGATTTCGTATTGCTGCTTAACTTAGTTGACTATACTATATGGAAAGAAATGATCATGCCATGGTTAGATTGGAATAATATATTGTGCAACACTTAACTGGCGACAATGACACCTTGTTCCAGTATTTGTATATGCATTAATGGAAATAGTTGGCCAAATTCTTGAGAACATTACAAGATTGTGGCATTTTGCAAGTCAATAATGCCATGAGGCCTCTGCAAGATATTTGGTTTGAAGGGGGACTCATTTTTTTATATGGTAAAATTTAAGGGTGAGACATTAGCAGATGTATATACAGATAATGAGCAAAATAATGTCCTACTTTTAATGTTGCCCTTGGGGCGCATAAAAGGAGCTGTAATTGTGTTCTTTTTACGTAAAAAAAATAATTAAAAAAATAATAGGTAAGATTATTCTTGAGTTGGGATATGGGGACAAACTTTGGCACATCGGCAATTGGTCATGAATTAAATGCGTAAAAACATCTTTTTACAAATATTTGAAAGGTTTCATAAATATTTGCTCATCTTCCCTTGTCAATTAGCTGGGAAGCAGCACTAACAATGTTAATTGATGGTTACAGTTTGGGATGGACTCTTTCCCTGGTAGTAATCCTTTCACAGTGTACTGTACCCAACATAACATATTTGGATATAAGTACCTACCAAGAATTAATATCTATTTCCTTTTGTGTTTTCTGGCTGCAGCTACAAGTCATGAAAGGGAGTTATTTGCTTGATTTGACTGAAATGAACCAGAAAATAGGACTGAAATTGCAGCAGGTATGTGATTCTTCTGTGCAGTGTTTTCGTTGTTGAGATTTTCCTCTATCCATATAACTCATAATAACTTGTTAGTATTAGCTGCTCATTGAATGTGATTAATATCCATGTTCCTACGCAATGGCATGTATTCTCCAGCATGACTCCCTCCCACAACAGCCCAAGCCAGAGCAGCTTGATAAGATGAAACAGTTCAAGACCATGTTGGAGCAAGTGATCACGATTCTGCAAATGCCCAAAAGTGATATATCAATAACTTTAAAGGAAAATATGGGGTTATATGAGAAGCAGATATTAAATTTCCTAAACATGCATAGGCCCAGAAAGCCTGCTGCTCTACGGCCAGGACAGCCTCGTGCACATCAGATGGTACAGCCTCAGCAGTCACAACCTCAAATTGCTCAGATGCAGTCACATGGAAATCAGATAAACCCTCAGTCACATGGTTCTCTTGTGACAATGCAGCAAAGCAATATGGCAAATTCGCAGCATAATTCCCTGTCCTCTACATCAGGGGTTTCAGGTGCACAACAGAGCATAATGAATTCACTTCAATCAAATAGCGGTATTGAATCTGGACGAGGGAAGGCCGTGGGCTCAATTACACAGGTTGCCATGCAGAATTCTCTTAGTGTTCCACAGCAGGTTAGCAAATCCACAATGTCTCAGCGGAGTGGAGTTAGTATGTTAGAATCTAGTGTTAATGGTATTCAGCCGAATTCCAATATGGTTGAACATCAGCATCTGAAACAACAGCCGGAGCAACTGATAATTCAGATGCATCAAGACAAACACCAGATTCAGCAAAGGCAGCTGCAGCAATGGCATATGCAGCAACAGCAACAGAAGGAAGCTAAGCAAATCCAGCAGCAGCTGCTTCCTGCACAATTGGTGGCGCATCAAAAGGTGTCACTGCATCAGATGAGTGATGGAAATGACCGTAAAATGAGACCAGGTTTGGGTGTTCATCCTGTAAACCAGTGTATGAATTATCCACATCAACAATGGAAACCAGGGTCTTTGTTTCCATTGTCTTCTCCTCATCTACTCCAGGCAGTATCTCCTCAGATTCCTTCGCTTTCATCTCAGATTGACCAGCAAAATATCCTTTCATCACTTGCTAAAGCTGGTACTCCTCTGCAGTCAGCTAATTCACCTTTTCTTGTCCCATCACCTTCAACTCCACTGGCTCCATCTCCTATGCCTGGGGATCTTGAGAAACCTATTTCTGCTGTTTCCTCTCTGCCGAATGTTGGAAATTTTGGGCATCAAGTGACTTTGGCAACTTCACACGCAGCGCCCTCTCTGGCCATTGGTACTCCAGGCATATCAGCTTCACCCTTACTTGCTGACTTTAGTTGTACAAATGGTGCTCATGGTAATGCCACAGCTGCAATCTCCAGCAAGTCAACTGCAACTGAGCAGCCTATAGAACGGTTAATGACGGCGGTCAGTCAAGTGTAGCTTTTTTTCCTGGTGTTCTTGCTTCAGCCTTTCACTACTGTATTGCGATAGATTAGTAGTCTTTGCTTTTGATGTTTGTGGTATTGATCACGTGTCCAAATTCTTGTTCCAGGTGAAAGCTTTGTCAGCCCAAGCATTGGGCGCAGGTGTCAATGACATTGGATCATTGGTCATCATGGTCGACAGGATAACTGGTTCTGCTCCTGGATATGGCTCTAGAGCTGCAGTTGGGCAGGATTTAGTAGCGATGAGCAAGTGTCGCTTGCAGGCAAAGAATTTTCAAGCCCAGGATGGCGCACCTGGGATTAGGAAAATGAAACGTTTCACAAGCGCAATGCCTTTAAGCATTGCATCATCAACTGGCAGTGTGGAAGATGAATTTCTGCAATTTCCTGGGATGGAATCCTCGGATTTAGATTCAACTGCAACATCAGCTGTGAAGAGACCCAGGACTGAGGTATTGTGGCAGTACTTGATATGCAGTTTTATGTCAACATGTCTAAAAAGATGCAGGGAATGTTTGGTTTAGCCATATGCTTGCTTCCAGTGGATTCAGATATGATGGTCAATATGAATGATAATGTTTTCTTATTGCAGACTAATCACATTCTTTTGGAAGAAATTAGATACATAAATCAGCGACTTATAGATACAGTTATTGACATAAGTGAGGAGGATGTTGATCCCAGTTCGGCAGCAGCCGCTGTTGCTGAGGGAGGTGGAGTCATTGTCAAGTGCTCCTACAATGCCGTATCTCTCAGCCCGGACTTGAAGTCACACTATGAATCGGGTCAGATGGTGGGGCTACTAGACACCCTATTTCATCTGACGAGCTTAGCATTTTATCTCAATAGCAGTTTCGTAATTGGCGATTGATCTCTCAAATGTTACAATTGCCTGCAGTCGCGGATTCAGCCGTTGTGTCTCCTTGTGCCAGCAAATTATCCAGACTGTTCACCCTTACTCCTGGACAAGTTTCCATTGGAAGTGAGGTGAGGATATTGTTATGCATGTCTATATCTTCTCTTGGTAGACTCGAACATGTGCTTTTCATTTGCAGCGAAGAATACGAGGACCTATATGCAAAAACGAAGTCAAGGTTCAGCATTTCCTTGAGAAACCTTTCCCAGCCCATGTCGCTCAAGGAAATTGCTAGGACATGGGACAAGTGTGCCCGGGGAGTGATCCTTGAGTATGCACAGCAGCTTGGCGGGGGTAGCTTCAGCTCGAAATATGGTGACTGGGAGAGCTGCCTGACTGCATGATGTTGATGTTCTAGGGAAGGTGTTGACTGCATCGTGTATTTCGGCTGAGCCTGGCTGACGAGAATGGGCGGCCCTTCATTTCAATTTCCGCCTTAATGGGAGGCAGCTTAGGTGAAATTGCGGGCTTAATGGGAGGCAGCTTCGGCAATTTCCTTTAACACTTAATGAGATTCTTTACTGCTCGTTTACTTTATTGACAACCAGTTTTCGTTCAGCACTTGAGTCCCGATATATCGCGACGTGTTTCGTCCGCAAATAAGTTTTTGGCAACCACAGTGGGAGCAAGAAACAATTTTCGTGTGGTAACATGGAATGCCAACAACTCGGAGTGCGGCTAACAAAATGGCTGATACTCATAATGACTCGGAGGCAAATTCTGGACTAGGCCAGAATGTTAATAATAGACAAAGTCGTCGAAACGGGTAACAAAATGCCCAAAATCCTGGACAACAAAATGTTCATACGTAGGAGCGAGTAAGCCCCCTTGCAGCGAATGTCTTGTCGTCCGCGCCAAAGGTTGTCCCTTTAGACAATTTTCTCCAGAGACAGGCTAAGTATCAGGAGAATCTTGCGGATTTGCAGAAACAACTTCATGGGTTGACTGCCAGGATCGACGTTGAATATTCCCCCGAAACCGTGGCCAGAAGGGCTGTAAATTTGTGACGGAAAGCGTAGGGTCAGTTTCGATCATGAAACTGCCCAAGATCCTTTCCAGGTAACTTAAGACTTTCGACAGGCTGAATCGAACAGGTTGTGCACTATGCCTGATGATCGAACTAACTTTATCTCACCTGATCGATCTTATCGTTATAACGATTTTGCCGATCTCGATGATGATATGCAGGATCAGTACAGGCCACAGGCTTACGCGCCTCCTCATCGTCGAAGGGAGAGTCATTACACATGTTCAACAATTGAAAATCCCATTTGCGAACCACCAACTGAAGGACAAATCCCAAGGAGGAACCTTTTTGGCGATGTCCCTAGGGTTTAGGGATCCTTTGGAGAGGGAAGTCCTAGAGTTCCTATGATACCCGTCGATGCGGTTGACTACAGGGATATAATTGCTCGAATGATAGAGTAGATGGTCCCAAGGGCCACACGAAAGGAAGAGGTTAACCTTTACAGGACACATTACCTCGACTTCGTTGATCGAGACTATCCTTATCCTAGGGGTTATAAGATCCCCGATTTCACACGTTTCTCTGGTGAAGATGAGATGACACCAATGGAGCATATAGCTCGATTCACTCACCAAATAGGAGAGGCATCAAACAATGGCCATTGGAAGCTTCGACTCTTCCCCAATTCATTCACTAGACCAGCATTTACCTGGTGTATTCAACTTCAGCCTTATTTAGAGTAGAATTGGCAGGATATGCAAACTCAATTCATGCCGGCCTTCGCTACTATTGATTCGACCATTTCTTTGGTTGAGTTAACTAAGATGCAAAACACTCGGCCTGGGGAACTTGCAGCGGCGCTCCTGCAGAGATTCCGGAAGGCTCGATTAAGGTGCAAAACATTCGTCAACGAAGATGAGGTCGTCAACATAGCCCATGATGCTTTGGATATTCGTATCCGGAAGAAAATCCAAGGAGAAAAGTTTAGAGACCTCTACGAACTCTCTCTAAGAGCTACCAAGTACGAAAATCTAATCCATGAAGAGTGGGGGGATCGAATAGCTTATCTGGTCGAACCTATGATCGTCGAAGTTGACATGGCAGAATTTGTAAAAGGAGAATCTACCGTCTACGACCTGCTATCGAAGAAGAACTTCAAAGCCAATGCATCTCAGAAGTCGAATGAAGAACGAAAATATTTGTTCGATGTTGAAAAGGCTGATGAAGTCTTCGACTGGCTCCATAAGCGAGATCGAATCAAACTCAAACCTGGTCAGAAGAATAAGAGTTATTGCAAATGGAATGGGTCTTTCCCTCATGCCACACGTGATTGCTTAACTTTCAAAAATCTTATACAGGATCTTATCGATGCTAAAATTTTGTCTTTCAAAGAGCCTGAATCATCTTCTGTCGATAAAAAAACCTTTTGCTGATTGTGAGGTCCATATGTTCGATATTAACGTAGTTAATGCTGTTCTACGTGTTTTTTAGGAATCCCATGTTTCTGGAGAGACTTATGTAGCCAAGAAGCTCTTCAAAAGGCTTCTAGACAATGGAGTCATTTCTTGCCCTGTGACTGCCTTGATGCTGAAGATCGAAGTCTGCTTGTGGTCGATGATGAATGAATGTGTTGGTCGATTAGAAGACATAGATTTTATTTGTCGTCGATGATGAATGATTGTATAAATATGGCTAAAGGTTGTGAGAAGTGTCCAAAGCATGGGCCAATATCTCATGTACCTGCAACTCACTTACATCATATAGTTAAACCTTGGCCATTTCGATCTTGGGCTATGGATATGATTAGAGAAATAAGACCAAGCTCGAGCAATGGACACTCTTATATCTTTGTAGCCACAAACTACTTTACTAATTGGGCAAAGTATTACAAGAATGTCACTTAGAGTGATGTAATGCTATCGTCTTTAATGGTAGTCTAATCAAGGAATTTGTATATGAGTTTCGAATCGTGTTGACAACTTCTTTGCCTTACTATGCTCAATCGAATGGACAGGCAGAATCGACCAACAAGATCGTAAAAAATGCAATTCAGATCAATGATCATCCTCGATTGTGGCATACATTGTTATTAGATGTACTTTGGGCCTTACGTGTCACTAAACGGGAAAGCATTGGTTAAGCTCCATACCGTCTAGTTTATGGACATGATGCGATCCTCCCCATCGAAGTCCCTTATAAATCGATGAGGTTTCTGGCTCATCGACGACTCTAGCCATTATTGACATTCTGGCCTTGTTCGGAGTTTGCCTCCGAGTCATCATGAGTATCAACCATTCTGTTAGCCGCACTACGAGTTGTTGGCATTCCGTGTTGCCACACGAAAGTTGTTTCTTACTCCCACTGTGGTCGCCAAAAACGTGATTGCAGGCGAAACATATTGCGATATATCGGGGACTCAAGTGTTGAACGAAAAGTGGTCGCTAATAATGTATACGAACAAAAGAACAATCAGAATTTCACTAAGTGAAAAAAAAAAGAACTTACAGCCATTGCACAACACTTAAAATGATTATGGATAGTCAAGTTGACAATCAAGCAGCCCTTCGGGGTCATATAATGATTGTCTGGGGTCTTACAATTGACTAGGGCTGACTTATTTATAGACCTAACCTAAATAACTGTCAATTAACGTACAATTAACAACTGCTAGTTGCCCTAAAACTAACTAATCGATCGAGTATTGAAACTATATCATCGACCAACTCCTGTTGACGCAACGATCTTTGTCTTGAAGATAACTTCGACGCTGCATCAGCGATCATTCTCCAAATTACGTCGATCTTGGTCTCCTTTAAAGCCCATTGTGAGGCACAAAATGACATTTACCATCACCTGCTTTAGACGCTTATGAATGTGTTCGCATTGGACACGGATCACGTCGGAAATATTTGGCACGAGCACTCATAGGAGTTCAGATGTGGTCGCCAGTAATGAAAACAAATAAATTCAATTAATGAACAATGTCAAATGATGTCTTACAATCAAATGAGAAAGCTTACATCCATGAAAAAGCAAAAGAACTAAAAACTTGGATGGTGGTGGCGCCACAGACTCGCTCCTGACCCCGTGAGCTTGAGGACAGGTGTGTGGACGATGGTAGAAATGAATTTGGAAACCAAGGGCCCTACGAGCTAACCCTGGCGGTGGAGTGGAAACCAAAGGCCCTACGAGCTCACCCTGGTTTGGACGAAGGTTGGGAACCGGATGCTAGAAAGCTGAAAATAGAGAGCTGTCAACAATCAATGCACTTTTTGGCATTAGACGATTATCCTCCTCTTAAAGGAGATCTTCTTCCCATTTATATTGAATCTGATATGCTCAGGATATGCGCTACATCTACTAGATATTTCTCTATCAGAGTATCATTTCGAGTCGTGGTTCTCTTAACTAATTTTCTAGAATCTCGGAACCAATTTGACCCTAGTAGACTTGGGAGTCGCCTGGGCGGACTTTGTTAGTTTGAACTTTCGTAGACTTAGCAACTTTTACCTCTCGTAGACTTAGTATGAATTCGTGTCCTTTTATTTAGCCCAATGGGCTGATACAATGAGTTTATATATGGGCAAATACTAAGTTAGGCCAAAGATTTTCTGTCATGTCAAGATAAGCCCCTCATTTTTTTGCTGAGGTGACATATGTCGCTTGAACACCTGCTAGGTTTAAATTCAAAACAAGAACCAAGGACTCTTCCTATCCCTCTTTCTCAAAACTCTCTTCTTCTTTGCTTCTTGTGAAACCCTCGCCTGAGAAAACCCTTGCCTACCATGTCGGACAATGCTTCATTTCAATGGCATCACCACCGCGCCGGCCCTCCGGGTGTAGTCAAGATCGTCGATTCCCGCGATGAAGGCCTAACCCTTGGGCCAATTCTTGCTTCGACACTCTTCCCGAAGCTCGTGCCACATAATTACCTTCAAAAAGCGAATGCCATACCGGTTTGTCATGACGACTTCATCAAGCCACGCAACTAGGAAGGACGAACCGGTTTCCTGTGTTTTCCCTTAGTTGATAAGCCTGTCATCGCCAAGTGGTTCGCTTGTTGGCTTGAGAAACTCGAGAACAAGCTAGAGGTTTGCGACATCTGTGATTTTCTTCAACTGTTTATCGCCACCAAGAAATATGATCCCAAGGTATGTGCGAGTCTCTTGCCCTTTTGGAATGATTTTTTAATCTACTTCTTCTTCCTAGATGGCCCTATGACTATTACCCTAGAGGACATAGCCTTCCTGACTAATTGTTCTGCGATTGGCACTTCTGTCCGTCTTTACTCCTCCAATAGTGATTATAATCCCAGTGACATGATTCAGATTTTAAGCACTGCGGAAGCTCACTTGAAATTAGTTAAAGTATCGGGTAATCTGGATGCTTGGGGATTAGAACAGGATGTTGAGTTTTTCTCAGTTTGGCTTAACAAGTACATCTTCTATTTTACCGGGAAATGGGTTCCCAAGTTCATCTATGGCATTGCTAATTTCTTTAGTATAACAAACACCAAGCTTGCCTTTGCGCCTTTTCTTCTTGGTAGTATATCACAGTCTACGAGACAACGGCTTGTCTAAGGAGCCTTTTCCTAGATTCCCGGCCGGTGGCCCTCTATGGCTTGTACATTTATGGTCTTGTGTTTGGATTCTAGGGCTGACTGGTTTCAAGATGCCCTCTGGAGCTACTAATGAATATTATGGCTCTCATATCTTGCGTGGGTGCAGCCGGTCAAAAGATGATTGGCCAAGTGCTTCAGTGACAGGCCATATGCGTCATTTAGCAGATCTCGACAAAGGAGACCATCACAACTGGACTCATTTCCCCTCTAGATATCCCATCTTAGTACGTAGATAGAAGCTCTCCCCAGATCCATATTGGAACGCTGCGTTAACTAGCAGGGACCTTGTATGCGCTCACCGCAGTGGCTTTTGCTATGAGGTCTACGACCCACAGCTTTGTGAAAGACAACCCGGCTTTATCCAAAGTTCTGTAGTCCCTTTTGCAGATTCTATAAAAAATCCTCTACATTCGAGTGTGAGCAGCATTATGTCAGAAGACAAATACTAAATTAGGGGAAGCATCCCTAATTTTCCTCTCAGAAAGGTCTATTCTTCGCCGCATGGAGTTTCCCCTGGAATCTACTCTAGTTCATACAACAGAATTGTGCTCTATCTAGTGGGCCATTTTGTACCACGACCTTCGTGCACGAATGCTTGTCCTTGATAATTCTATAGAGCCAGATCTCCATTTTTCATTGGAGATGATGCTGAAGACTGGGCAAAAACTAATAAGTATGTCTTTGCTTACATTTTTGTTTGTATAGTCTTCCTACTAAACTTCCTCTTATAAATCCATTTCCAAATTTTGAGATTGATTTAGAGGGTTCTTCTCCCGAGGACAATCCTCCTCCTGCTGGTAGCATGACCCGCTTCCGACAATAGAGACTAGCCAACAAAGTTGAGAAGCAGCCTAAGCCAACTAAGAAGAAGCAGAAGAGAGTACTCCCACCACTAGAGGAAGCAAATTCTGACCTGAGGGCACGGAACCTCTGTTAGTTGCTTTCAATAAGCAATGCAGACTTATTCTCCCTACTGACCCTAGCAGCCATAGCATTCATTCTCCCAATGTGTTAACTTAAGCAAATATTGCATCACCAAAAATTGTTCCCAAGGATACCAATGTTCCTCCCCATGACGTGGAAATGTCACTTTCAAAGGTAAATTATACCTTGTGCCCTTTCCTAAGACTTTCTAAACAAAATACTTCTTAATACTTCTGAATTCAGGGAGATGAAGTATAAGACTCAGAATCCGATCCTTCTGAACTCCCGACTGATGAAACTGAAGATCTACTGGCTGGCTTTGAGATGGATGATGTAAGAATTTGCTTACCATAGACTTTTGCTACCCATCACTTGCTAACTGACATTCTCCAGGGACCAAATCTTCTTGGATTAGACCCTCCTGAGTCTACAATTCCTCTAGCACCAATTGTTGAGGCTGACCCCCCGGCTACAGAAGTATTCGCTTGTTAAATTGTTTTGCTTTTTTTACTTCTGGCTCATTACTCTTTATTGCAGCTTGACCTCCCCAGGAATACAGACGAGCGGATGTCTCCCGATGAGTATGTTGTAGTTGCAAAAATTATCAGAGTTGCTGATCAAAAGACTTATGGAGCGATGGATAACTCTTGGACACCTGAGACTGATCTAGCTGTGAACTTCTATTCGCTAAGGAGCCCTCTAGAGCCAAAAGGGAAGATTCTTCTAGAGTAATTAAAGTGTTTGTTCCTCAGCTTAGTGAGATCGAACAACTCAGAGGGTTGCTTAGGTCGTTAATCTCTTTTGCAAGGATATATTCTCTGAAGAAGAGTTTAAGACTTCTCAATCTTGCATCCTGGCTATCAAAGAATCCCCCAAAGGGATGGATGAATTATTTGCCGCCTGCCTGAGCTTTAAGGAAGAATTCTTGACTGAGTGGTAAACTTATCTGGCGGACCTTAAAATTCTCAGTGATGTAGAAATCAAGATCTAGGAGACCAAGAAATCTCAATCTGAAGCAGCAGCCGGCGACTAGCTCCTCCGTAGGCAGCGAGCTGACCTGTCATCCCAGCTTTCATACGTGAAGGACCGTATCTCCTACCTTATTAAACTAGAGAAAGAACTTGAGGAACGGGTCATCGTCATTGATGCCTTGCTAGCCGAGCGGACTGCTCATGACTCCTTCAAACAGGTCCGGAAATATTTAATGTCCTGGTTTCGTCAAAGGAATGAGGTAGTCATGAAGCAGATCAGGAAAAAGGTCTTGATCATTCTTTTTGTGGATGCTGCAGACTCCATCTCTAGGTTTTAAACCTTGAAACATTGAATGCTACCCTTCTGTGGGTCTTTGAAAATCAAACTGATTTTCTTTTGCTGGTCGTTTTTTTGTATGTTTTGTTGCTGCTCTCATGACTGATGCGACTTCCTAATTGATATCAGTTTGGCTAACTTTTAATCAGACTTATTGTTGGGTAACTTCTTTCCAAAGGATTGGGAACCCTTCCTGCAAAGTCTTTTCGTGCGCTTCCCATAATGTCCTCATATAAGGCTTTAAGTACTTATCATTGATTTTCAATGGCTGATTGACCCCTTTTAAAGTCGATAGTCTATAGCTATTTGTTGAATATTCCTCAGTCACACGATACGGTTCTTTCTAATTCGGAGACCATTTACCCAAGACTTGGTCCTTTGATTTTAATGGCAATACCATCTTCCATACCAAATCACCCACTTGGAAGTGTTTGTGAACTACTCTCTTGTTGTAATGTCGGGCTACCCTCTTCTTATGCACCTCTATTCTGTCTATAACTTCTGACCTCTTCCGTTCTAACTCTTTTAACGCTATGTACATAACCTCATCCTGTAACCAAGGTTGGCTGACACAAAGTGGTTTATATCGCACTTCAATAGGTAACACCACGTCATGTCCATATACTAATGCAAACGGAGACTCTCCACTGCTCTCTCGTTTGGCCACTCGTAAAGCCCATAGCGTATCATCTAATATTTCATGCCACCTCCGTGGATTTAATCCAATCATTTTTAAATATTATTTTTAATCAGTTTGTTAGTGGCTTCAGCTTGCCCATTCGCCTGAGAGTAGTATGGTGTAGAATTAGAAATTGCAAATCCAGATTCTTCTGCAAAATCCCTTACTTTAGCCTTTACCCATTTCGTAATGTAATCAATGGCCACTAGAATGAATGCATCTCCTCGGCTGGAATGAGGGTGTATCTCTCCTATTATATATAATGCCTATGTTTTGAAAACCCACGGTTTAATGGCTGGAAGGAGCTCTACTGCTGGAGAACGCGTCGTTAGTCCGTGTCGCTGACACTTCGTATGGCCCAACACATCTTTACTCCGGATTGTTAGGACCCACAAAGTCCTTCATGAGTTTCTACCATTATTGGGGTCGCTTCTTCTAGATTGACGCATCTTAAAACACTCCGTCTATGTTCTTCCTATAGAGCACCTCATCTATTAGCACATAAGACAATGCTCGAACCTTGATGAGTTGTTTTGCTTCTTGGTTGGGATCCGATAGAAAGTCTACGAGGGGTTTCCTCCGATCTTTGTCTTGGTCCATTATCTCCACAACCATCACGTCCTTTCCTTAATTCAAGTGCGAATTTATCTCGGGTACTCCGTCCATTTCGACAATAGCCTTGTGGCCAGAAGCTAACTATGCCAAATTATTAGCAACCATATTGTCTTCTTATCCTATAAATTGGAATGTCAACTCATCAAATCATGTGGATTACTCCTTTACTAACTCAAGGTAGTGCTGAAGTTTTCCAGAGCACGCACATGTTTGGTTTACCTGGTTAATGACTAATTGAGAATCTTGTTTAATTAGGGCACGTCTTGCACCTAAAGAAATGAGTTCCTTAAGCACTGTTATTAATGCCTCATACTCCATGGCGTTGTTTGTCAAAATAGTTCGCAGCCGAAAAGCCAACCTGATATCTTTCCCTATAGGGGTTACCATATGGATGCCTGGCAGG
Organism: Melastoma dodecandrum; assembly: GCA_029817715.1. Taxonomy (NCBI): domain Eukaryota; kingdom Viridiplantae; phylum Streptophyta; class Magnoliopsida; order Myrtales; family Melastomataceae; genus Melastoma; species Melastoma dodecandrum. The sequence continues at coordinate 64,622 of JARUPY010000111.1, forward strand.
CATTGAACCATCGAACCACGCCTGCCATTCTGTTTAGATGAACCATCTGCCAGGCGTCTTCACCTTCTTCTTCTTGGTCTATAGACAATGCCGGATCATGCTCAGTTAAAAAGTCAGCTAACGCCTGGCCTTTGATTGATTTTTAAGGTCTATATCTCATATCGTAAGGTGAGAGAATTAAACTCCATTTACTAATCCATCCCATTAAAAGCGGGCTTTCGAAGAAATATTTGATGATGGGGGATCTTGAGACAACGTAAACTTCGTTGTTGCCAATATAATGCCTTAGTTTCACGACTGCGTAGAATATTGAAAGACACAATTTCTCTTTGGAAGTGTACCTTTCTTCCATCGGTGACAGTAATCTTGAAAGATGATACATAGCTCTTTCCTGGCTATTCTCATTCGTCTGAGCAAGCATAGCCCCAATAGTTGTCATACTGGCTGCTACATAGAATATGAAATGTTTCCCATACTGCGGAGGTGCCAGCATGGGGGGACTCGATATATACCTCTTAAGAACATTGAAAGCTTCTTCGTGTTCAGCAGTCCAGACATACTCACCTTTTCCTTTCAAAAGAGTAGAAAATACTTATGTTTTTCCTGCTATATTGCCTATGAATCTTCGAAGATAATTAATTCTTCCCAAAAAAGCCTACAACTCCTTGGTTCGTGGAGCAGCCAAATTCTGAATGGCGCTGACTTTATTTTGGTCGACCTCTATACCACGTTGGTGTACCAAAAATTCTAGAAAATGTCCAGCTTTAACCCTGAAGGCACATTTTAAGGGATTAAGTTTAAGTTGATGTTTTCTCATTTTCAAAAAGGCATTATGGAGGTGTTCCATGTGCAAATCCTCTCCCGTAGACTTAACAACTATATCGTCAATACAGACTTCTACATTTCTCCCGAGGCATCAAATATTGCATTCATAGCCTTCTGGTAGGTGGTGCCAACATTCTTTAACCCAAATGGCATCACCACCCACTCGAAGAACCCGAGGGGACATTTGAATGCGGTTTTATGTACGTCTTCTTCCTCAATGAAGATCTGATTGTAACCTGAAAAACCATCAATGAAGGACATGATTTGATGTCCGACAAGGTCATCCGCGATCGGGGTATTCATATTTCGATATTGCTCCGTTTAAGTCTCTGAAGACAATAAAAACCCTAATTTTACCGTTCTTTTTCATAACGGGCACAATACTGAAAATCCACTCTATATACCGGGATGTCCTTATATACCCTGCTTGGAAGAGCCTTCTTACTTCCTCAAACACCAATTGTGTTACCTCCTTAGTCATTCGTCTAGGTGCCTGCTGGACTGGTTTGATGTCTTTCTTAATCGGTAATGTATGTTCTACGAGCCTCCGATCAAGACCCTTATTTCAGTGTAGTCCCACGTGAAATAGTCCTTAAACTCTACAAGTACCTTTCGAATTGCTTCAAATAAATCTTTATTAACTGATGAACTGATGAAAATAGTCCTAGGAGAAGTCTTGCTTCCTAAATTGACACTAGTCAGCGGATCACAAGGCATCATTAAAGATTCTCGGACCTCACTTCCTCCTAAACGAGAAGTAACTGATTTATTACACGCACTAGACGTAGTAGTCGACTCTGGCTTTATTGAAAACATAGACATGGATGGCGTGCCACAACAAGGACGGCTTTCCTTATAGTCTTGCAGCCGCTGTAGCACATCAGTGACCGCCTCGTTCACTTCCTTCTCACGGACCATATGTCCCTTCTCTTAGGAGTCTATCGGGCTCTAACTCCATGGTAGTTTCTCCTTTGTTCTTGAAAATTTCATATCCGAACCTTCCTTTGACTCCATCTTGGTTGTTCTGATCATTCACATTCCCTTCATTAAGAGTTGGTATGACAGCAGCGCCAGTCACAGGTTCTAGATGCGACGTCCCATCAGAAACGATGTAATCGAATTTCCCAGACGGCAGTCCGAGAGGGCCGATAGTAGGATCACCCAACTTGTACCTCTGCTCCAGCATAAGGTCTTTGACCGTCTTGGTTGTTTTCGCATGTAAAATCCCTTTGTCATAACATGAATATTCATCAGCCCTAATAATCTCACTTTCGGAATCTAACCACAACATTAATTCTCTATGCAAAGTAGAGGGAATAGCCGCAGCTTTGTGTAGCCAGTCACGACCTAGCAGGGCATTGGAGATAGGGACTATGTCTATGACAAAGAAAGTAGTCTCCTTTTCTTGTCGTACAACTCCCAGGTGCACCGAAAACACTCCCAAGCACTCATATTTTCTCCCATTAAAGCCATTCACGGACATATCAGTCTTGACTAGCTCCTGGGGGTTGTACCCCAAACTTTTAAATTTGGATAATGGTAGCACATTAATAGTGGCTCCTTTGTCAATTAAGACCCCACTCACCACGGTTCCATCAAAGGCGGCAGTAATGTATAAAGAGTGAATATGCTACTTCATACTATAAGATGACTTTCTGTACCAATGTAACAGGAAAACCAAGTGGACAGCCTGCTATCCGAGGAAGAGGATTCTTACTTCCCGAGGACGCCTCCTTACAATTGTTTGCGAAGTCCGTTGGCAAGGTAAAGGCGTTGCAGTCCACGAAAGGCTTCCCTTCACCGTCAATATCACTTGGTGCTCCACTCGGAGAGGGTAGTCATAGCTCGAACCTGGTTCTCCCGAATAGTCTGTAGACTCCACGCGTTCCAACTCAGCGTTCAACTCCTTCACTGTCCCCTTGGTGGGAGAAGCGGTTTTTGAAGGAGTAGGCCTAGGCCTCTTAATGAAGTGACTTAAACGTCTCTCCCTTCTTTTACAGTCCTTCTCGGTGGTAAAGGTATTTTGCCAGTAGCATTCTACCAATCATATTTTGAAGGATTACTCGCTTTAACCATCTTTGGTTTCTTAGAACCAAGTGAAAATTCACTTACCTCCACAAAATTCTCAGAAACTAGGTCATACCGAGTAACCACACGTGCGGTCGACACCTGTTGTGACCGAAAGCGACCACAAGTTTCATTTATACTTGAAGGGGTTGACTAGGCTAGTCCGACGATGATTGTTCCTTCCGATGACATGTCTACCAAGTTGAGGAAATAGTTGACGCAGCAAGGGGTGCACAATTGAGAAACAAGAATTTTGTTCTGAGCTATCATTTTACATTTCTGGCAAAGCATCTTCTCGTCCAGGAATTGAGCTATTAGTGGCCCTGCACGGATAGCCTACACAGCCACTCTGGGCGGTCCATACTTTTTCTTGATAAATCTTTTATGGGGCTCACCACTTGCAGGATTTATTAGGCGTGTCTAGCTTTCGTGCCTCTCGGGGTCGTGACTCGCTTGTAAAGTCTGCTTTGTCTGGCTCCTGTCCTGCCCCTCGTAGGGTACGATTGTCATCGAAATCTAGCTGGCGGTTTGGTCGCTCCAGGATACGGAGCTGTTGGCCAGACACCTCTCTTGCCCTTCCGCGATTATGGGGACCACCTCGTCCTCCCCGAACAGCAGGCCTCTGCTCTACACTTGGGGGAATTCTGATGAGGGTCTGTCTCCTCTTTAGGCTGGTAGGGGCAAACCGCGATGCAGCGGAGACCATTCCCAGAGCCAACTCTACAAGCGGTGACAAGTCGTACCTGGTATCCTCCTGATTGTTCTACAAGTACTTTCTAAAGGTGTGACATCTGTCTATGGTATGCGTGTGTCCATATGCCACCAACACATTATTGGCGACTCCCTTCACCGGGCAGGTGACCACGCCCATGTGAGCCAAACGCCGGAACAATGCATTCTCAACAATGGTCTCTATCGGGTCTTTGCCTCCTGCGGAGAGATTTTGAAGTTAGTTTCTATCACAATAACATCAGTATCAAAGATATCTAATGTATGACTGGCAATCTCATCATCGAAAGGTATATCATCAACCATAATAACTTCGTCTACTTCAGGTAAACACAACTCTTTCGACTCTATAAGATCCTGAAATATATCTCTGAAAGATAAACAATCTTTTGTAGCATGCGTGAATGACCCATGCCATTTGCAATAATTTCTTCTTTTCTCTTTTTCGGTCTGGGCACCTTATGCCCTGGTTTCAGCTTAATACGTTTTCGCTGCAGTAACCAATCAAAGACAGCTCTGCTTTATCTATATCAAACAAATATTTCCTCTCCACGCTAGATTTCTGAGACACTTTCGCCTTTGTATTCTTTCTCACCAATGGGTCACAGATGGTAGCCTCGCCCTTTACGAACTCAGCCATGTCTACCTCGAGACTATTAGGCTCCACTTAATACGCTCGAGCTGATTGCGCCTCCTCTATTAACAGTTGGTTGTATTTAGTTGCCCTTATGGTTAGATCATAAAAATCGCTAAACCTTTCCCCTTGTAGCTTCTTTCTGATAGCAATGGTCAGGGCATTTAATGCAACCATTAACTAATCTCTTTCAGAAATAGCAGGTCTACAACGGAGCAGGGCTTTGCGTAGGCGCATCAAGAACTGCCAGGAGATTCTCCAACTGCTTGTTTCAGTCACATAACCTCAAATATCGACATAGGTGTCTCAAGTCGGGCGAATGCCTTCATAAATACAGATTGCATTTCAGCCCAAGATGCCACTGATCCTGGAGGTAGACTTGCGTACCAAGAAAAAGTGTCTCCCATCAGCGAGTTGGGAAATAATTTCAGTTTCCAAAAATCATAAGGAGATACATCTCTAGCTTTGTGGGTGAAACGAGCTATATGTTTCATGGGGTCATCTCATCCTTCCCTAAAAAGTGTGTGAAATCGGGGACCCGATACCCCCTAGGCAGGGGAAAGTCTCTATCGACATATGCCGGGTACGGGCTCCTGTAAAGACACATGTCCTCTTGTCGGACAATCCCAGGTACCATTTGTTCCACCACCCGAGGCACTACTTCTCTCAAATTTTGTGGCACCGGCTGATTAAATCCATCATAATTTGGGGGTAGAATGGCTCCTTGAACAATCTCATTGACAGGAAGGGTATATTGCTCGTTTGCACGGAACGATTACTCGTTAGCTGGGACCCTCACTTAGAAACTATCCCCACAAGGCGGGTCCACCTTGCTGGCCCTAAAAACTGGATTTTCTCCATGCGGTACCTCTTCTGAATGTGACTTGTCGCGATGATGAAGAGGAGAATAACTCGAATTTCTATTCAATTCACTCGATATCTCATTATCCTCGTCCAACCGGTTCACTGTGTATGCGATGTCCGGCCTATAAGACGTAGGAGACAAAAAGGAGGAAGGCCTGAGAGGGGACACTTTTTCTCTGTTGTATATATCAATGTCTCCTTGATTGGCGTTTCCCCATGTGTCACCCTCTTGGAAAGACACGACTCACTTCTTAATCGTCGCGCGCCGAGCATCTCCCATGAAAAAATTATCTTAATTAACAAGATCGCTTTGTTTTGGGCTAGGTGCTGCCTTAAGGAGACTTTGCATCATTTCCTGCATTTCCATATTTTCTTTTCGCATTTCGGTCATGCGGTGTGTATTTTCCTCATGCATATTCCGCAGTCTCTCCTGCAGATTTTCCTGCATATTTTGCAGATTTCCCTGCACATCTTCCATATTCCTCTTCATATCACATAACTCTTTATGAAACTCGAGCCTCAATATGAACTTAGAAGGTGTATGCACAGCTGTAGGTGGCTGAGAGGTCACAACCTGGCTTCCTTGAGCCGTATTACCCTCAACTAGCGGTCTTGTCATACCCTGATTCTTTCCATCAGATGGAGGGGGTATTCCTTGCCATTTTAAATGGTCAATTTCTTCGACTCCCACTGTGGTGGCCAAAAACGTGTTCGCATCGAAAACAGATCACGTCAGAAAATATTTGGCATGGGCACTCACTGGGGTTCGGATGTGGTTGCCAATAATAAAAACAAATGAATTCAATTAATTAACGATATCATATGATGTCTTACAATCAAATGAGAAAGCTTATAGACATGAAAAAACAAAAGAATTAAAAACTTGGATGGTGGTGGTGTCGTAGACTTGCTGCTGATGCTGTGAGCTTGTAGACTTGAACAGTGGAATCTGGACTCTGGTGGTGTGATGGCCGGGGGTGTGGATGTTGGTAGAAATGACTTTGGAAACCAAGGGCCCTACGAGCTCACCCTCGCGGTGGAATGAACCAAGGGCCCTGTGAGCTCATCCTGGTTTGGACGAAGGCTGGAAATCGGACGTTAGAAGGCCAAGAGCCGAGAGCTGTCAACAATCAATATACTTCTTGGCCTTAGATGATTGTCCTCCTCCTAACGAAGATCTTCTTTACTTTATACTGAATCAGATATGCTCAGGGTATGTGTCACGTCCTGCAGATTTTTCTCTATCAGAGTATCATTTCGAGTCGAGGTTCTCTTAAGTAATTTCCTAGAATCTTGGAATCAATTTGACCTTGGTAGACTTTGGAGTCGCTTGGGCGGTCTTAGTCAGTTTGACCTTTCGTAGACTTAGCAACTTTTACCTCTTGTAGACTTAGTACAGATTTATGTCCTTTATTTATCTCAATGGGCTGATACAATGAGTTTTTGTACGGGCAACTACTAAGTTAGGCCCAAGATTTTCTGTCATGTCAACAGACTATGTCCTGAAAGGGGTATTATTCAAGGGATATTTTTCTTGAGGACTGAGGGCTAGCACTATCATCCGAACGATTCAACTGGGTTGGTTTTCGATCCCTTTGGCTGGTAGGGATTTATTTCGATAGTGAAGGGCTTTTGGAAATGCGAGGGAAGCTTGATAAGACCAGGGTTTTGGACGTGAAGCCGCTGCACACTCTTAACCTAGTCTTCCCGGCGTACTTGAACATCTCTCCTCCTCCTCTTGTGACAGCTAATGGCTCTTACCCTCCGGGATTTTCGATCGCCTACTCTTTTGTTGTCTCCTAGGGTGCACAAGCTGATGCAGCCCGGACTCCCCTCAGGGCATATAGAGACCCCAGCGAATCGGACGAGGATGATGATGGCCACAATGAACCGAGAATTCCTAGGATGGCTTCGTAAGAAAGCAAGGAGCAAGGACTGGGTCCCTGTTGTAATGCCTTAAATTAAATTAATGGGCCATAAAAACTTAATTTTCATCCATTAAAAAAGCCCAAAGCCCGCTTTCATAAAAAGGGCAAAGCCTAAATCCAACCAAGCCCAACCATACTTTTTATTTTATTTTAAGCCCAAAGCCCGCTTTCATAAAAAGGCCAAAGCCCAAATCCAACTCAAGCCCAGTCATATTTTTTATTTCGTTTTTTGTTTATTTTACTTTTATTTTGAAATTATCCTCTTCCCAACGGTCTAACGAAGGCCGAAAATATCAAGTGAGGGAATTGTACAATCCTCAAGAGAAGTTAACAAATTTGCCACTTGGCACTCCGTCATTCGCTGAGGGAAAAGATTCTTCCCCGCGGACAGAAGCATGAAACGGTTTTGGTGGGGGGGATGAGAAGGAATAATAAGAAAGGAAAAGAAAAAGAAAAGAGGAGGAGGCCATCGGGGGAGGCTAAAAAAAGGAAGGGTCCCAAAAACACCCCAGGAGCTAAAAAAAGAAAAAGAAAACTTTCTGATTGTCGTTGTCCCAAGACCTCACCACCGTTCCCGGCCTTCAACCGTTTCTTCGCCAAGGTAAGAAGAAGAAGGTGCCACGGAACCCCTCCCTGCGATCGACTCACCTTGGCAACGGCAACAGCAACCAGCTCTCGTGTCCGTTGCAGAAACTCCAAGTCTTCAGCCATCCTGAGCTACAGTGACGCTAGCAACGGAAATCAACGACGACCTCGGAGAAAACAGCCTCCATGTCCCCATCTACGCTTCTCGCGGCCGCATATCGGCGCTGCGGGAAGCTGTCTTAAATCTTAATCTCTTTGTACACTTGCGCAGGATAACTATGGCAGCCTAAAGGGGTGGTGAGGGAACACCAGCAGCGGTCATCACTCTTCAGCTTCGAACACAACGGCAACGCGAACTCTTATATCAAATCTCTATAGTGGCTCCCAACAATCACAGCCAAGCCAACCAGTGTAACAGGAGTCCCAGTCACCAAGACCAGGAGTTTGACTTTGATTTCGAGAACTTCTTCTCTGACTAACCAAAGTTCGATGCTCATTTCTCTGTCAGATTTCCACCACCATTGATTGTGTCATTTCCCTTTGACTTCCTGCAGGGGTGAGAAGGAGAAGTCATCATTCCTTTTAACATGATAATACGTGATTGAAAAAAGAAGGAAAGGGCAGCCACGGAAGCTAAACTCCGAATCGATTGCAGCAACTAATGGCAAACGATCCTTAATGACAACATTACTAAGAAGGCAAAGAGGTTTCGAAGAGCTTGAAGCTGGTCAGCTTCGACTTTGACGTTTCCCTCGCAAAAATCCAGCATAGAAGTCCTCCCGACGCGCACACGAGTCTCCCATCGTGAGCGTGCGTGCTCGGGAGGTGTGGAGAGGGCTGTTTCCCATCGCGAGCGCCCTTTCTCCCATGTCGATCGAACTCCATTCTCGGTGAGTCACTGCACCAGCTGCTTCCTATTCATTTTGTAGACCCCTTGGACAAATCTAACCTCATTTATTGTTTTTGTTTGCATGAATACACGTTGCGGCATCTTCGAGACATCGTAACCGGAGCTAGCAAGCTCAAAACCATGCGAAATCAGGTCCACTCCCTTCCTACTTCCTCTGTGACTTCGTCGATAGCTTCTGGGACTTGTTTGTGCTGTAAACTGCTCGAACTATCTGCGATTGTTGGGATATACGCATGCTGAAATTGGAATGTTGTTCGCTGCCGCATGTTTCTGACGTTTTCCAGCATAACTCCTTGTCCTGTGCATGGATTGATCTGTTTTTTCACTCCTTGGCTTCCTTTCTCGATGGAGAACAACTTCTCTGTTGAAAGTTTTTTCAAACAGACTCGTTTTACCAATGTTTTTCCTCTTCGTATGCTGGAGAATGCAGCTGCCCTGTTCTGCGCATCCGCGGAATGTGCAGCTGCACTCCATCAGGCTTAGTTTCGACTGTACAGCTCGGATTTGCTTAAATCTACTTGGATTCGTTCCCTTTTTGGCTATTCTACAACCTTCGTGCTTTAAGCTTCTCCATTTGATACTTGCTTGATCGAGTTTTGTTTGTTCGAAAAAAGCAGCTCGTTTCTGTGTATGAGTGGAATAGCTGCCTCTGTTTTTCGGACATAACTTGAACATCAGAGCTCCGTTTCGCCTAAAATTGGTTGGAACGGATTTCCCTTTAAGTTTTTCTAAAACTTTTGTGTTATACGCATTTCTGTTAAACATACACATCCTGGTCAAATCGCTGTTGGAGTGCAGATAGAACAGATGTTCCGTCGCATTTCAGGGAAGATTCATACTGTTATACGAAAAACTTCGTATCTCTTTCATCACGTGCCCAAATTTTACAAAATTAGCGCTTTTGAAACCATATTTGAGCCCTCTACAAATCTTATTCTTTGAGTTTTTGCTTTCGGGATCATCTGGTTAGTCTAAACATTCAGAAAAGACGAAGACTTCTAATGTCTCTTGCCCTTTTGCGGCAGCATGAGTATCTTGCGCACCAGATAGCGTAATTTACTCATTTGAGTTCTGAATGGATTAAAATTGAACCGAGAGTTAGATCTTTTAATTTACTACAATTTCTGTGTTTTACACTTTTTATTTTGAACAAGTTTAGCCTACAGTCAAACATGGTCAAACTTGATCTGTGATGCTGGCCGATTGAAACACATTCCATTCGAATGTCTAGATTCTCCGCTATGCTGGCAGCAGACTACAGATCCATTTTTCCTAAAATTTTTCATGCTAAATCATGATTGAGTTATCTAGCATGTGACAAAATTTCATTTTTTTTTTGACGAACGAGTTAAGAGTTATGAAATTTTCTTTTCTCATCATTCTGCTGGTCAGGGATTGCTTATGCAAGAGACTGAATTACATTCTTTGCTTTGTAGAATGAGATTCCGCCGTTGGATTCGTTTGAAATTTTATATTCTGATTTCTTATCAAGATACAGATCTGTAGCTTTTGATTTCACTTAGATCGGACGATTCTAAGTGAAGTTATGCTCTTATTTCCAAACCTGCGTATGCTGCATTCGCATCTATGCTACGGCTGACTTTGCGTGTGCATAATTCACAATTCCACCGTTAGATTTTGCTGATATTTGACAAACATGCTTGTTATTAATCTGTTTACTTAATGTGCCGTTGGATCTTAAATATTTTGACTTAGTTGAAACTTGTGCTCGTTTCTTTGATTTCGAATTGTTGTTTCGGACTTTGAAAATGAAAATCAACTAATCACTCTTACATTTTCTTTGCATGTACACCGAGCACGCAATTTCGGAAGATAAGCTCCAATCTTTCGAAGACCGACTTGAAGGCGCGCGTATCAAACCGCGTGGATCCACCCCGGCCTAAAAAACCGCGGGTTCGAAGACAAAGCGGCCCCAACCTTCAATCTAAGGTACAAAGGGGAGGTGCGGGCCTCCCCGAATTTCATTTTAAAAGCCCACTTGTAACGGATTGTGGGCCCAAGTGCATAGGCCCGCAATCACCGCCCCTTCCCCGCTCTTTTGATCTAAATTATTGTCTGTGGTTGCGTGTGTGACTTAGGCTTTAGGTTTATATGTCGCATGCCTGATTTTAAACAAACAAACCTAAGTTCGGGTCCAACGCCCGTTAAAACGTCGATAAGAGTCCGGCCCACTCCCGGATCGGGCCCAATACCCGTCAATCAAAAGTTAAACATTTTTTGGACAATCGCCACCCTTTTCGCATGTGGTAGGATACTAAGGTTAGTAAATAGGAATCCCCGAACCCAGACTCTGATTTTTCCGACTTAAATCATACTTTTTAAATCTAAGTCGGTGGCGACTCCGAACAAAGTTTTCCAAAGCTAAACTAAACTATACTACCCCTTTTTTTCGGAGCCATTTGGGGTGAGGTGACGGCTACTCGAGCCGCTCCTTGGGCCCTCCCCGAAATTCGCGAGCGAGGCCTTAACGCAGCCTTTCGCTCGCCGCCTCCAGGGAACTGGAGACGGTTGGCGAAACGCCCCGCAGACCCGTTCGCGAATCAAGGGAAGGCCCAACCCGGGGCCCCTTTCCGCAGCGTCCGGCGTTCGAGCCGTAACGCCGACCGGACTGGGCCTCGGGGGAGCGGGCCCGGATCCTCGGGCTTGCCGGAACCGCCGCCGCGCGCCGCTAGGCCGGAAGGGCGCGCGCACATCCCGGATGGCGACTCCGCTGGGGACCTCCGCATGTGGATTCCTACCGAAAACCTTTTCTTACCACATGCGGAGAGGAGTTACTTGGTTTCGCATGTAATTGATTGGCTCGATGCCTTTTGCTTGATCTCCTCTTTGTGTTTGTTTACCGCTTTTTAGGCATTTCTAGGTTTGCCCGAACCCGGGGCTAGGATCTTAGGGGGGTCACCGTTAGGCCCAGCTGTGCTGCTCTTTGCGGTGTGGTTTTGGGTCGGGGCCCCGCCTCCCTTAGTCCGAGGGAGGTCTAGAAACCTCTTCCGAGTCTAGAATTGCTTGCTCACTACAGGTACCAGACGCCGCACGTGCATTTGTCTGTTACTAAGTGCCTGTGACTTGTGCAGGGACAGGTTCAGGTACGTTTTGTATGCGATAATCGTGGCACTAACCCTGTTCGTTTTGCAGAGGTTTGGGTTGGTCACAAGGGGGGGTTCCGAATTTCTTTTCTCCCTTGCCTACCTCTTTTTCTTTATGTCATCATACTCATCTGCATCCATTTCACACGAACGCTTGTTAATCAATAATCAATATATCAACACTTTTACATTTGTTAGGTATTCTCATTGTTCCAGTAGGAGAAAACTTGCATGCAAATTCACCTCATGTTAGGAGTAGGATTGGATTGTTATTACAACTGAATGACGTCCAAGCATGCAGGTTTGTCAAATGGACTCAATCGCACTGCGCTCGGATACTCCATCCTATGACAAACTCCGAGATTGGTTCAAAGTACTCAGACCCTTAGAGCAGGAATTCGTCAAGCTAAAGCTCAAAGGTCTACTCCATCTGATCAGACTCGAAGTCGATTGGTTCATGCTACAACACCTCATCGCCCGGTGGAATCCAAACACGTACACCTTCCATTTCGGTACCTTGGAGCTCGCACCACTATACGAGGAATACGGGCACCTCTCCGGACTTCCTCATCTCCCAGGAATATCACCGTTGCCTCATTTCGACAGGCCGAAAGAATACATCACCAACTTGCTTCAGATCTCTCCGGCGAACGTGTCCACTTTATTCACGGCAGAGGGGCACATCAGCATCAAGGAACTCTGCAAGTATCAACTGACACCGTACGTACCGGAAGGAGGAGACGGCCAAGGTTCAGCGCGTGCTTTCATCCTTATGTTCGCAGGAACGGTTCTTTATCCCTATAAAAAGGAATCGATTCACGGACGAGCGGTTTACCTGACAAAGGCCATTCTCAAAGGACAACCCTTCCTCCCTAATCTAGTTGGTGAGATGAACTACAGTCTTACCAAGATAGTGCGGAAAGCAAGAGAAGGAATCCGGAACCATCACTTCTCCTTCAGTCCTCCATTGCTCCAGGCCTGGTTCTACACTCACATTGGCATCACCGGAGAGTCGTTCAGGCGGGAGCAGTTTCCGGACTTACTCGACCGCATATCAGACCGCGCTCGGCTTCCAACCCGCACATTTGCAGGAGTTAGGGCTCTCTTCCGCTCACTGGAACCAGAGGATTTCTATCAGAAGGCCAAATGCTTCGACGTGGACCTGGCCATTACCAGCTCCCCAGACGGAGATTACATCCCAATCGTTGGGATCACTGGGACATCCTATTACTGTCCAGCGAGGGTGATGCATCAGTTTGGAGGAAGTCCACGAGCTAAACCAACGCCGAGCAAATTATTTGACCCAATCGACTTGGACAACCAACCACCAAAGGGAGTAGTTCAACGGGTCATGACACATATCGCTCGAGTCTGGGCAAATCTCAAAGAAGAGGAGTACAATCTTTGCATGGAACATCAGGCTGACATCGACGCCCGATCCGCACGATTCCAGAAGAAGCGGATAACTCCATGGGATCGCCTTTGATAGCGGACATCTCCTCCTAATCCTTGGGCCTGCGAGCTCATCCTATCTTTCGTTTTTATTTTAAAGAACTGTATTGTGAAATGAACCTTTTTGGGATTTTATCTAATGCACTTCTTTTCACTTGGATTGAATTCGTTATAATCACAATCCAATCCTTGCATTAGACGTGCAATCATGCATCATGACATGTCACGCATCCAAAATATTTCATCATGTGATATTGATCAAATGTTCTTTTTCTGAAGGTACCGAACAATTGCTCCTTACAGAAGACGCCAAAAATTCCGTTCCCTTCGAGCGGTGATGGCTGAGGCCTCTGCGGGAGATGAAACTACACCTACTGCTGGAGTCACCATCGCCATTCCTCCACCCATCGCCGCCGAATTTCTAACACCAGCAGAACCTGCCATGCCTTTCCCAGCATCCGCGTTCCCTCTGTTGCCCCAGACCACACTGGCTGTTGGGCAATCCTTGGACGAAAGAATGCTGCCGATGTACATACCGCCACTCGCCGCCTCGATAGCGCCAGCAGTGCAATCCCCTGCTGCTCCATCGACCGCAGCTCCCTTCAATCCTAACATAAACATGCCGGCCCAAGGTGCAAGCAGTTCTTCACTGGGAGATAAGGTGGAGTCTCTTACGGCTGAACTCTCCTCCCTAAAGATAATGATGGCTGAGCTCCTACAGCGACAATTGGCAGCCACACCTGCTCCTGCCATCTCCCAAAACCCTCACCTTCCTCCTGTCATGCCAGGACCTCAAACACCACCATACCCACACTATCCTAGCCTAAACACTCCACCGAACACTTTACCTTCTTATAACCCACCAAACACCCTACCTCCTTACAACCCGGTCATACCCGGATCCGCTACCTCCACAAGCGTAGCATCCTTATATAACCCATACATGCATGGGCCACCTCTCTCCCTTCCTATGCCACAACCATATCTACCTCCATACTACCCTCAGCCAACATCCCAAGGGCCAACTCCCTACCTCCCAATGTCATTCGGGCAAACTCCCCACACCCAAATGCAAACACCTGGGCCAACTCTTTACCCTCAAACAACCTCTACACCTCCCACCTTCAGAATTCCTCAGCCAATTGCCACCCCTTCAGCTCCACATGTGGAACCTACCTTACCAAGCCCGCGAACCCGCAACGCGGCAATCGTCGATGAATTATTTGGTGAACAACAACAAGCTAGTGCCTTCGAGACAAGGCTCGAGGCTAGGATTACCTCAATGCAGCAGGAGGAGGCTCGCCGCATGGCGAAACTGGAAGAGCGCCTAAACGCTATCCAGGGGTATCGGGCACATAACTGGGAGTACGCCAACTACCAAATCCCTCAAATACAAGTCCCACCAAAGTTCAAAATGCCCGAGTTCGAGAAGTTCCGCGGGAATGGCTGCCCGGAACTACATTTGAAACACTTCTGCAACAAGATGGCTGTGTATCCGGCGGACGACAAATTCCGTATCGCCATGTTTCAAGAAAGTTTGGCAGAGTCAGCATTGCATTGGTACTACACCAAGGATGTTAGCCAATACGCGACGTTCAAAGACCTGGCCCTCGATTTCCTCAATTATTACAGCTTTAATGTGGAGATGGCACCTACAATCTCGGATCTGCGGAAATTGAGGAGATACCGCGCCGAGGACGTTAAGCAGTTTGCGTACCGGTTCAGGCACATTGCGTCTCAGATCAAACCGGCGCTTACGGAGAGAGAGCTTATCGATGAATTCCTCCAGTTGCTCCCACGTGAATACATGCCCTACATGATCGGGCAGACATTTTCAACCTTCGCTCAGGCAGTCATCAACGCAGACAAACTTGACGGAGTAAATCGAGAAGGGCTAATCCCTTCCCCTTCAGCAAAACCGGTAGTGAAGCCCAGGCCCAAGGAGTTTATCGCAACTGCTGAGCAGAACAGGCAATCGATGAGGGCAACTCCACCCCCGGCTTCGTACGCGCCAAGGACGTATGTTGCAGCCGCGCTTAGGCCTCCAGCACCGGCAGCAACTCGTTTCAGACCCCCCGTTAATATGGCAGGACAACAGCAGCCAAGGCCTGCACAAGTGGAGCGTCCACGACGAAGGCTGGAGGACTTGACTCCAACGCCTGATCCCCTGGATGTAATGTTTGTTCGATTGAGGGACATGGGTTTTATCAAGCCCGTTGAAGCCAAAGCCACCAATCCCTCATCGTTTGGATACAACCCCAAGGCGGTTTGTCAGTACCACTCGGGAGCAATGGGGCATGACACCAAGGATTGCATTGCCTTGAAGTTCAAGATTCAGAATCTGTTAGACGAAGGAGCAATTACATTCTCCGTGCCTGCGACTGCCCCAAATGTTAAGAACAATCCTCTCCCGGAGCATGTAAATTATATTGGGGCAAACTTCTTCTCAGTTTTGGCTGAACATGAAGAGGAAGTGAACATGTATGAATACGACTACGCACAACCAAGGAGCGTCAATGTTGTAAGCACCGGTCGTGGTCGAGGTCGAGGTCGCAGCCGAGGTAGGGGAAGAGGTCGTGCGCCTCAATCCAGCCGAAGTGTTCGGCCCACTATCTTGCCGGATGGATTTACACTGGTTCCCCATCGGCAGCCAAGGACGCCGTATGTTTACGTTTCGTTGGGATCCGCACAATCTGAAGCGTGTCAGACAGAATTGTCGCCTGTGACGGAACCAAGGATTCCGGTCGTGATGAGACCCACCTGCACACCCCTCAGCCCAGAAGTTGAGTTAATCACCCGCTCTGGGAGAGTTGTGCCAGCCCTTGAAGCCTCATCCCCAGCTGAATCTTCGAAGCCCAAAACGCCATCGAACGAACAAATCCGCAAGGTGATTTATACAGTGAAGGGAAGTGACTATGACATAATTGAGCAGCTCAGAAAACAGCCAGCTCAAATCTCTTTGTTCGACCTTATCCACTCCTCCGACAAGCACAGGGAGATGTTGGAGAAATTTCTAGCCGAGGTGCATGTGCCCGAGCAGGTTGAAGTCGCCGCACTGGATGCATACATGAGTAGCATGTTGGCAAGCAACGTGATTACCTTTTCAGAGGATGATCTACCAGAGCAGGGGCAGGATCATAACAGTGCGCTTTTCATCACGCTCAAATGCCGTGAAACCACCATCTCCAAAGTTCTTATTGATGGCGGTTCAGGAGTTAATATCATTCCGGTGGCTGTAGCTCAAAAACTCGGCATCAATATTGGAAAACTCCCACAGTCCAACTTAACCATTCGCGCTTTCGATGGCGCAAAACGTCAAGCTCATGGAGAAGTTACGCTGGAGATTAGAGTTGGACCGACGCTTTTCTCTACTCAGTTCCAAGTCCTCGAGACTGCAGGGTCCTTCAACATGCTGTTGGGGCGTCCTTGGATTCATCAAGCCAGGGCAATTCCCTCGACGCTGCACCAGATGGTCAGATTCTCTTCAGATGGCAAGCTCATCACAGTCCGGGGAGAACATTCGATGGAGCTTTGCCACGAGATTGACATGCCATATGTGGGAGAGCCAACCGAAGAACCGTCGACAACACAGACCTTGGAGGTGGTCAACATGGTGAGGCGCGATTACAAATCAGATCCCTTGATGACGTGGGGCAACATCAGTGCCGCAAAAGAGTTCCTTAGACATGGATATCAACCAGGCCAAGGACTCGGAATCAGAGGACAAGGGATGATTTATCCGATCACTATTCCAGCTCCTGCAGGGACTAGTGGGCTTGGATTCACGGGCAAAATGCGACGCAATCAAGGCAATCACACCAGCAACAAATCAGGCATCCGTTTCGTACGTTCATCTGCGGCGACAATGGAAGGCGAAATCCTATCAGAGAAGCTGGAGAATGTGAAGATCCGGAGTGACGGAGAAATTGATGGTGAGCGGACGACTGTCGAACATATCAATGTTGTCCAAGTGAATTCAGGGCTTGGTCATGGGCGCCGACCTCGCATGAGAGCCCATTTCGTACCTCCCAGTATTGCCATCCGACAAGCCGGGGCACCGTACTTTCGAGCTCCAGTGGTACCAAGGCTGCCCAGGACTCCCCCAAGAACTGAAGTACCGCCTCCGAATGGGCGTGTGGATTCCCCTACTACGAACGAAGAAGCGGAGGGGAAACAAGATGAGCAGACGGGGACGCAAGAGTCCGAAGAAGAAGTCTGTATGATGGAAGCGTCGATCCCGGCCGAGCCAGACATGCCTCTCGACGGGTGAAACTTTCCATCTTTATTTTTCTGCACTTAGAATCAAGAGTAGGTTTCCTTGCTACATTCTGGTCGCGGACTAGCAAGGTTGTCTATATGTAACGCGACCCCTAGGCAATACCTAGGGCGTTTGTGGGATCGGGCCGCTGATGTTCAGGGCGAATCCGATAAAACGATGAGGGACCCGCTGAGTCCTGATCCCACATTATTTTCTTTTGGTCAAAAGCGCATGCCTTATTATGAATTGTTGCATGAAACAATATTTCAAATAACTCATTTGAATACATCACTCTAATTCCTTCTCATTTTCAGGAACGGCGCTTCGGGTACACCCGGGAAAACCTCTGAACAAGACAGAGAAACAATAAATGACCCGAAATCTATAGACGGGTATTACGGTTTGGAGCAGGGTCTTCAACGACATGAGGAACTAAAGGACCTTACATTACAAAAACCAGTTTCAATTAACATCGGAACTGAAGATGACCCCAAGGAGTTGTTCATCGGTGTAGATTTATCAGATGATGAAGCCAAGGATATTGTTAACCTTCTTAAGGAATTCTCTGATGTGTTTGCTTGGTCATATGCAGATATGCCGGGACTAGATCCAGAGATTGTGGAGCACAAGATTCCTACCGACCCGTCTATTCACCCTATAAAGCAGAAGCAACGTCGATACAAGCCTGAATTAGCCCTTGCCATCAAGGAAGAAGTAGATAAACTACTGAAAGTCAACTTTATTAAGGTGGCTACCTATCCACAGTGGGTCGCTAACATAGTCCCTGTCATCAAGAAGAACGGGAAGGTCCGAGTTTGCGTCGATTACCGCGACCTCAACAAAGCAAGTCCCAAGGACGACTTCCCACTCCCACACATCGACTTACTGGTGGACAACACCGCCGGATTCAACAGATTCTCTTTCATGGATGGATTCTCTGGTTACAATCAGATTCGCATGGCCGAAGAAGATAAAGAGAAGACAACCTTCACGACACCCTGGGGCACATTCTGCTATCGGGTCATGCCCTTCGGGCTCAAGAACGCTGGGGCAACCTATCAGCGTGCTATGGTGGTCCTTTTTCACGATATGATGCATCGCGAGATTGAAGTCTACGTCGACGACATGATCGCCAAGTCCAAACAAGATGAGAGCCACACTGTCATTCTTTGAAAGTTATTTGAGCGGCTTCGTAAATACAAGCTACGTCTCAACCCCGCCAAATGCGTGTTTGGGGCAACTTCAGGCAAACTCCTCGGTTTCGTCGTCAGCAATAAAGGCATTGAGATTGATCCTGATAAAATCAAAGCAATTCGTGATCTCCCAGCTCCAAAGTCAGCCAAAGAGATTCGTGGCTTCATGGGTCGCGGTAACTACATCGGAAGGTTCATATCCAACCTAGCCGACACATGCAAACCTCTGTTCAAGAAACTGAGGAAAGATGTCAAGTTTGAGTGGGATGATGATTGCAAAATTGCATTTGAGCAAATCAAGACATACTTGACAGAACCACCAGTTCTCATCCCTCCAAAGCCGGGGCATCCTCTCACACTCTATCTCACAGTCAGAGAAGAATCATTTGGGGCCATGCTCGCCCAACAATTGCCGGGTGCCAAGGAACACGCGATCTACTACCTCAGCAAGAAATTTACGGATTGTGAGTCGAGATACACAACTTCCGAGCGTACTTGTTGTGCTCTCATTTGGGTCCTTCACCGACTCCGACAGTATACTCTGCACTATGAGATCCTGTTAGTATCCGAAAATGATCCACTCAAATATCTCTTCGACAAGCCAACACTGATGGGAAGAGTCTCTAAGTGGCAATTACAGCTTGCCGAGTTCGACATTCGATTCCACTCCACGAAGTCGGTGAAAGGGAGAACGATCGCTGACCATATTGCTGAATATCCAGGAACGGATGATTCCTCTTTAGAAATCGGATTGCCGAACGAGAACATCCTGCTCATGGAACAGGAATCAAGATGGAAGATGTACTTCGACGGTGCAGTGAATTCCTCAGGATCAGGAATAGGAGCTGTTGTAATCTCCCCAGATGGACAATATTACCCGACAGCGGCCAAAGTCACATTTCCATGCACGAACAATATTGCCGAGTATGAAGCATGCATCCTCGGCCTACTTCGCGCAATCGACATGCGGGTTAAACTCCTGGACGTTCATGGAGATTCGGCACTCATCATCTCCCAGACGAATGGAGCTTGGCGCACTCGAGACCCAAAGCTCATTCCATATCAGGATTATCTACAAACGCTAATCCGACAATTCACTGACATTGAATTCAACTACCTCCCACGAACTGATAACCGATTTGCTGATGCTCTTGCAGTGCTCGCATCGATGATTCCGTTAGCTGGAGAAATGAACATCGAGCCTCTACGCATCAATATCGCTGATGATCCGAGCTGCATGCACGTTGAACAAAGTCAACCAGAAGATGCTCTACCTTGGTTCACGGACATCAAGGATTATTTACAATCAGGAGGATTTCCCCGAAATAGCACAGGGAAAGAACGCAAATTCATACGGAGGATAACAAAAAGCTATTTCCTGGACGGGGATACATTGTACAAGAAATCCTTCACGACGGCCCTCATGAGATGCGTCACCAAGCAAGAAGCTGATGCTCTTATTGTCGAAGTACATGAAGGGATTTGCGGACCACACATGAATGGATACGCTCTTGCCCAGAAGATAATGCGACAAGGGTACTATTGGCTCACAATGGAAGCCGATTGCATCAAATACGTCAAAGCGTGTCACAAGTGTCAAATTTACAGCAACAAGGTACATGTGCCTCCAACAAGACTCTACCCGCTATTTGAGCCATGGCCATTCTCAATGTGGGGTATGGACGTAATCGGGCCAATCAATCCCAAAGCGTCAAACGGACACCGATTCTTGCTGGTCGCTATCGATTACTTCACCAAATGGATTGAAGCCCAATCCTTCAAAGAAGTTACAGCAAACAATGTCGTACGTTTCACGAGGGCGAACATCATCGCCCGATATGGAGTTCCGGAGCTATTGGTCACAGACAATGGTTCAAACTTCAACAGTAAACTGATGGGATCCTTATGCGAAGAATTCCGGATCAAACATCTCAACTCTTCACCATATCGTCCACAAATGAACGGCGCAGTCGAAGCCGCCAACAAGAACATGAAGAAGATTCTTCAGAAAACAGCAATTACCTATCGCGACTGGCACGAGAAGCTCCCTTTTGCGTTACTCGCCTACAGAACGACAATGCGCACTTCAACTGGGGCAACCCCCTTTGAGCTTGTCTATGGCACTCAAGCAGTCATTCCAGCAGAAGTCAAATTACCGACTCTCAGGATATCATCCCAAAGCAACATGACAGAAGAGGAGAAGGTCGACCATCAACTCGCCCACCTCGACTTCATTGATGAGAAACGACTTGCTGCAGCTCACCACATGCAATGCTATCAACAACGCATGTCTAGAGCATTCAACAAAAAGGTCAAGTCGATCAGATACAGACCAGGTGACCTCGTTCTTAAAAGAATCCTACCAAATGTCAAGGATCCACGAGGGAAGTTCGCTCCAAACTACGAAGGACCATTCGTCGTTAAGCACGCCTTCTCAGGAGGAGCAACCATCTTAACAAAGATGGACGGAGGAGACCTGCCACAAGCAATCAATGCAGATGCTCTCCGACGATATTACACCTAAGCAGCGTCAAAGCCAAGAACTCCAAAGCAATATATCCCCAGGGAGTCGACTAGAGCAAAGACGCTAGCAAATGAAAAGGGAGAATTATACAAACAACACTCTCGTTATCAAGAGTTAAACGAAATTACATGAGCTTATTTCGTTTACGTCCTTTGTCTCGTGGGCAGGTACAAGAGCTCCTCACACGAATGGCACAAAACTCCTATGACAAAGGCGAGGGCGGTAGGGCGGAAAAGCTTCAAGCCAAAGTCCTGCAGCAATTTCGTCAAACCTTCGATTCCATCGGACGAAGACGCAATGACGAAATCATATAAGAGGGAAGTACCAAAACTCTACTTCGCCTTTCTTACAAATGAAGTTACACGAGCAAACTTCATTCTTACTCTAACAGGAACAAGTCGCATAAACTCCCTTGTTTCTCGTCATCTGTTTGATAGGTACATGAGCTTCCTTATACAACAGCCGTCAAGCAAGAGTAACTATCTCGTCAATCCTTTGATTCCTACGGACAAAGATGCAATGACGAAACACATAGAAAAGGGAAGTATCAAAACTCTACTTCGTCTTTCGTATAAATGGAGTTGCATGAACAAACTTCATTCTTACTTTTAAAGAAAACAAGTTACGTGAGCTCACTTGTTGTCTGTCCTTTGCTTAGTGTAGGTACATGAGCATCCTACATTTTGGACAAAGGCGCGGGCGGTCGGGTGGAAAATTTCGAACCAAAGCTTCGAAATTGCCTTTGTCGTCACCCAAAGATGACCATACCAAAAGGGGGTATCATCTGCATTGCTCTCTAACAAAATTTCTCATATTTCCCCAGGTGGAGTCTTATCTCCGTTTCCCCAGCTGGAGTCCTGCCTTCATTGAAGCTGATTACATGCATCGCATTCCTCGATTATCATTGAGATGGACATATCCATCTCATCTCCCCAGCAGAATTTTACTTCATTAACTGCCCAAGCAAGAGTCGAAGTACATGAACTAACTTCGTCTATGTCCGTTGTCAACTGTGTAGGTACATGGACATTCACACAGTACGGTACAAACTCCTAGGTAACGGCGTGGGTGGTCGGGTGGAAGCCGTTTGATCCTAGTCTCAAAGAACATGACTGGGGCATGAAAGTGTAAACACTCTACCCTCGAAAGTGCACAAGAGCACTACAGAGGTTTGAGTATCTAAACCCATTCATTTCTTAAACATTCGTGTGCTCATTTGCATATAATTTAAAATTATCTTCAATAAAAATGCTTCTGAGCGAGAATGGAGAAGGCAAACCTATTCCTAAACACTTTCCCAGGGTGATGAGCGCAAACACTGTAAGGATTCATACACGAGTCTTCAGGCGGATAACGAATCCTTTGACAAAAGATGCTCTAGACCGGGATGAGATCGAGCATTTCTTCTCTATCCCAAACACGAAACATCGCCCATTGCTAGCCCCTTTCGAGCCAAAGTTGAAGTTTTCGTACACACTACACCCAAGAAGTTTAAGGACCGCCTCACATCGAGGATTAAAGGGAGATCTTGTAGCTAGAACCGGAAGCAACAGATTGTAGAGGCTACACTTCCTTAAGATTCAAGCGAAGAGGTATCATCGACAGTCAAGCTCACCAGTCGAGTTATTCTAAAAGAGCCGAACTCTTCAAAGAACTTCTCAAAAGACACGGATACCAAAGAAAAATATTAGAAAACAAAACGGGGCAAATCCCCGTAATTTAGAGAAGAAAGAATTAGCGCAAAGACCAAAGGTCTGTAAAAGAAAGCGCAAAATGAAAATCAAAAGAGCAAAATAAAGCATCAGGGCCAACATTGATGGTCGCAAAAGCAAAGGTGCCACCCTTCAAAGACAAAGCTTTCCCCAAAGTGGATCTTTTAAACCAATTATTCATCACTCAACAAAACACATCAGCTGGTGAGCTATCTGAAGGATGGAGAATTTGCTTGAATGGTGAAACCTCTACGATCCAGTAGTTTTCGATGAGGTCCTTAGACTCTTTCTTTCAAATGATGAATTTAAACCTTCAATATAAAGGCCTTAAGCCAAAGCCGTATTACGACCCAGTTAAAGACTCCTTTGACCAGTACATGAGCATCTAAGTCAAAGGACTTCTAGAATCCAACCGATATGGCTTTCAGAAATGAGGGTAGGATACGAGAGAAGTCAAAAGCCCTCCTTCAATCTCGCTATGAAGCAATTTTAACAAATCCCATATAATAACGTAATAAATAAGGACGTACATGGATGTCATAATCATACATGCTTGATTACTCTTTGCTTCATAAGTCATTGTCATGGTTAATAATTTTCTTGATAAACTCTCAGGGTACAAGTTAACCTAAAGACAACCTCGAAACTTAATTTAAGGCATTTATTATATCCTTGTGAGAAAATCTTCTCAGATTCTCTCACAAGGAGGGGCAAACTGTAATGCCTTAAATTAAATTAATGGGCCATAAAAACTTAATTTTCATCCATTAAAAAAGCCCAAAGCCCGCTTTCATAAAAAGGGCAAAGCCTAAATCCAACCAAGCCCAACCATACTTTTTATTTTATTTTAAGTCCAAAGCCCGCTTTCATAAAAAGGCCAAAGCCCAAATCCAACTCAAGCCCAGTCATATTTTTTATTTCGTTTTTTGTTTATTTTACTTTTATTTTGAAATTATCCTCTTCCCAACGGTCTAACGAAGGCCGAAAATATCAAGTGAGGGAATTGTACAATCCTCAAGAGAAGTTAACAAATTTGCCACTTGGCACTCCGTCATTCGCTGAGGGAAAAGATTCTTCCCCGCGGACAGAAGCATGAAACGGTTTTGGTGGGGGGGATGAGAAGGAATAATAAGAAAGGAAAAGAAAAAGAAAAGAGGAGGAGGCCATCGGGGGAGGCTAAAAAAAGGAAGGGTCCCAAAAACACCCCAGGAGCTAAAAAAAGAAAAAGAAAACTTTCTGATTGTCGTTGTCCCAAGACCTCACCACCGTTCCCGGCCTTCAACCGTTTCTTCGCCAAGGTAAGAAGAAGAAGGTGCCACGGAACCCCTCCCTGCGATCGACTCACCTTGGCAACGGCAACAGCAACCAGCTCTCGTGTCCGTTGCAGAAACTCCAAGTCTTCAGCCATCCTGAGCTACAGTGACGCTAGCAACGGAAATCAACGACGACCTCGGAGAAAACAGCCTCCATGTCCCCATCTACGCTTCTCGCGGCCGCATATCGGCGCTGCGGGAAGCTGTCTTAAATCTTAATCTCTTTGTACACTTGCGCAGGATAACTATGGCAGCCTAAAGGGGTGGTGAGGGAACACCAGCAGCGGTCATCACTCTTCAGCTTCGAACACAACGGCAACGCGAACTCTTATATCAAATCTCTATAGTGGCTCCCAACAATCACAGCCAAGCCAACCAGTGTAACAGGAGTCCCAGTCACCAAGACCAGGAGTTTGACTTTGATTTCGAGAACTTCTTCTCTGACTAACCAAAGTTCGATGCTCATTTCTCTGTCAGATTTCCACCACCATTGATTGTGTCATTTCCCTTTGACTTCCTGCAGGGGTGAGAAGGAGAAGTCATCATTCCTTTTAACATGATAATACGTGATTGAAAAAAGAAGGAAAGGGCAGCCACGGAAGCTAAACTCCGAATCGATTGCAGCAACTAATGGCAAACGATCCTTA
>JARUPY010000160.1:0-94045 GCA_029817715.1 Melastoma dodecandrum
GAATGTCCCTGCCACTGTCGCTGCCCCTGCAGAGGAACAATCGCCGGAGACCCCTATTGTAAATCATCGCCGCAACTGGTTGATGTTGTGGCCGGAGCTGTTGCTGGAGTCCGTCGGGGGCGCTGTTGTCAGGAGCTTCGCCATAGCCGTGGTTCCATGTCTTGGTAGTTAGTTATTTCCAAATGTAAAATGAAATAAGAATTTTTAAAATCGGTCATAAATACATAATTTTTAAATTTTTCGTGGTTTTCTAAAAACCTACTGTATATCCCTCCAACGTTTATCTCGTGTTTATCTCTTTTGATGGGCCATCGCAAGTAGAGAAGACAAGACCTCCGGAGTAGGAGTATGCTGGAGCAATCAAACCGGTAGGAAAATACGTATTATATTATTTTTATGTTTTGTATAACAGTGTACTAAAAGGCATGTATAATTTGACCGTTGATGACTGTTAGACGCGGAGGATACATGATTGACCACCGTTCACTGTATTATATCTAATTATTTATTTACAGAAATCGGGTAGCTACAATATGCATCTACTCCAGCGACATGGCAGTCATCATCTCAAAGGCACATGCCACCGGGTCGGCCGTCTGACTCATGGAGGGTTGAGTGATAGGATGTCTCAGCAAGCTCCGCGATTAACGTCGTCTTTCGCTCAAACGCGACGTGGTCCACTTCAAATCTGTTACAACCCCGTCCATGGCTGCAGAAATGGAAGTAGGCAAAGGCTGGGTTTGCGATTCCAAAGTGGAGGGATAGAGAAGGAAGGCATCTTGAGGGGCCATGATCTAGCTAGCGGTGTAAAGTTCCGTAAAAATTACCAATGTTATTTACGAGACATTATCGAGATTTTGGATTCAATTATGTATGTCATATCACATTAGAAAGATGACGTCCTGACTCAAACATAATCGAATTTGAGTAGCGATCTTGTTTGCGTATTACGTCGAGAATTCTGATACGAGAATTAACGGATCAACCTGACTGCAATAATTATTATTTTTAGAATATGAAATTGTAACTTAACTTTTGTTAACATAAGTAAAAAAATGATTTATAAAGAAAAAGGAAAAGAAACAAACCCACGTTGCTGCCTGGTCGTGTTTTTGGGGGGAGGAGGCTGACAAAGTAAAATAAAATAATTATAGAACAATCATGGGGAAGAGGGAAGGGGATCGTTTCCTCACCCCACAACTTAGCGGAGAAGGTTCGTGGACAGGGAGTTGGGTGTTCACCGTTTCCTCCGTGAACGACCGATGAGGGGCACAGAGGGCTTCGTCAAGCTAAAGGAGAGGTGATTGAGGTGGGGAGACTCCAGACGGGCTAGGGTTATCGGGATCGGAGAAAAGCAGAACTCACCGATAGTGGGGAGCGGGATTGAGGTTCTAGAAACTACGACGACGAGTTGTGAGGGAGTGGTAGTTGAGGTACGCTCATCCCTCACTTTTGTTCCTCCGTTCCTTTCGCGTTATTCCTCGTAAATTTGTCTTTGTTCATCTTCCAGGCGTAGGGTTGTTGTCTCTTGAATGTAAGTCCTGGTTTGTCGTGATACAAGATCTTGTCGTTGTGATCACTGTTGCGGAGAATGGTTTCTTCTTGGTCTGCTGCTGGTTTTTGCAGGAGATGGATGTCTTTATGCTTCGCATGATGGATGTTTCCTGCATTGAGTATATTCTGCTTGTTATTTCACTATGAATTACTCCATTTCCTGCCACGATTATGCTACTGTAATCGTGAGTGATAACTGAAGTGAGGTCGTAGGATGACTTTAAATTGATATCGTAGTTATCGTTGAAAATAAAATATATATAGTATGTCACGCTTCCACCTACAAGTTGGGGCTTTTTAAGACAGTTAGCGTTGACTGTTGAACAATAATGCTAAACGGTGCGTAGAAGAATTTAGATTCGAAAATTGAGAAGTCACGAATAGGAGTTGAAAGTTGTCGTTTTCTCCCGCTGAAATTAACTAGTTAATTTTTGATTAAGGTTTTCGTACAAATGTACAAGAAATGCGGCTTTTACAAGTAGTGAATCCAAGGAGGGATAAGCGGCATGTCACATTCGCATATCCTCAGTCCTCGCAAGACTATTAGCATCTCATTTGCGACATACACAGCAGTCGATCTCCCTTCTCGAACTAGACCGATATTACTACTGCAACTGAAGTCGACCCAAAGTTTTGAGGGTCATCTGAGTATCTGCATACCTTTCCTTCTATTCTGTTTTCTTTCCCACATCCGACTCCCTTTCGAGAGTCGTCGAGCTGCTTCTACTCCATGAACCAACCCACTTGTCTCGGTCCTGCGTTTTACATTTGGTCCTGCTTCATGTCATCCACCCTAGAATTCAATTACTAAATACTCAATTCCCACCGTGTCCTTCCCCTTAACCCTCGCAATATTTACGACGACCAAATACAAAAATATGTCATCTGTATCATAATTATCAGTTGCTTTGAAAAGTGATATGATATAATTTTTGGACCATTTTGGCTGTGTATCCGGGGGGGAATCTCCGATGGCAATCAAACATTCGGAGTGAGCTAGAAATGGTCTCCCCCCTTTTACTCAAAAACATCTTTATTTTCCTTAATCGTTTGCCCACGTGGCAGATTATCATTATATGTTGTCCAATATAGGTATATTAGTTGTCTTTTTCATCTTTTTAGTTTTTTTTTTAATTAGCATTTTATAAGTGGATTTTCGGTAAGACGAGCTAAAATATCCAAAGTTTAATGGAGAAGGGAATAATGTTAAAAGAGAGGGAGGGCACCTCAAAAAGGAAGAGAGAGAGAGAGCATCTTCTTATATAAACCCCCCCTCCCTCTCATCCACCACACCCTCCCCCATCTACCCCTTCTTGTTCTTCTTTACTCCCGCCTAATTCTTACCGCAATCAAGCGTTGTTTCGCCCATAATGGCGTTAACCATTTCGGCCAGCGTCTCTCCCAGCCATGACGGACCCTCTTCTTTCCCATGCAATCCCCGCGGACGGCATCGTACAACCGCCTAGACCCTCCTCGTATCCGATTAAATCCTCCCCGGTGACGATCCGGGTTGTCCGATCTGGGGAACTCGCCTTCACTCACGGACGTTCCCCCGTTGAGAAGCCGAGGTTGACTTGGAGGTGGGGAGTTCTTTCAGGTGAGTACTTGGCCGACAAGGCGTAAGCGGGTGAACGAGGCCCTGGACGCGGCCCGTCCACGCTCAGGCACCCTCTTCGGATCCACGAGTCGATGAGGTACTCGCTATTGGCTGGGGGGAAGCGCAAGTGCGCCCCATCCTCTGCCTTGCCTCGTGCGAGCTTGTGGGTGGGGATGAGTCCTTGGCCATTGCCGGCGGCGTGCGCGGTGGAGATGATCCACACCATGTCGCTGATCCACGACGACCTCCCGTTGCATGGACAATGACGACCTCCGCCGGGGAAAAGCCGACAAACCAACCGGGCTTTCGACGAGGAGACGGCAGTCCTCAGCGGGCGAACGCTTCTCCTTTCCCTGGCGTTCGAGCACGTGGCGGCCAATATGATCGGGGTCCCGGCTGATCGGGTGGTCCAAGGGCATCTTGGAGCTCGG
Source organism: Melastoma dodecandrum (assembly GCA_029817715.1). NCBI lineage: Eukaryota > Viridiplantae > Streptophyta > Magnoliopsida > Myrtales > Melastomataceae > Melastoma > Melastoma dodecandrum. Next base: position 3,583 of record JARUPY010000160.1, read on the forward strand.
GTCGTGCGTGGGGTTCCCAAGGACTCGTGGTGGGCAGATAGTTGACATTCAAAGCGAGGGGAAAGACATAACCCTAAAGGAACTGGAGTACATACACGTGCACAAGACAGCGAAGCTGTTGGAGGCCTCGGTAGTTTGTGGGGCGATCATGGGAGGGGCAAGCGGGGACGAGGTCGAGAGAGTGAGACAGTACGCAAGAAGCATCGGGCTCCTGTTCCAGGTGATCGACGACATACTAGATGTGACACGGTCGAGCGCAGAGCTCGGGAAGACCGCGGGGAAGGATCTTGCTAGCGACAAGGCGACATTCCCGAAGCTGATGGGGATCGATGGGGCCAAGGAGTACGTGAGTGAGCTGGTGGCGAAGGCGCATAGTGAGTTGTCCTCCTTCGACCAAGCCAAGGCCGCACCATTGAAGGGTTTGGCTAATTACATTGCAATTAGGCAAAACTAGTTTTAATTAGTTTTTGTCCTTGTAAAAAATAATATTCCACATATGAAAATATAAATAAATAAATATATATATATAAAGAAATTGAGATTAATTAGTTTTTAATGGACTTAATAATAAATGATAATCCCAACAATTGACCAACTCGATAATTCCATTTGGATATATTTATGGCCGTTAATTTCACAGCCTTTCGTCCAGCCCTATCTCTCTGTCTTGTGCAGACAATTTTCCCTGTCTTGTGCACGGGAGAATATTCCAGTTCCAATGAGGCCCCGCGTCCTCCCGCCCCCGCTCAAGCTTGTCCATAATCTGTCCGCCCTTTAACCCTTCCGATCCACAGACCGAGTTGAGCTCCAGCCCGACCATGTGTCTGACTTGTGCGTTATTGATGTAGGAACGGCTCGGAGGAAATGCTACCCGCATGGCGGGCCACGTGCTTGAAAGCATGAGCGCATTTGTGAGAAAAAAATCATCCATCTTGGATGATCCTAAATGATTTAGGATCATGTAGCATGTATACTTCCGGCTGGCATGTGCAATCCAACAGAGAAACTGTGATGATTTAGGTCTTCCTTTATCTGACTTGAATATTTGAATTAAGGCAAGTTGGAGAGAGGACATATTTAATAGAAGGTGATGACCGTCATTTCCATCACTGTCTTACGTCAATACCAGTAAAAAACTGTCGAAATCACATTAGTTATAAAATCATATATTCGTAAAACTCCGGGCAAAACGATCACATGAACGTTAATGGCAACCGCCTCGATCGCCCGTTTTACAAAAACTTGAACCAATAGTTGAATAAAAAATGTTATGTTGGATTCCACATAACGCATTGAATTCAATCAGATCGACCTCTGCTTGTCAGATTTAATCCACATAAAATTGGGAACACACATGTCGAATTACCGAGATCAAAGTCTAGATGCGGAAGCGTACCTGATGAATCCATTGGAAACCCGAAGAGCCTGAACGCCTAGGTTTTGGTCTTCCAGGCCTTTACGATTTTGACGTATGTAAAACTGATTAGGGTGATGGGATGCCCTACAGTTGTCTTATATTCGCATGGCCTGGGGACCATAACCCCTCATTGACAATTAAGTCCCTGAGGTTAATAATCTCTTCAATTCCACCCATCAAAGAATAAGAGATTACCGCGGTATCTGCACAATATACCCATATACTTAACGAGACGTCAATTGGACCCTCAGAATATTTATATAAATTAGATCACTTAATCAAGCCCAATATCCGGATAGTTCGTGTATGACTGAACATAAAGGTCGGACCACCTAATGAAATTATTATTTTTAACAATCTCCCACTTGGACCGACTGATAAAACCCAACAGTCATAACACAGTAAATGAGATCTCCATAAAACATATCCATATCAACCATCTCAACAGTCTGGTCCATCAAGCATATCAGTATCAGGACTAAAGCGGCTTTCGCTGTCATTAATAGCAGCTAAACCTTCAATAATCACAAATACCAACACACTCAACGACATAGACCAAGTATAGGTGCACAGCATGGAAATTACATAAGATGTGATCTGTACATGCCTATTTCCAACTGGTCCTCCTAAGGTGAGATCTATAAATTCTCGATCCAGAGTGTAATCGAAACTGAAACTGAAGCCAAAGCTGAAACTGGAGTTCAAAAGTGCGGGAAAAGGACGATGACTCTCCTTTATATAGGGTATGATTTCTGCTGAGTCAGCATAGCCAACCCAGCATAAAAGGGGGGCTTATGTTGACATGGCAAATAATTTTGGGCCTGGGTTTAGAACAGAAACCCGGTAATCACTCAAGTCACACTCCGAGTCGGCCCAAGATACAGTCGTCTAGGCCGACTCACGACGAAGTCGATTAGGTCGACCCATTACGAAGTCGACTAGGTCGACTTATGACGAAGTCGACTAGGTCGATTTTATGAACGGAGTCGACTAGGTCGATTTATGAACGGAGTCGACTAGGTCGACTCACGACGAAGGAATATGGTAATCAAAGTCAACCAAGATGACTCAACAGTAGCTAAGTCTACTAGTAGGGTCAAGTCGACGGAATTCTGGATAAGTCGACCAAGTCGGTCGTAGTCCGTACAGATCAGTCAAGTCGACAAGGTTGGAATAAATTTATTCATTTTCAATCACGTTTGTTAAGGATCGTAACTGATCCTAATATCCAGGAACGTGATCCCATATATCAAGGAGGTTGTTGAGACACTCCCACGATATTAGGGATCACGATCTATAACACGATCTGCAACACGATCTATCTGTTACGTGTTAAACACGTACAAGTCCTCTATAAATAGCAGAGGAATTTTTCAAGACAAGGCACGACCATACACAGCCAAAGCTCTGAAGTTTGTTCGTCAACCTTAGGAATTAGATACCTTGACTCGGTTTATAGGTCAACTCCCCTTCCACCGACAGAGTGAGCTCGTAGGGCCTTTGCCGTCAAACCCCAGCCAGCGACACCACCGACGGAGTGAGCTCGTAGGGCCTTCGTCACAGCCTCCCGCCAGCGACCGCCACCGACGGAGCGAGCTACCAAGGCCTTCGTCACAGCCTCCCGCCAGCAACCGCCACCGACGGTGCGAGCTTCCAAGGCCTTCGTCACAAGTTCTCCGCCGTCACAGGATTCCACATCGTTGTCATCACTTGCTCCCTTTTCGTTCTTTTATGGCTGTAAGCCCCTGTTCTTAATTCGTCAAGATTGTAAGACTTGCATTCTGTTTGAATAGAATTGTGCATCTTCTTACTGGCGACCACGATCCAATTCTTGTGAGTCCTTTGCCAAATATTTCCGACGTGATCCGTTCTATACGCGAACAGGAACTAAGTTGGAGCCGACTCTTGTCAACTAGAAAACAAAGTTATACGTGATGTCACATAACGAAGGATGTCACTAATCTAGGGGATAACATGAGTTTGTGGTTCAATCTAACACCATAAAAATAGGGTACTGATCTGAAGACATGCATTCGTAGGTATGGATAAGGGAAAAATAATATTCGCTTTTGAGTAAATAATACCTCAAAATGACAATAATAATCAAAATTAACAACCAAAGATTATTTTTTATTTGTTTTCCGCAATCTTGGGCAGAAATGGAGTATTTGCATGGACTGGGCTTCGGATCGGGAAATGAATATGGGCCGGAATAATCAACACAACACACACAAAGCGCACTCCTTGCACTTCCTTGCGTGAACGGACCGACTCAACTCGAGTTCCATACAGCCCGGGCGAAGGACGTACGTGGGAAGGAAGGAATGCCTTGCCGATGGCTAAAGCGACGTGTGCTGTGTGAAGAAGCTAAGAAACGATTCGGGGGGGGGGGGGGGGGGGGGGGTTTCTTCCCATTTCAGCAACTGGACCACCCTATAATTCATCGTTCACACCCCCAACTAGCTGCAACTTATCAAAAGTACCCATCATAAGTGAAAAAAGTAACTACAAAAATAAATAAAAAAAATAAAAGCGGAAACCATAGACATACATATCATAATGTCCATGGGGGGCGTGTTCAGGTCCTGTGGCCACAAACTCATACAGATAAGATATATAAAAAAACAAAACAAAACCCACCCTGAAAATCGCAAACGATTCGATTCGAGATTGGCTCGAGCATGGAATGGACCGATATCTAACACGATGGGAATATTTCAGGCTGTTGGGAAGAGCTACCCGCGTCTAAAAATAAAAAATGGTTCATGATGTGGTTTAAACTCGAAACGAGTTCCATGACTTTTAAGTGGAGGCTTTCGTTTTAACTATTTTTGTTCGTTCATGGAGATGATTATTTAGAGCCAATGACGTTGTGGGTACCTTGTTTTCTTTTGTCGTTTTCTCTTCGATTGAGAGCGTTGGAGGTAATGAAAGTGGGAGGGAAATACCGAGGAGATAAGGACTTTGGGGGTCTGTTTCTTTTGTTGTCACCTTGGTGTGTTCCAAAATTGTGGAGTAAAATCGTCCACAGCACCCTTTTTTCCAAAAGGAAACAGCACTTGGCACCCGCTGTCACATCAGACCATATTAGGAAAAAAAAATTACGTCACGTAATAAAATTTCAAACATATCATATTCGTCCACCACATGGACTAATTTTGTTACATTTATAACTTTTAGTAGAATTTATTCTTCTTTCTTTTCTTTACGATCTTTTATGGCGTAATGTAGTATAACTCGAATGTATAATTTATCGGGGGATTGTTTTTATGCAAGGTGGATGGATGATAGCTGTCGGAACCACCGTGACTGACCGATGCTGTCCAGAATTATCTTCTAAAGAATATAGGAATAATACGTATAATAAGGCGTAAAAATTTCTTTTATACAAAAACAAAAAGTTGCATGGATCCTTCGGAATTATAATATAGTAAAAAACCTATCTTTTTGCCTAGGGTGATAGAATAGAATAGAATGACGATTGATGCGTTTTACGATTGCATCACGATGAAAGTCTACTTGCTATATATTTCTCATTTGTTATAAGTCATTGATGTGTAACACGTGGAGGACGACTTTTCGACTCCCGAGATTCGTTCGAAGGGTCTTCATCGATAAAAGTCGAAATGAGCGTAACTTTAGCGTTTTGGCTTGGAATCGCTATTATAATACGTTTGTAGCTCATTTAGCCTTTTTATTTATTTTTTAATCTTTTATAATTAATTTTTTTATCTTCTGATGTAGATGAAGAACTTAAATCCCCCTCTTGCTGATTTAGAAATGTTCCCTTGATAGATTAAGTTCTGCTCGCCCAAACGATTTTGTCTGCTAGGTGTCGAGTTAGGTTTTCCCCTTGATTTATTTCATTATCATTGCCAGGTAGGAAACACAAATGACACGTATTAACGCCGTCATTGTCTTTCGCGAAGACATTTTTAGGGAGATTTTTGGAATTCAGACTTTTTATTCGCGAATAAATCCAGTTGTCTTTCGTTAGAAGTACGTTTGTTTTCTACGCGTTATTCTTCCCGTGTTAGGTGGTATCAGAGTGAAGGTTTTACCCTCGACGTAACGATGACTGACCAAACCGGTGCGAATGTTAATCTCCCTGACGTGTTTAAAGAGATCAGAAATTTATCCACGGCGGTGCAGGCGCTTACGGTACGCGTGGAGCAATCGGAGGCGGAGCGCGCTGTCATGGGAGGCAGAGGTGGTGGAGATGATGCCGAGAGAATTGCTCAAGATCGTCAACGCAACCAGCAGGATACCAGATCTAACGAGTATTACTTGTCAAATGAGGAGGTCGACCAGACCTATGGCGGACCACCTCGAGGGCAGCATCTCTCACCATCTCTAGCAAACCCTTTATATTTTCTTCCCTTGTTACTGTATAACGCTTCTTCATTTTTCAAAGTCACGCCCGCCAACTGTTTTGCCAGCATATCCTGATTAGCTAGTAAATTTTCTAAATCCTCTAACGACGGCGGCGTGGGTCCTTGCACCACAGCAATAAATCCCCTATATTTTGGCCTTAAGCCATGGATAATAATCCTCCTCATTCTATCATCGCTAATCTTGGATCCTGGGTCTAACTTTGATATCTCCCGGCAGATAGACTTTACTTTTGTGAAGAATTGATGAATTCCTAAATCTCCTTGTCTAACTGCCAACAAATCGTTCTCTAGCAACTGTAGCCTCATATCATTCTTCTTTGAGAACCTAGTCGCTAGTATATCCTAGGCATCCTTTGGAGTTGTAGCGTACCTTATATGCTCCAGCATTTCCTCCTCTATGGTAGTTTTAATGGCGAACATGGCCTTCCTCATTAATCCGCCATTTTCTCAAAGCGGTATCATCCTCTTTCGGTGGGGTCGTCTCACTTCCACCGATGATCTCCTAGAGATCTTGGCCTTGGAGATGTGACTCCATACACATCTTCCACATGCTATAATTCTGGTTATTTAGTTTCTTTAGCATGGCGACAATATTGAATTCCGCCATACCGAATTTATCTTCTGGAAGCATAGCTTGGTCCCCGACCTATGCCCGACGCAATCCCAAATTGCAGCTTCCTTGACAGAATTTCGGTAGTACCTCCGCTGGACTTCGGCAGATTCTCTACTGGACTTTGGCGCCTGGACCCCAACCGCCTGGCTCTGATGTCAAATGTTGAGTTGAGAAGGAATGATTTGAGAAGGAAGAGTTCTATTAGTTGAGGATGAGTTACAAATGAACCAATGACCGCTATTTATAGGAAGGGTCTAAGATGGATTCATTCTCCACCTTTCTAGAACTTTCCTATCTAGACTAATCCTACATCCTTCTAGACTAATCTTAAGAACCTTTTAGACTAATCTTAAGAACCTTCTAGACTAATCTTAAGAACATTCTACAATAATCTTAGAAGCCTTTTAGGATAATTTTAGGAACTTTCTCGAGCCCATAAGAGAGGTGTTGTTATTTCTAACATATTAGAGATTTTTTCATACGCTAGGTTTGAACTCATGATCGTTCTGATATCATATAAAAACCTTATTGACTTAAAAGCTTAAGCTGCTCGATATTATATAGTTTAACGCGTGAAGCCATGAACATGAGGCGTGGCCGAACCGTTCCTTGTCTTCATGCAAATTTTGTATCGACAATATTTCGAGAGGATCACGTTCGCGTGCCGGAGAGGGAAGGGCTTGAACGATGAAGCTATATTTTTGCTTCCGTTTGCTCCATGGTACGTTTTACAATTATATCATTGCTAGAGCCGTGAAGAAATTATCAAAAAGTTCCATTTCTTCACGATTGTGTCCTTTCGAGTTTACTTAATAAATAAGCTTGCCTCTGAAACCAGTCTAAGTCGCACTTCGACAAAAATGCCCAGCATCGGAATCAAAATTTTGTCCAACTTAGTGATCAAACACTCGACGTGGCCCTTTTCAACACGCACGATGTGTTACGACATTCAATGCAAACCGCAAAAAAAAAAAGAAAAAAAACACCCTTTAGCAATTCGTCTGTCGGATTTCACATCATACGTTTACATGTCACTATTCCAATAAAGAAAGGAAAGTTTGTAATCATTTTGTCTACCGTGTACTTAGTCCGCTGAATCGAAGTAATAAAGTGAAGATAAGTACTTCTAAGAGTTTAACCCATTCATTTGACAGTTTGACACGATTTACTATGATGCCGTAAGGTAAGAGTAGAGTTAGTTTATTTGTCCGCAATCCGAAGTCTTTGTGGGGAAGAAGGGATTTGTGGGCGTTAGGCATGCAACGACGACGTTTAGGTCTCCGAGCCAGGACAGATGTAATATTTTTATTTGATCCTGTCCGTTGATTCTTGACATGTGAGCATGTATGTTGGTGTCTGGTCGTTCACTCCCTCCTCTATAAAAGGGTCGTGTTTTGGGAAGGAGGCGGCCAACACGGGCAACGATGAGGGTGAAGTCGAGTCTCGGGTTGAGGAAAGGTTCTTGGACTGAGGAGGAGGATGCACTACTCCGGAAGTGCGTGCAGCGCCACGGCGAAGGGAGGTGGCACCTCGTTCCTTGCCGAGCAGGTGATCCGGGGGGGTCCTCCAGTACTATCTGGACATTTATTCCAAGGGTTCGGCGTCGCCGGCGTGTGACGTTTCTTTGTTTTTTCTTTTTGACTTCTGAAGGGTTGAACCGGTGCCGGAAGAGCTGCCGGCTGAGGTGGTTGAATTACCTTAAGCCGAATATAAAGAGGGGCGAGTTCCAGGAAGACGAGGTCGACATTATTATCAGACTCCACAACCTCCTGGGCAATCGGTAAGTGGTCGTCATCTTTGGCTGTGTTTCCTCTATGGCAGGAATTTTCTTCTTCCTATTCGATGGCGATGGAATGACTTCACCGGATCTTACGCTCTCATCAGTGTTGGTGACTGTCGTATCCCTTTCATACTTGGTGTATTTTTTTTGTCCCTACATCGCCGAGTATGACTTCGAGATTAATTCATTACAGGTGGTCCCTGATCGCGGGAAGAATCCCGGGGAGGACCGCGAATGACGTGAAGAACTATTGGAACACCCACCTTGCTAAGAAGACCACATTCAAGGGCGAAAATCCGAAAGAACAGCCTGAAAAAATAGTCAAAGTTACCGCCTTTAGGCCGCGCGCGCGAACCTTCTCTAAGAGCTTGGCTTGGCTCAGTGGCCGGGCAACATTGATCACTTCGTCCGCCCTTCGACCAGACAACAACATCACCAATAACCACGACTCGCGATCTCCAGTAATGGAAGAGCCTTGGTGGGAAGAGTTGTTGGGCAACACGGACGAATTTGCCCTAGCAATCCCCTCGGGAGAGGATCCGTCGGCAAAGACAGCCGAAGAAGCATGCGTCGAGGCGCCTGACAGGGTAAACGGTGAACGGTGGGACGATCTTTCCTTGGATGTGGATCTTTGGCAGTTCTTGGGCAACGCACCTCAACCCGTCGCGTGACATTATTAACGTCACTTGTTAAATTAAAGGTCTCCGCATAATTTCCTTACAGCAATTCGAAAGCTACTCGGTTCTGGACTACTTTCATACGATGAACTGCATGATAATTATTATTACTATAAATAATATTAAATACGATGTGCGACAACATATTGTCCAATGGACGAACAGTAGTGACCCACAAGGAATAGGGGTCGATGTCGTATTTATTCCGTGAAGGAGATCGTCAGCATCACATGTTCGAAAACACCGATCAAATAGTTGTTTTATACCCAAACATTGGAAAGGATTCTCTTGAAAATTGCGGGTCGGTTCATTTCCTAGCCTAGTATATAAATTCAACTAGATTCACCAATCGGCAATAGGGGGATTGATTTATTGGATATATATGATAGTTTGGAAGGCATTTCTTTCCAACGTGGGACTTTGGGGCTCAATTCTTTAATAGGTTTGTATGGTATTTGCTCTTTGTTCGCGATATTTTAACTCGGGACTTTGCCTTCAACACTTACTCGACTCGGAACGGCCATGGTTCGGTATCATAGAGAGTTTTGTGCCGATATGGGCACTCGTTCATTTGTTTTCATCGGCTGTGTGAGATTGTTGATGCGAGGAGTTATGGATCGAAATTCGGGCCAACGGATGTGACGCTGCTTAGTGGAAACCTTAGGAGCATTTGCATCCCGGAGGATTCGAATGGAATTATTCGAGCAGGAAGGTGGGGAATTGGAAGTAGAGACCTAATGGAGTAAAAAAAAGGAGGAAGGCATGGCGCGGTGTGTTTTTGTTCAGCTTTTTCGCGAATGGTGGAAGCAGCAAGTGATTTCTCGTCCGGCTAAGCGACCTCCATATCACGTTCCTCGAACGACAGCCATATGTTTTTTTCCTTTTTCGTTTCAAGTGATCAGTAGGGGTGTTAATGAGTCGGGCCGGCTTGCGAACTATTCGGCCCGACTCGACTAAAAGTCCGAGCTCGGCTCGATAATATTCAAGCTTTTGCGAGCTCGGACCCGGGCTCGGGTCTTATTCTTTAAAAATCAAGTTGAGCTCGGGCTCATTCATTAGCCCGACAAACAGTTTGGCCCGGCCCGGCAATAATTATAATGAATAATTAATTATAATAAATATTAATTTTTAAAAAAATCTGAAACTTTCCCTGGCTTAATTCTCCATCCTATTTGCCTCTTCATCTTCTTCATATCCTGTAGAAGCCGTGAGACTACCAGGAGGTTTTTTACATTGATCGCTAGCATAACACTGTCCAGGTATTCGTTGTTCTTTTTCCCTTATGGGTGATTCTTAATAGTTTATTCGATTGATTATTTCAATCACCGATTTCTTTAAATACACATGTTAAAGATATTTCTTTAAACACTTATTTCTTCAATGTCGGGGCGAGGAATATTTCTGAATGTTATGATTTTTTATTTTTGTTCAATGTTAAAATTTAAACGGGCTCAGGGCGGGCTCAGACTCGGGCTCGGTCTGAAAATTTTTAAACAGGCTCAAGCCCGAGCTTAACTATATAAAGCCCGATCAAGCTCGAGCTCAGGCTCAAGCCTGATAAAGTTTTACTCGGGCCAAACTCGGATAGGAGGTGTCTGAGCCTGGCCCGACTCATTAACAGCCCTAGTGATCAGGTCAAGAAATGGAAGAAGATCGCGTGACCAGAAACCCCTCATCTCGAATTATTTTTGTCATGTGACATAAAGTCTTGAAAAAGAGAGAAAATAATATCAGGGCCACCCACCAGGTAGCGTAACGCCCTCGAATTCCTATTTCAACGTGTGTGTGTCACGACGGGGGTGACAGGACCTACCTCTGTCGATGTCCACCACTAGGGACACTCTCGACGGCGACGGAGAAAGTGTTGAGGTGACTGAGTTAAAAATGATCCTTATCCCTGACCTTCTGCAGGGAAGAGGTCATACGACGTCGAGCAGGGTGTCGGTAGCGGTCGTTGTTGGTGGAGCTGTGGCTCTTTGATGGCTGTGACAGCCAATGTGAGGCGACAAAGGAGCTGCCTAGTTCATCACATTTATTTGATGTCTTATAATTATTTCTTTGGCCCCGATAAATTAACTCTCCGAACCTATGAGCGCTTGGTCAGCTACATAGATAAACGAAACGCTACGCGTCTAGCCTCGTCTCAAGCATGCCGAAACAACCCTATGGCATAGTGCGACTACAACATAACAATGCAACTGTGTCCTGGACAATAACTTTACAAACTGTAAGTCAGAAAAACAGTTTGGTTCAGGATTCTTATTTACTAGTTCTTACATCTAAACAAAGAGGTAGCGTTTACTCTAAAAGTTTGCTTTTGGTTAACGGGCGTAGGACACAATCCGGACATGACTCCGGACTCATGTCGCTGTTTCACGGGTATTGGACCCGATTCAGGCGTTGACCCGAACTCATGTTTGTTGATTTACACCAAAATGCGGTAATAAACCTAAGTTGCCTAACGACATGCGTACAAGCAAAAACAATTATTGAGATAACAAGGGGCATGGAATGGCGGTAACTGCGAGTCTATACACTTGGGCCCGCGGCCCGTTACAAGTGGATTTTTAAAATGTTTCCCGCACCTCCCCTTTGTACCTTAAATGACAGTTGGGGTAGCCTTGTCGTCTTGACATCGCGGTTTTACACACGCGGGAAGATCCACGCAGTTTGATACACGTGCCTTCAAGTAAATCTTCAAAATTTTGGATCCTTCAAAGTCGCACGCTCAGTGTACATGCAAAATAAAATACAAGTGTGCGTGAGGAGGGCCATGTAATGTCAAATGAAATAAAGGACTGCTCGTGCTAACATAAAAAAAGATGTCCAAAACTCAATCACAACATGTCGGAAAGTTATGAAATTGGTGTCAAAATCTCCGAAACTTAAAGGAGAACGTGTATGTAAATCATTTAGTCACATAGTTGATAGAAAATTTCAGGAATCAGATTTTCCGGGACGGTAGTGCGCTGCCGGGCGGAGCAGTAAACTACTCGTGTGATCATTTGAAAACCGGACCAAAACCCAGTCAAAACACGTTGAACAATAATGAAACCAGCGTAAAAAATCTCCGGAACTTAGAGGAGAACGTGCTGGTGTAAATCATTTAGCCACACAGCTAACAGCGAGCTTCAGGATTCAAGTTTTCCAGGACTACAGTGCGCTGCCGGGCGGAGCAGTAAACTACTCGTGTGATCATTTGAAAACCGGACCAAAACCCAGTCAAAACACGTTGAACAATAATGAAACTAGTGCCAAAATCTCCGGAACTTAAAGAGGAACATGCTTATGTAAACTGTTTGGTTACAATATTCACTGAAAGTTTCAGGAATTTGATTTTCCGAGGCAGCAGGGTGCTGCTGATCAGAAAAGAAGGCTTGAAAGAAAAAAAAAAAGAAAACATATTGTGCAGATAAGATAAAAATATGCAAGATATGTCCAGACGATCGTGCTTAAATGAAAAACATGTCTGTCAAATGCAATGGTGATCCAACGGTGAGATAGTTCTGAATCAGGAAGAGAACGGGGCTGTGACGTGCAGTAAGTTCAACCCTGCACATGTTCTGTTCATCAATCAGTATCTAAACTTACCGGAATCTTTGATAGCCGATATACATATGCTTACGACCGTCATTCAGTACAGTTTAAATCTGAAAAGTTTGATCGTAATCCAACGGTTGGCTCTCTCGAGATCTCCTTTGAAGCGGGACTGCAGTAAGCGAGTTGACCGGAAACTGTACGTACGTCCTTCGTTTCGAGGGTCTATCTCAGTCATTGATCATCGTAAAAACATAGTAAAAATTTCCTCAAGACCGTCACCCATTGAGGATCATTTGGCTGAAAGAGTCGAGGTCAACCAACGTGTGTGACCTTTTCGAAAACTCCACTCTTTGGGGCTGTAATGGCGAGGGACAGCAAAAACGGGAGACCAGAGGGTTCTCCGCTGTTCCCATGCCATGTTTAGACCTGAAATCAGCCCCCCGAGCTACCGTATAAGCTCTGGGACCTAGGGAGGAGACGAACGCATGTTTTTTGAAAGTATTTTTGATAGTAAACGAGGACTATGTATGTGCAACAAACAAGTCTCAACAGCGAACAAAATATATCGCCTTTATGCATACACGTACCTACCAGAATGGATGTTTCTCAGCCTACAATACTCCAAATAACCTAAAACTAACTCCAAAAGATCCATATCGAAGTAAGAAAGAGATATCACCTTGTTTTACTACAATCTGATGTTGGACAGAAAAGTTACGCCCCGACGACTAGCTGTCCTGCAGTCTGGCCGAGACCGTTCCACTCTGCGTGTGTTTCATTGCTCGTACCATGTCACGTATGACAAGTTAAGCAAGGAGAGGAGTGGGTCAGCGATGCTTTAAGGTAAAAGTGGTTGAGTGAGCAGGGAGAAGAACGGAAACTCAAGATATAGAGGCTGCTGGTCGTCAACGCTTGTCGCAGCTGGTGCGTTCAGTCGCATTGAGGGCCAACCTGTTTGTTGTTGCCGCTGCCACCTCCAGTCGTGATAGACGGCCACCGGGTTTGAGTTGGTAACGAGGGAGGGGTCTTCTGCGAGGTTGTTGAACCTACCTTGGGGCTCGTCAAGGAAGATCGAAGGAAAAGGATCGTGCCCTGTTCGGTAGTTGGTCGGGGAATCAACTAACGTGATTATCGCATATTTTCTTCCCTTCATCATGCTAACATCCCCTCAAACTCAGTAGATTTCGTAGATATCAACTTGAGTTTGACAAGTAAATCGTGAAAACGAGATTGAGGATGAGCCTTGGTAAAAATATCGGCAATTTGATCCGAGGATGATACCGATTTTAACTGTAATGTGCCTACTGCAACATGATGGCGAACTAGATGACAATCGATCTCTATATGTTTTGGTACGCTCGTGAAAGACATCATTATGAGCAATGTGGATAGCACTTTTATTATCACAATATAGAACTGTAAGAACAGACATATGTATATCCATGTCTGTCAACAATGGACATAACCATAACAATTCCATAGTAGTATCTGCAAAAGCACGGTACTTTGATTCGGTACTAGAACGAGATACAACGGACTGTTTCTTGCTTCTCCAAGAAATAAGGGAATCATCTAAGAAGAAACAATAACTCGTTGTTGAGCGACAATATGTGGGATCTCCAACCCAATCTGCATCTGAAAATCCAGATAATTCTAGAGAAATATTCATCGGAAAGTAAAGTCCATAAAAAATAGTCCCCTTAATATAACGTAAAATTCGAAGTACGGCTGTAAGGTGAGACAAATGGGGTGCATTCATAATTTAGCTCATCAAATGAACAACATATGCAATATCCGGTCGAGTAACAGTAAGATAAACAAGGCTTCCAAAAAGCTGATGATATAAGGTTGAATCGTCCAAAGGAATACCTTCCATGGCATTCAGCTATATATTTTGTTCCAAAGGGGACGATACAACTTTGCTATCTGTAAGTCCAGCTCGAGAAATCAAATCAGATGCATATTTTGCTTGAGATAAGAAACAACCGTCCGAGGATTGAGAAAATTCAAGTCCCAAAAAATAGCTAAGAGGACCTAAATCCTTCATCTCAAAATGATTATCCAAGAACTTTTACAATTCAACGATGCCGAATAAATCGTCTCCAGTAATAATCATATCATCAACGTAGAGTAGAAGAAAAACAATCCCATTGTCCGTTCGACGTATGAATAGTGCAGAATCATGGGGATTAGAAATGAAACCGAGTTGAGCAATAGTGGAACTAAATTTCGCGAACCATGCCCAAGGTGCCTCCTTTAATCCATATAATGCTCGCTTAGGCTTGCAAACCTTTTGAGGAGGACAAACATAACCAGGAGGAGGATGCATGTACACTTCTTCATGCAGATCACCATTGACAAAAGCATTTTTTACATTCATCTGAAGAATCTTCCATCTTTTAGCCGCAACAACTGCTAAGAGGCTCCGTACAGAAGTTAACCGAGCTACCGAAGCAAAAGTTTCCTCATAATCTATCCCATACTTTGAGTATATCCTTTTGCCACTATATGCGCCTTATAATGTTCAATTGAACCATTAGAACGAGTTTTAATTTTATAGATCCATTTACATCCAACAAGAATCTTGCTCCGCGGAAGATTTACCAACTCCCAAGTATTTGTATTTTCTAAGGCCTGAAGTTCTTCTTTCATCGCTTGCTGCCACAAAGTATTAGTGTTTGCCTCACGAAATGTGTGAGGTTCATACAAGGATTGGATGGTAGAAAAACAGTGATAATTGCTATGATAAGATGGGGATTCTCTTGCTCGGGTACTTCGTGAAAGATTGGATTCGGTGTCAGGATTCATAGTTTGAACAACTTCCGTAGGAGTGGGTGCAGGAGTCGGAGCAAGATGATTGACTAAAGTTGTATTCGTCGTGAGAAATAATTCAAATGACTAGTCAGAAAATAAACTAGATGGTATGGTGAAGGTTTGATGAAATTTTTTAAAAGAGAGGAAAAGCGAGTATTTTTTCAAAATATAACATATCGAGAAATACGAAGACGTTGAGATATAGGATCCCAACATCTATATCCTTTATGCTCTGTTCCATAACCAAGAAAGCAACATAAACGGGCACAAGGTTCCAATTTCGTGTGTTCATGAGGCTGGAGAAGAACGAAACAAGAACATTCAAATGGTTTTAAAAAGGAATAATCATAGGGCTTTTTAAATAATTGCTCATAGGGAGACAAATTTTGAAGAACTAATGTTGGAATACAATTAATAATAAAAACGACAATGAGGGCAGTTTCTCCCCAAAATTTTTCAGGACAAGATGCAGAAAGTATTAGAGTACGAATGGTGTCAAGAACGTGTCGATGTTTCCGCTCGGCACGCCCATTTTATTGTGAAGTATGAGGACAAGGCCGCAAGATTATAGTACTCTTTTGTTCAAGGAATCTAAGTAAACAAGAATCTTTATATTCCAGTGTATTATTCGTTTGAAGAATTTTTATTGTAAGAGAAAATTGAGTTTAACCATGAGAGCAAATTTAATGAAGATTTCAGAAAGCTCGGAACGATATTTTAAAAAATATATCCATGTAGAACGTGAAAAATCATCGATAAACAACACAAAATATCGATAACCATTAACCGTTGTGACTGGAGAGGGACCCAAATATCAGAAAGGACAAGATCAAAAGGACCTTAGAAATAGATGAACTCGGAGTAAAGGACATGGTTGGTTGTTTTTCCTGTTGACAATCAAGACAACGAAATGACTCAAATTTAGTCGATCTTAGGAGACCCCGAGAGACTAAAGATTGGAGTTTATTTGGCGAAGCATGACCAAGACGAAGCTGCCACTTGTAAATATCGGAATCTGCAGTTATAGCAGATACAACTCTTCAAGGGATATGAAGGGAGGTGAGTTCAAATAATATGCCCACTCTGCGACCCGTCCCAATAAGTTGACCCATCTGCGGATCCTGAACCTGACAACCAGACGGATAAAAGCTTACGGTTAGTCCTTGTTCACAAAGTTGACCAACTGAAATAAGATTCAGAGTTAAATTTGGAACAAGATATGTATTTGGGAGGTTGAGATTTGGAGCAGAAGCTTGTCCAAAGTGAGTGATATTCATTTTGGAACCATCAGCGGTATGTACGGAAGGTAAAGATGTAACTGGTGTTTTTGGTAAAAGAATGGAAGAAACATTAGTCAAATGATTGAAACAAGCAGAGTCAAAGAGCCAAGAAGAGATACTAGGGGTAGCAAAAAGGCAGATGGAGAACCAGAAGCCATAACCTGTTTAACAATGGCCTCAAGCTCACTTATCGTGAGGTTAGTCAATCCCTTTGTAACAACAGCGGCAGGCTTCGAAAATAATCGAGACTTAGGAATGCCTTTTGGTCGAGGAGGCCGGGTGGGGCAATGTTCCAGGATGTTCCCAAAACCATGACAATATATTCACTCTCTTGATATGGCTTTGATGACGTGTCACACTGCAGGTTTGGCCTGTTATGACTTTACACAAGCCTTAATCTCCTGTAAAGATCATATGCTTCCTAATAAAGGAAAAATATCATGAAAATATTTTCTTCATCCTCCAAGATCATTTCAGATCAAATGACGTGATTATAAAATATTTTCATAATTAGATATGTTAATAATTAATTAATCATTCATTAATTATTAATTATCTTAATTATTTTAATAATTCAAATGAGGAATATTATTTGAATTAATATTAAATAGTTATCTGGAAAGATAAATGATTGGTAGTCAAAAATAAAATATTTTTCCTAATCAAGGAAATTATTTTGTTATTTTTCGAAATTTCTTTCTATAAGGAATAATGTTATTTAGAAATCACTTTCAAATAAAATTTTCAGCTAAATTTCATCCAGATACAATGTGAAACCTCTCTGGAATGAATTATTTCATTTTGGATATGCTTTATTATTTCCATCAATAGAAGGTTGGCTCTCTATTCTTGCCGAACATTCTATAGTGCGCTCTCTGGGGATTAAAACATCAAATTAAAACGAAATTAATTTTGAAAGTCTCTAATAGATAAATGCACAAGCCTATAGTCAGAATTCTCATGTTGGAATTAAAATATTTTTTCTATCTAACTATAGAAGGTTGTTGACAAAATTTGGCTCCAGCCTTCTCTGACGCAATATCTGGTGATTGGATAATTTGATTGTTGCGAAATCAGAAAGGGCTGTTCTCACTTGTTTAGTAAAGTCCAGTTTTTAACCTACTCTTGCAGGTGACGACGACGTCAAGTTGGCGGCGGAGAAGACTCGGCATTCAGACGAGCCACCCGGTGGTGTGGTACATAGTGGATTTAGTACACCCTGCCAAAACGGCTCATGGAATTTGTTCCGAATCATTTTAGCACCATAGGAATGAATTTGGCCATAATTTGTTTTTAGAAAAATATGTTTCCTTAATAGCAGAAGGACGGAACTGCTATAAAAGAAAAATACAAAAACAAGTCATTTGGGTTTTTAACTGAGCGTGGTAAGTCTTGGCAATTCCTATAATGTTATTGTGGTGCTTTAACGTGTGTGTGAGTGTTCAGGACGAATT
This sequence comes from Melastoma dodecandrum, assembly GCA_029817715.1. NCBI lineage: Eukaryota > Viridiplantae > Streptophyta > Magnoliopsida > Myrtales > Melastomataceae > Melastoma > Melastoma dodecandrum. The sequence goes on from JARUPY010000160.1 coordinate 21,552, forward strand.
CTTCAGGTGAGCGTTCTCGCAGGAGGTGACTACAGCAAGTTCAGCGGTGGCGAAGCCGTCATAGGGACGCCGGTGGTTACGAATCCAAGGAACTCGACCGGAACACTGTCCGTAACGTCGGACTGCGTGCAATAGGGCATAGGGAGAAGGGTCGCTGGTTGGCGAGTCAGCGTACAGAGTTAGTCGGAGAGAAGGAGTCCGTAGCAAGCGTAACCTTCTGTAGTCTGTTATCTATTCGTCTATTTGTTTGCAGCAGGTGTGCATTGGTGAAGCCATTCCGTAGGTGTTGGTGGCTACGAAACTGAAGGACTTAGCCCAGGAAGCTGTCCGTAACGCCGGGTGGGCGTACAGCAGGTCCAAGAAAAGGTTTCTGTAGTAGGCACAAGTGGTGAGGGACTATAACCTTCTGTAGACGGTTATTTTTTGTTTTGCAGATTATATCAAAAATACAGAAAGAGAAGTCCACCAGACGACGTCCGAACACGTGGAAAAAGCGTCACCGAGTCTGATCGTAGATCCACAGAAGGGAAAATCCGCTACTAAATCACAGAAGGCTGAAGCTTCCAGCCAGGATTCTATGTTCGCCAAGTCTGGTTGATTTCCTTTTGATTCGACCTAGACACATCTCATACCCAGCAAAAGAGTTTCTTGCATTGGTTAAGTTAATATTACCGCCCCGTGGTTAAAGAAATTGTTTTCTTTCACCGCAAAAGGTTCAACCTTCTATATTATAATCACTACTTACAAGTTATTACTGAAAGCGACCGAAAGTGGATGTAAGTGTATTCACCGAACCACTATAAAATATTGAGTTGCGATTTGTCTTTAAGCTTCTCTAAATCACATAAGCTAGGTCTTTCGCTGTGAGGGTTCTGTGAGTTTGTCGAGAAAGTCCTATTCGAGCGAAAAGACTAACTCACCCCCCCCCCCTTTAGTCACAATCAAAGGGCCAACACACTCTATAGTCGGACAATCAACAAAAATATGACCAGATTTAGAACAATTCTTACAGGATTGATTTTCGAATTTTTTATACAAAGGTCTAGTATTGGCGAGAACAACCTCTGATCGAGGTGCTTTGTTCAGATTCAAACGTGTTTCTTCAAAAATTATTTCTTGAATGGCGGTGTCCAGACCTAGCAAGGGATTATGATGAAGTAATGATGCCCTCACGGCTTCATATTCAAGTTGAAGTACCATTAGAACCTCAATGAGATGCATATGTTCCTCACTAATTTTGGCTTTGTTGGATCGTTCAGGAACACTAAGAGGGGGTGGGGTGAATTAGTGTTTATAACTTTTTTGCCCTTTTCTCGGTGTAAACGGAAGCGTACTGTAACTCAGCAGAGCGTTTCTCAAAATGAGATCTGCTTTGCTGACACCGTTACGATTTTGTCGAGTAGATTTTCGTACGACTGTTTGCGCGATCGTAATGGACACAGTAGTTTATAGTGGTTCGATCTTAATCGACCTACGTCCACTTTCCACCAATGAGGTGATTCCACTATATAATATAAAGGGTGTAAAGAGCCCTTGCACTAGGCGTTTGGTTCTCACAAAGTGATTTAGAATCCCGTACAATTGATGATCACTCCTGACAACGGTCAGCTCCTCACACAGTGGACGTCTTCTCGTTTCCAGCAGAATGATGCTTTTCCTCAGCAGTTGGTAGCTCAATGAATTCCACACAGAACGTTGTTGCTCATATGTAAGCCTGTCTATCAAAACACACCGACAACGTTATGTCAGAGATTAAATTCTCAGATAATAATCCTTACAGTGACAGGAAGACTTCTAAGAGAGCAGCTCGTTTCTGTTTCACAGTAGAGGATTGCTTCAGCACTCTTGTCTTTCAGCAGAGGATTTCCACACAGATCTTGTCTCTCCTAGAGATGAGCCTGTACTTGCTTAAGAGACAACCATGAAGTTTGATCACACAGATCACCACAAAGATCACAAAGAGAAGAACCATAAAGACCACTAAGAAAGGGTATACGTCCTACACTCAGTTCGGACGTGCACGGTTACCACAGCCGTGACTCACTGCACTGCACACCCAGTGCCTAGGGTGGAATTTTCTACTTCGGCGGCTTCCACGCAACCTGCTCTACTATCCGTCCCCAGGAGTTCGAGACTTCTGCACAGCACCCCTGTGCTCGGGAGGACCTCTTTCCACTCCGGCGGCGTTCCCACTTCCTGCTCTACCCTGCAGGCACGAGACTTCTAGCGCGCACCCGCAAGTGCGTGTCTAATAGCTCAAACTCTGTCAATTCAAAACTTCCCTGCAAAAATACACAACAAGAACGGCTGCTTATCGATGGGTTAGCAACTAGTTAATGCGATCAGCATAGGTGTTTACTTGCCTTCCCTCAGACGATTTGCCAGCCGCTCGTTAAACGCACCGAGGACACCCAGTCCCTCTCACGACGATCAAAGGATCTGACCTCAGCCCCTTGACACTCTCACACGCAGCTTGCAAGAGAAAGAACCAGGAGACACTTAGCACCTTCCGCTCTCCGTCGATGCACAAAGCTCACTTAGACCACTTAGACCACTCAGACCACTCAGACGCACAAAGGCACTTGGATCTGTCGTCTTTGATCTGATTATAATGGAGAAGGAAGCACAGAAGACGTCCAGGCAATCTTCGAGATTTGTTGCCAAAATTGGCAGCCAGGACTCAGCAACGGTCTGCTGGACCGATCGCTGTGCTATGGAGAGTAAGTACCAACGGTAACTTTCCTCACTTATCTTAATCAAATAAATTATTTCTAATCTTTATAATCTGATCATAATCTTATCTGGTCGATTATGATCAATCAACAATATTTGATTAAATATTTCATCATGTTCCAGCGTAACATTACTGCAGGATATCAGAAACATATTTTGTTTCTAAAAATAAACTTGGAAAGATAATCTCATAATATTTAGTTGCCTAAATCTTTATAATGAGATCATTAAGCCACATTTAAATGAATTTGGACACTCAGACGAATGTTCTGAGATAACCCAAAATAAAACGTGGGTATTGAAAATTTGTTTCCATATTTTCAATATATATTCGTAATATCACAGCAACAACTCACTGTAGCATATGACAGTTACTAGCTGTGATTCACCAACACATTGCTCAAGCTCATCACTAGGGACAAGCACGTAACTCATGAAACATTACCGCTGACCATCAGTGACGCGCTGCTTAAGTTCATCATCAAAATCAGGTTAATATTCTTCCCCTTTTTGATGATGACAAAACCTTTCTTGGGGATAGAGGTTGAGTACAATAATCTTCTAACTCCCCCTAAGGCTTAGCACTGATTTGTTAAGTGTATTTTTGGAAAACCTGGAAAGCTCCCTTAACCCCTTAACTTATTCTTCTCCCCCTTTTTGTCATATCAAAAAGAAAGGATTAAAGCAATTTGCAGTGACATAACTAGTGCAGCAAAAACTTGCTGACACTCAAAACAATCTGACATAGCAGCAAATAGTTACTGCGATCCAGCAAGATCGAACTGTTTCAAAACAAGAACAAATGAGCAGAGACATCTAAAGATAGAGAGGAGAGTAGCTCAATCCTCAGCGGAGAGCATGGCTCAATCCTCAACAGTTTCAAGCAGAGTCTGGATCATCTTTTCCAGGCGCCCAAGTCTCTCAGCAAATGCATCCATCCTCTCAAGAATGGAGCGACGAGTGAAGTTGAGTTTCTCAACGAGGAATTTCTGCACCTTGGAAGAAGAAGGGACTCATCCTTTGACAAAAGGGCCTCCCGCTCACATTTAGCACGACGCTGTTTGTCAGTTTCAGCAGTGGCCTTGCCACAAACAGATGAAGCGATTTCTCGCTTGGTTGGTTTCTTGATAAATACACCATCAACATATTGGTAGCCCATACTTGCCACAGAGTTAGCCCCAATCACCTGTGTAGTCCAAGTATCCATTTGATTCACGGGAACAACCTACTCCCCATAAAGCTGCAGCACTGCTGTAATAACGTGTGCAAAAGGAAGTGCCCTGTTCTCATCCTGAACACAAGAAGCCATGTGGCCAAAAATAACACTTCCCAAATTCACAGAAATACCTCGCTTGAGATGAACCATCAGATTCCATTCTCTGGGCATGACAGTAGCGAAGGCTCCCCCTCAGTAATTGGAAGATTCTCCTGAGTGGAGAGTTGCTGGACGGAAGCAGTCATAGCCTGCGACCGTTTTTTAGGGTTTCCCTTCCCCTTGAAGATTTTGCGGATTTGGGTGCCATGATCAGATTGAGAAGAAGAGAAGGAGGATGGAGGTAGAGGTTGAAGAAAAGAAGAAGGAAGTTAGGGATTTTACCGTAGGGGTAGTTCCTTTTTTAAAGAATATTTTATAGAAAGAAATAAAAAGGAAATGGCACCGTAGGAAATTTTATTTTCCTATCAAAAATTTGTTAAAATAGTTAGATGACAATATTATCATCTCAGATATTGGGATTACATATCCCTAATTCACTTCGTAAGTATTCAAACCTTTCCTTATCGAGTGGTTTGGTAAGAATATCAGCAAGCTGTTGCTTAGTATTTATATGCTGAATCTCAACTTTCCCACTTTGTACATTATCACGCAAGAAGTGATGTCTCAACTCGATATGCTTAGATCTCGAGTGATAGACAGGATTTCGTGATAAATTTATTGCACTTGTGTTATCACACATTAATGGAATACTATAGAAATGAAGATCATAGTCTTCAAGTTGTTGTCGCATCCATAATAACTGAGCACAGCAACTGGCTGCTGCAACATATTCTGCCTCAGCTGTGGATAAAGCGACTGATGTCTGCTTCTTAGAGAGCCAGGAAATTAACATATTTCCTAATAATTGACAAGTACCAGAAGTACTTTTTCTGTCTATGCGGCATCCATCATAGTCTGCATCTGAATATCCTAAGGGATCCAGCAATGATCCCCTGGGATACCATAAACCCAAGCTAACAGTCCCTGCGAGGTATCTAAAGATCCTCTTAACTGCAGCAAGGTGTGACTCTTTTGGAGCAGACTGATATCTAGCGCATAAGCATACGCTAAACATGATATCAGGTCTAGAAGCCGTAAGATAGAGTAATGACCCTATCATGCTTCTGTATAGTTTGGAATCAACTTCCTTTCCACCTTCATCTTTTTCAATCTTGGTATTACTACCAATAGGAGTCGACAAAGGTTTGAAATTCTCAAGTTCAAATTTCTTGAGCAGCTATTTGCTGTACTTTTCTTGATGGATAAAAATTCCATCTTCAGTTTGCTTAATTTGGAGTCCAAGGAAGAAAGTGAGTTCTCCCATGAGACTCATTTCAAATTCTCCTCTCATAAAGTTAGAGAATTCGGTGCATAGTTGTTCATTCGTTGAACCAAATATAATGTCGTCCACATATATTTGAGCGACTAAAAGATCAGCATCCTGTTTCTTAAGAAACAAGGTTGTATCGATTTTACGACGCCTATATCCTTTTGCTATAAGAAAGGAACTAAGCTTTAGATAGCTTGTAAACATGATTGCGAAATTTTGGATCGGTGAATCCAGGAGGTTGTTCAACATAAACTTCCCCTTTCAGATCACCATTAAGGAATGCGCTTTTCACATCCATTTGAAATAACTTGAAGTCATTATAGCAAGCATAAGCTAGAAGTAAGCGTATTGCTTCAAGACGCGCCACGGGAGCGAACGTTTCATCATAATCGATACCCTCTTCTTGAGAGTAACCTTTAGCTACAAGTCTGACTTTGTTTCTCACAACATTTCTAGACTCATTAAGTTTATTTCGATAGACCCATTTTGTTCCAATAATGGAACGATCATTAGGTCTAGGCACTAAGCTCCAAACATTGTTTCTCTCAAATTGGTTCAATTCCTCTTGCATTGCGAGAATCCAGTTTGGATCATCGAGTGCATCATCAGTGCCTTGAGGTTCCTTTTGAGAAATAAAGGCGGAGTGTTCACAGTACATACTCGCTGTATGTCGGGTTCGCACTCCTGTGTGTATTGATCCTATGACGTGGTCAATAGGATGTCTTTTCTTATATAAAGAAGGAACACGATCCTCTATTTGTATATCCTGGAAACCACCAGAAACATTTTTAGTGTGTGCAGCAGGCACTTGCTGTACATCTACTACAGTGTTTCCGTTCGGATCAGCAACCATTTGCTGTGATGTTTCATTTGATACTTTTGTTGAGGATTGTGCTGCTGCTTCCACAGCATCTTCCTTCTGTGTCGGAGAATCATCAACTTTAACATTGATGGACTCTTCAACAGTTAGAGTTCTTTTATTAAAAACTCTATGTGCTTTGCTCATGAGAGAGTATCCTAAGAATATGCCCTCATCAGATCGAGCGTCAAACTTTCCGACACCATCTTTAATGGGTCTTAAGATAAAATAATTACTTCCAAATTGATGGAAGTATGAAATATTAGGCTTTCTGCCTTTATATAACTCGTAAGGCGTTTTCCCTAGGGAAAGCCTTAAGTGAACTCGATTTGAGATATAACATGTTGTACTTACAGCCTCAGCCCAAAGATTTTTAGCAACCTCACTTTCCAGCAACATGGTTCTTGCCATGTCCTGTAAGGTTCTATTCTTACGCTCTACAACTCCGTTTTGCTGTGGAGTGTATGGAGCAGAGAAATTATGGTTAATACCATATTCTTCCCAGAATGACGTGAAGTCATGGTTCTCAAATTCGGTACCATGATCAGTTCTTATGCTTCGTAGAGAAACACCTTTCTCATTCTGAAGTTGTTTCAAAGGTTGCAAACGTATCACTTTTGTGAGCTAAAAAATTAACCCAAGTGAATCTGGAAAAGTCATCTACCACAACTAATCCATAATGTTTACCTCCTAGACTTTGAGTCCTTGTTGGACCAAATAAGTCCATATGAAGTAATTCAAGCGGTGCTTTGCTTGATAACATATTTTTACTTTTAAAGGAAGCCTTTGTTTGTTTGCCAATAGGGCAAGCTTTACAAAACTTGTCATTGTCAAACTTAATTTTGGGCAATCCCTTAATAGCATCTTTTCTGGCAAGTTTGGACAACAAGTCATAGTTTGCATGTCTCAATCTTCTATGCCATAAAGTGGCCTCGTCCTTAACAGACAAGAAACAATTTTCTCCAGCGGAGATGTTCTTAAAAGACAGGACATAGATGTTTTTCTTGCGTTCACCAATGAAGCAAGTAACACCGTCCCGTGAAACGTTACACGTCCTTTCATCGAAAGAAACATGATAACCTTTATCGCACAATTGACTAATACTAATCAAATTGTGTTGGAGGCCTTTAACATAAAGAACTCCTTCAATGGTTTGGGAGTTAGAACAGCAAATGGTCCATGTTCCTTTAACCACCCCTTTTCCATTATCACCAAAGGTGACAGCACCACCATCCTGGAAAACCAGTGTGGAGAATAAAGTGACATCTCCTGACATGTGCCTCGAGCAGCCACTATCTAAGTACCATATATGGTCCTTAGCGATGATGGACTTGAAGCATCTCTGAAATAGAGAAAGAACTTAAGTAAGTCGTTGCTTCCATTTAACAATAGAACCATCAACTTTAGAAGTAATGCCAAGCATATCATTTCGCCTCACATGGCAATTTTTGATAAAATGATCTGGCTTTCTACAATAATAGCAAAGCCTAGGTAACCTTTGAATAATATAATGAGACTCGCCATTCCTAATGTGAGGAGGAACATATTTTCCATGTTTCACATTTTTGGAATCATGCTTCTCATGTATACATAAATCAGTTTTGTTATGCACAACACTGAGTTGCTGTTGCAGTTCCTCAATCTTTAATTTAGATTGAGAAAGTTGCTTTACCGCTTTCTTAGCCTTTGCTGATAACTCTTCCTTAAGAAAATCGTTCTCAGCACTCAAGAATTTATTCTCCTTCTTGAGAGCTTTATTATTTGCGGACAAAGACTCAATTTTATCATAGAGTTCTGAGAAAAGATTCTCAATATCTTCAGCAGATGGATCAGAGGGTGAGAAAGCATTTACCTTCTCAGTTTCAACATCAGTTTGCGCCATATAGCAGATATTTGCTGTTTCATCGTTCTGATCTGATTCCTCATCACTATCACTCCAAGATGCCATCATGACATCTTTCTTATATTTTGAAGGTTTGCCCTTCTCATTTAGAAGTGGGCAATCTGGTCGCATATGACCAGGTTTGTTGCACTCATAGCACACACCACCTTTACTTTGGTGTGATTTAGTATTCTTCTTTTTAGCATCTCGTTTTCATTTGAAACGATTTTTGCGAAGATACTTCTTAAATTTCCTTGCCATGAAGGAGATTTCATCCTCTGAATCGGATGAGGATTCATCCTCAGAATCATCGGAGGATTCAACGCTCCCTTTAAATGCAACAGCATTGGTCTTCTTATCTTCAGCAACCTTGTTCTCATTTTCGTAAGCAACGAGAGAACCAAGTAGCTGTTGAAGACTTAAGCTCGTCAAATCTTTAGCTTCTTCAATTGCCGTCTTCTTGGCTTCCCAAGTTTTAGGCAATGAGCGAAGTATTTTTCTGACTAGCTCAGAATTTGAAATGGTCTTGCCAAGAGATTCCTTGGCATTAGAAATTTCGGTGAGTCTATCAAACATTTGATTTATTGACTCATCCTTTTTCAGCTTGAATGCTTTGTATTGAGTTACTAATGCATTCACTTTGGATTCCTTGACTTGTTCTGTTCCATCATAGATCAAAGCAAGTCTATCCCACATTTCTTTCGCAGTCTTATAAGTGGAGACACGATTGAACTCATTTCCAGCAAGAGCGCACACTAAGTAGTGCCTTGCTTTAGTGTTCAGCGAGATAATTCTCTTCCTTTCAAATTCATGCCGAGAGTCGCTGGGATTAGATGGAGGAATTACGAGATCTCCTTCCATTATAATCTGCCAGCAATCGGCTTCTTTTGCTCCTATAAACAACTCCATTCTCATTTTCCAATATGAGAAGTGTTGTCCTACAAAGAGCGGAGGACGTTCGGTCGAATGACCATCCGTTAAGAGCATCGACATCCTGCTCAGTACTCAGCAACACTTTACTGTACTTAATGTAAGACTTTCAGCAATAAGCTATTCTAATCCTTAGGTTCAGCAACAGAGTTCTATACTAGCAATCACACAGAAAGCGTTCCAGCAAACCTGCTCCGATACCAATTGTTGGATCGTTCAGGAACACTAAGAGGGGGGTGAATTAGTGTTTATAACTTTTTCGCCCTTTTCTCAGTGTAAGCGGAAGCGTACTGTAACTCAGCAGAGTGTTTCTCAAAATGAGATCTGCTTCGCTGACACTGTTACGATTTTGTCGAGTAGGTTTTCGTACGAGTGTTGCGCGATCGTAATGGACACAATAGTTTATAGTGGTTCGGTCATAATCGACCTACGTCCACTTTCCACCAACAAGGTGATTCCACTATATAATATAATGGGTGCAAAGAGCCCTTGTACTAGGCGTTTGGTTCTCACAAAGTGAGATTTAGAATCCCGTACAATTGATGATCACTCCTGGCAACGGTCAGCTCCTCACACAGTGGATGTCTTCTCGTTTCCAGCAGAATGATGCTTTTCCTCAGCAGTTGGTAGCTCAATGGATTCCACATAGAACGTTGTTGCTCAGATGTAAGCTTGTCTATCAAAGCACACAAACAACGTTATGTCAGAGATTAAATTCTCAGATAATAATCACTACAGTGACAGAAAGACTTCTCAGAGAGCATGTCGTTTCTGTTTCACAGTAGAGGATTGCTTCAGCACTCTTGTTTTTCAGCAGAGGATTTCCACACAGATCTTGTCTCTCCTGGAGATGAGCCTGTACTTGCTTAAGAGACAACCACGAAGTTTGATCACACAGATCACCACAAAGATCACAAAGAGAAGAACCACAAAGATAACCACAAAGACCACTAAGAAAGGGTATACGTCCTACACTCAGTTCGGACGTGCACGGTTACCATAGTCGTGACTCACTGCACTGCACACCCAGTGCCTAGGGTGGAATTTTCTACTTCGGCGGCTTCCACGCAACCTGCTCTACTATCCGTCCCCGGGAGTTCGAGACTTCTGCACAGCACCCCTGTGCTCGGGAGGACCTCTTTCCACTCCGGCGGCGTTTCCACTTCCTGCTCTACCCTGCAGGCACGAGACTTCTAGCGCGCACCCGCAAGTGCGTGTCTAACTGCTCAAACTCCGTAGGTTCGAGACTTCCCAGCGAAGAGACACGACAGGAACGGCTTCTTACCGATGGGTTAGCAACTGGTTACTGAATTCAGCACAGGTATTCACTTAGCTTCCCTCAGACGATTCGCCAACCGCTCGTCAAACACACCGAGGACACCTAGTCCCTCTCACGACGATCAAAGGATCTGACCTCAGCCCCTTGACACTCTCACACGCAGCTTGCAAGAGAAAGAACCAGGAGACACTTAGCACCTTCCGCTCTCCGTCGATGCACAAAGCTCACTTAGACCACTTAGACCACTCAGACCACTCAAACGCATAAAGGCACTTGGATCTGTTGTCTTTGATCTGATTATAATAGAGAAGGAAGCACAGAAAACGTCCAGGCAATCTTCGAGATTTGTTGCCAAAATTGGGAGCCAGGACTCAGCAACGGTCTGCTGGACCGATCGCTGTGCTATTGAGAGTAAGTACCAACGGTAACTTACCTCACTTATCTTAATCAAATAAATTATTTCTAATCTTTATGATCTGATCGTAATCTTATCTGGTCGATTATGATCAATCAACAATATTTGATTGGATATTTCATCCTGTTCCAGCGTAACATTGCTGCAGGATATCATAAACATATTTTGTTTCTAAAAATAAACTTGGAAAGATAATCTCATAATATTTAGTTGCCTAAATCTTTATAATGAGATCATTAAGCCATATTTAAATGAATTTGGACACTCAAATGTTCTGAGATAACTCAAAATAAAACGTGGGTATTGAAAATTTGTTTCCATATTTTCAATATATATTCGTAATATCACAGCAACAACTCACTGTAACATATAACAGTTACCAGTTGTGATTCAGCAACACATTGCTCAAGCTCATCACTAGGGCCAAGCACCTAACTCATGAAACATTACTGCTGACCATCAGTAACGCGCTGCTTAAGTTCATCATCAAAATCAGGTTAACAGGCTTGAGATAATTGATGCCATATGTGTTGTACTTGAGAGAGAAATTCATTGATGGATTGACCACGCTCCTGTTTGAGTTGGTGAAGAATAGTCAACAACTGATAGTAGTGCGTCAGACCCGTGGTGAGGAATCTGTTAACCAAAAAATCCCATATTTCTTTTGTGGTATCAAAATCAGCTAACGGAATATGAATAGCAAGCATAGTGGTGTTGCGAAGCCAAGTAATGATTTAATGATTTTTGTTGTCCCATTACTTAAGTCGATCGAGAAACTCGATTGGAGATTCATCACGTAGACGAACAGGTTTGGTGATATCTCCCGTAACAATTCTCCAAAGCTTGCGCCCAATCAAAAAACTTTTCGTGCTTTGAGCTCACAAGTAATAATTGGAACCGGTCAGGGTGGTAAAAATAAGTTTGAAATCATCTGACTTATCCATGGTTTTATTTTAAGCAGAGAAGGAAACGGAGATAGGAAAGAAGATGCTAGAAGAAAGAAAAAATCAGAACACGGTCTCTGATACCATGACAAAAAAAGGAATTTGATCTCTCAGCTACTTTCGAGAATACGACTCACAGGACCTGTGAATGAATTTGGTCTCGAACACGTGCATCTCGATTAATTTAATGGTTCGCCTGAGGAGTATAATGTCGATGGGTCTACGGATGTCGATCTACGATTGCGACCCATGATGTTTTCGAGGTAATCGATTGCTGATTACAATATTGCTCGTGGGATTTCATAAACATGTTAGGAGCATTAGGAGGAGCCGTGTTTTCGAAGATTTGGACATATTTTGTTCATATCACACGAGGAGCCGTGGAGCCCTAAAAAACTCATGCGGGGAATGAAGTACCACGAAGTTTGGGTCTGACCGAATTTTAAGGACACATACAAACAAATATATCCAAAATCCAGTTGTCCATGGCCACTTCGGTACCACGGCTAACCTTCTAGTCTATAGTTGAGCGGAGCATATCGGTTCTTTTATGTGTCCATGAACACTTTAGAGCGTGTCGAACCGAATCTAGTCACCAATAGAAAATTCACATGGATTCAGTTATAACTTAGATATTGAAGGTTTGTCTTCTGCCTCCGTAAGATTCAGCAGCTACTGCAGCCCCTGCTTCTTCAGGCGGAGCTCCAGTTGATCCGATCCAACAAAATGTCTTCAGAACCTCCAGATGAGGCCCCCACTCGTCCGGCTAGCTCTTCTTCATTCTCAACAGGAATGCATCAACAAAACTGCCCTTCCATATAGATCGTCCCCCCTCAAAATAATCAAGGCGAATATGAACAGAAAAAGTAAAGAGAATGTGAAATATTTATGTAGTTTGGTCAAATGAAATTTGTTTATGACAATGTAGAATAAATTATAGGTCGAAGCCCTTGAAGTCATCTAAGACGATATATGTGCTCAAGATTTGTTCTCTTAGCAATGACACCTATGGAGAGCTTTTATATGTCTGGCTTTAGGTCAATTGGCGCTATTCATATCCTAACTTGGGATCTTCGAATGAATTCTCAATGTCTTGAACACTGAGATGTTCCGTCGGAAATAGTATGCCCTACTTGGTAATTCTACTCTTGTATTAAAGTCGGATGTTATAATCCCTCTACCGTCCAATTTGACATCATCTATTGGTAATTAGCAAAGTCTTCCATCCACATGGTGGCCGAAGCTACTCAGTGAACCCTCTCCCAGGGGTGAGCATTCGGTATTTCGGTATTTCAAAATACCGAATTTAAAGACATCAAAATTTTAGATCCGATCCCGATTCCAAATTTATAATTTGGCATTTCGGTAAATTACCAAATTTTATTTCGGTAATTCGGTATTTACCAAATTACCGAATTTTTATTATCTTCAAGCATGAGAGTAAACATTTATTGCACATTTCGAACCATGAAGTTGCACAATTTATACCAACACTTGATCATACAGTGTCGGAATTTATTAAAAGAAAATTGAAAATTATTTTTAGGTACAAAATCGAAGAAAACATCTACCCAGTGTGTCATTGGTGTTATATTGCAGACACAGGAACAGGCGAAGAACATGCAATTATTGGGATTAATGGGTTCGACCTATTAGTTTTTTTGTCAAATGGGGACCCAAATTATGTTAGCCCTGTAAAAATTCGGTATTCGGTAAATTCCGAATTTTATTTTTTCCCTGCCGATCCCAATATCAAATACCGTTTAAAAAAAAATGTACTCTCAATCTTGATCCTATATACCAAAATACCGATCCCGAATTCCCGAAATTTTAAAAATTCGGGATTGTAATCGGTATACCGAAATTTTTGCTCTCCCCTACCCTCACTAATGGGAATTTAAAGTGAAGATCTTGAATGTGTTGACTGTGAATAAATGGAGAAGTTATTTGGCTGTGATGGATCTATTTACTTGATTATTCACATTTTATTTATCTGTGTTCATTACTTATTACATCGTTTCTCCGCTGATGAATGCCTTCTTGAAAGGTTGAGAACTCCTTCACCAAGACCTATAATGGTAATAGCTATGACATCGTTGCATATAAGCCCTTAAATCGACTCTTAGTTATCCACAATGGCCTTCTTTGGTAAAGTTACGCTCAAATAAAAAAAGTCGCTCCGTGACTCCTAAAATGGGAGTAGGCGATGTTTGTAGACAATGGAAACAAAGCAATTGTCGAAGAAATGACGGTAAAGACAACACAAGGAGATTCATGTTTGGTTTACATGTATATTCTGAGAATGACATAGTATGCTAATATAGGTGTATTGAACTATATAGTATAAATTAAGCATTCGCCCGCCAGCGTAGCTTTTACGTCAAATGATAAAGTTTCAACGTGTTATTAATACTGTCATGAATTCAAACCCCGACACATGCAAAAATACCTGATATATGACATAATGGGCCAAAAAGTCCGTCTGATTCAGTAGACGTGTTGAACTATACAAATATAAATCAAGTAGACGAAGAGTACGACGATGATTGTTTTCCCCACTAACAAACTCCTCATCTCTAGAGTTTCACTAGTATCTGCTCCTTTCGTCTCGTTTAATTACATAGCACACAAACGAAAATTACATTCCTCATGACGTCGATATACGCCGGCGGCTGGCCAACTTAGCAGTTAAGTTTCTCGAACTCAATCGCACCGTTAATGGGAATCATGCCAATGACTATTTCCAAGACTTAAGATGACATTCGGTCTGGTATACGGAGTAGTGGAACGATATTTTATGTTTGGCAAAAGGGAGAAAGCATATGAGGCCTAAAATAGCATGTATGTGTTGCATAATTTATCTTATAGTTTTTTTTTAATGATATTATGTCACTTTCAAAAAGTTGGAAAGATAAAAAGAAGATCGCATCGTGTCTAACACTGTTCCTTCTAATGTGGGCATGCTTTTTTAAGTGCCTAAAAAGAAGGTTTAGCATGACTTAGGTCGAGGCATCTTCAAGAGGGTCTGGTCGGAATCAGGAAAATTTGGTTGGACATAAAGTCGATCTCTCAACACTTTTGGGCACATGACTCCGTGTCCCCGTTTTGAATGACGTTTCCTGTCGTTCGTTTGGAGGAATGCGCACGCTTACGGCTTCACAGAGTGCGCGTCTCGACTAACTTAACGGCCCGCGAGATGCGGAGTATAAGCCCATTGGGCTCCCGGGCTTACGATTGTGGCCCACAAGGTTTGCGAAGAAAAGAGGGGCGGATTACAGAATGGAAGTGTCATTGATGACATAGCATGAACATGTTTATGGAGCTTATTGCACACATAGGGGATTCATAGTGTGATGGGAATAAGTAGGAAGTGGGCCGAGCTAAGAGTTTCGGTTGTTTTATGTTCTTAGGCTCTGCCGAGCTGAGCGTTTAGTCCCTTGCTGACTTTGTTGAGGAAATCCACGTATTCGGTAGGGTTTGGCATGTTGGGATTAATTTTTTCGAACTCGAGTGACCATTTGGCGACACCGCGCTCGACCTGGAGCTTAACCTTGAAGCTCTTGAAAACCTTCAACAAGTCGCCTTCCAGCGCAGTAAAGGTGATCGTCTTGGTGGCATCGTTCGTGTCGTCCCGCGCTTTCACGGTCAATGGGGTCCCTAAAAAATGTCCAAGAGCATATGAAAATGGTAAGCGCGGCTCTAAGGATGGAAAGGCGGGAAGGGGACTACTGACCGAGGTTGTAGTTCCATACGATGACTGTGCCGTTGCCAAAGTCGTTCCCTTGAACGAACCTGTAGCTCTTCAAGTTCTCGGGGTACATCTGAACAAGCTGGCCGATGTTCTTCCTAAACATCCCATAAAACTTGTCAGCAGGACAGGTAAGGTCGACATGAACCGAATGTAAGAATAATCAATCCAATCCAGGATCACCGCAATCGAATTTAGGACACGATAAAGTGCGGAAAACAGAGTCACATACCTGGCGCTAACGTACCTTTATAATAATCCGATTATCAATCCTTTAGCACAATCCATATTCCAGAATCATTGCCCAACGAGATCTGCAAAATACAAGGTGAAGTCTGTGATCTAGGTCTTCCTCTCCCTGACTTGCCGACGGCCGATGGAGCACATCTATTAGGGTTAGGACAAGTGGGAGAGGGGACCTAGCACTTGTTAATATAAAGTGTGACGGGCCCTTCCATCACGGGCTTACGTCAACACACTGGGCCTACACCGAATGCCGTCCAGCCCACATCAATAACAAAAAACCGAGATGTCGCAAAAGCCCATAGATCACCCAAAACCAAAAGGGGCTATCATGCATTGTCTCATATATCGTAATACAGCCTATTTTATAAAAACTGAAATCAGTAATTGATTATAGCCCAATAAGAATTTTATAAAATAAAATAATAAAGGTTAAAATAAAATTCTAACATTCTCCCACTTGGGCTATGATCAATTACAAAGCTTTTAAAAATATTTTAGTTTTGAAAATGACTCTTAGGCTGTATACAATATGGCCATAGCAAAAACACAATATACGAGACAACATCTCAAAACCAACCCCGACCATCAATGCTACTAACACTGAACCATAGCCGTTGTCACACCATTTAACGGTGTTGAACAACCATGATCACAAGCGCCAGCAACACTAACGTCAATAGGTCAATGTGGTGGTGTAGCCGAAAATAACATCCCTGAATGTGATCTGAATGATGTTATTTTCGGTCGGTCCTCATCTTTCTGCAACCTTATGCCCATAATGAGCCAGAAAGACAATAGAGCATAACCGCTCTGTAAAATGTCTCATAAACCTTAATGCGCGCAAACTGCATTGTGCTTTATAAGAGACAGACTATATTGACAAAATCGTCATACTCAAGACCAAGCACCAAGTCTCAAGATTTTCTTCAAAAAATTAAATGACTCTGTAACCTTTACATTTCTCTGAAGTCGGAGTGTACAATCCGTAACCTTTATACTTCAGAGAAATCAGAGTATCCATCTGTAACCTTAATGCTTCAGAAAAGCCAAATGAAATCATCTACCTCCGTAACCTTAATGTTTCACAAAGTCAGATAAAACCATCTCTGTAACCTGAATACTTAGTGAAACCGGAGAAGTCATCTGTAACCCGGATACAACCAAATATATCCATCATCTTTATATTGAACCAAGGTTAGAGAATACCCTCTGTAAGCTCTATACCTCGGTGACACCGGGGTAATCATCCGTAAACTTTACGCCTCAAGGAAGCCGGATGAAATAAATTGAGTACTACTGGTTTACATGTTTCAAAACATAAATATCTCGTGAAAACATTTATTAGTGTCAGAGACGTACAAACTTGACATAAGCATCATGCTCAAGATAGACACCAAATCTTAAGACTTTTAACAATGTGCACATAATAAATCAGATAATCAACGATAATCAAATCTGATATTCCACATGTACAAGACATGTTACAAATACGACAGTTTAATAATCATGTCTATCAAACAAGACATGGATATAAGGCTCCCACGAACCGAGCAAATCAAAATACATTCCACGTATAACAACAATATGGGCTCGCTAGGCCCCACGTGGTATTCCTCTTGGATATAATTCAATCAATATTGTACCCACGATACAACGAGTAATATGAGTGTTTTTATCATCTACTGCGCCATTTTGAAATAACACCACTCAATTAGCAAGGGTGGTGTATGTAAGAAACCTCAACATCCAACATGACAACTCAATATAACCTTATATTGGACAATGCTCTAATGAGCCTTAACAAAAACTTCAACTAATGAAAGCAATCAAATGATTAAGTTGAGGAGCTCCCACTGATCTAACATATAATCAAAATCCAAAAACTCCCACAAGTTTATTAAAACATGATTACTCAAGGCACTCAGGGCTTTCAATCTTTGGTTGTGTTAACATCAAGCTCTACAGATGTTACAAACTCCACAACACATATCACATAAGCGACTCCACGTATCTCTACAAGCGAGTCGCTTTAGCGACCAAATACCTGTATCATCATGTGAAATCTCCCAATCCCGGGATGCTTATTAAACCTTTCCCACCCAACTCGACAATCGAGTTGAATACTACGAAATATTTCAAAACAAATTACATACACTTTCAATTAGTGTAACATTCATACAAAAGGATTTCACGGATCTCAACGAGCGAGTCACTTTGGCAACCAAGCGCCCGTATCATCATGTGAAATATCCCAACTCTGTCATGCTCGTAAAACCTTGTATAGCTCACAAGCAAAACAAAGTGACATACTCATGAAATTCACGTTGATATGTAAGATTTACTATCTTATACAAATCAATTCAAGACTTTTAAATCTTTATCATTTTAATCAAATTAAAAGAGACTATTTATATATGAAGCAGTGAGCAACCGATAGTATAACGACTATCAAATAGAGACCAACACGAATGATCTCCTCAGAAATACTCGAAATGCACCAAATGTAAGAACCAGACACCTTTGGGCAGAAAGGTCCCTACACCAGTACACCCAAGTCTCCGAACATACCCTCAACAAGATTTAGAATATTTCACCTATCACTCTAAGTGAGCCACTTTGGTAACCAAACACTCAAAGCACAAATATGAGACTTCTCACTTGTTGAGAACACGTGCGATTGTAAGAAACTTTCAGCTGTCACTCTGGCTGGGCCACTTTGGCAGCCAAACAACCAGAGCACAAATCTAAAATAACTCACCCGGATGCACGTGCCCATGAAGCACGTCGCCTGTCACTGCAAATGAGCCACTTTGGCAGCCAAACGCTTACAGCACAAATACGAAGTAACTCCACTTGCTCACATAATTATGCACACAATTATCTTATGTATGCCAACTTAGGCCAACGAGTCAAATAATGGTTCATAAGAGTCTCAAATCGAATAACAACCATAGTTAATAAATTTACTTACTCTCTAAGTGTTATAAATCTTTCAAATACTTTTGGTGTATTTACAGACCTTCTAAGAGAGTAATGTTTTAAACTACATCAAAAGAATAACTACATTTTGACTCTATTAAATAATAGATTTTATCCTAAAAGCTCAAGGCAATTATAGGGATAAAATATACTTATAGGGATAAAGGTTTCTCGTTTAATGTATCATTTCACAGCCGACATAGTATACTTCACATCATAATGACTGAGTCCCAATAAATGTCTCGGCTTATGTTATCTTCGATAACCAAAATTTCATAATTGTCCTACACTTAGAAATGAAAGTCAAAATTTCATTTCATATCATATGATTTTAAAATCAAAATTTATTTAGCAAGTAACCACTAATGCAGAAAAACTAGTGACGATGAAAGAATACTGGTCCCAACCAATCAAATTCAATAAAGCTTTTGTTACTCATATACTCATCTTGTTTAATAAATCAACTAAGCCCAACCAACCTAAAATCAAAACCAGCGGAGTCCCCTTTTCAGAGTCATAGGGTCACCTAGTTTCACTTTATATTCACCATATTAATACTTCCACAAGGTGTTAGGACCACCGTAGTACGTCCCCACCCTCTCCTCCGGACGTCCGGGAAATCGGAGCAGGTAATAACCGCGGGTAGCATTACCTCCCCGCACTCCTCTGACATCTCAGCAGGGTACGCACCGCAATAACAGTGGGATCGACCTCCACTCATGAGAAAATAGGCGGAACGATATAATAAATCCTCCCAACCACATCATCAATAGCAGCAGTTGCATTTAAATAGTTATCTCAACACATACTTGCGGTACCAGTTAATCCCTTCCAACCAAAAGGTACATAATAAGTCTCCCTGACAATTTACAAGTCAATCAAAGATAGCAGCAGGGAGAGATCGATTACTCATAAGAGGAAGCAATTTCCAAATCCGCCATCCACATGCCAAATTCATTATTAAATTTCACACTATGGGTTTTGGTGATTAAACCCACAGATGCCATTATCATCATTGCAACATAATCAGAGTACGACCTTCGAGAGAAAACAAGGATTATGGCTACAACAAGATTGACAACGCACTACTTCTCTCACTCTGATCATGACCATGCCTCTTAAAGCCCGTATTCTTAGAAGCACCGGGGTGAAAACGCTTAGAGTGCTTCTTACTCTTCACAAAAGAAGGTCTAGAAGAAGACACAAGAAATGCACTCTCACTCTTCTCCCTCTTAAGTTTCTCCTCCTCCGCCATACACTTACTAATGAGATCATTGATAGTCCAACTCTCGTTTTGGGAAATAAAGGCAGTTTTGATCTGAGAGAAATTCAGAGGCAAGGAATTGAGCGCATGAAGAATGATGAATTTATCTGGGAGGGGAATCTCAAGGCTTTTTAGTTTGGACTGGAGGGAAATCTTTTTCAGAATATAGTCTCTCACTCCTCCCACATTGTCATAAGACATACTCTTCAGCTTTTTCAACAGGACACTAGATTCAGCCATATCGGGTACAAGGTACCTATCTCCAAGAGCAGTGAGCAACTCCTTAGCAGTGGAAGCCTCAGGTAACCCACTCAACAGATGTTCTGAAATTGATCTCCTCACGGCTAGAAGACTCATATAGTTCGAATGCTCCCACTTGCTAAAGTACTCCCTTTCCATTGGTACTAGCCTCAGTAAGCGGAGCAGGGCGATCCACTCGCAAGGCTAAATCCAGATTTACAAATCCTAGGGCATACAGAAGCTCATCCTTCCACTTATTGAAATTAGATCCATTTAGGACCTCAACTACGCCAACACCGGTATTGTTCAATGCAAGAGTGACTGAAACAAGAGGAACAAATACATGAGTGAACATAACAGCAATAGTCATTTACATAGACTATCAACCAGAGAGCCTCAAACAACGCCAAATGCAGTGAATCCAACACCTTCGGGTAGAAGGACCCCACACCAGCAAAGTCAAGACACTCTAGCAACCCTCAACAAGTCCGAGAAAATCCCACCTGTCACTTTGAGTGAGCCGCTTTGGAAGCCAAGCACTCAAAGCACAAATATGAGATAACTCACTTGCTGAGAACACGTGCGATTGTAAGAAAACCCGGTTGTCACTCAGGTCGAGTCGCTTTGGCAACCAAACGACCAGAGCACAAATCCAAAAGCCGCTTACCCTTAATGCACATGCCCGTGAGATGACCCACCTGTCACCGTAAACGAGCCACTTTGGCAGCTAAACGCTTACGGCATAAATGTGAGAACACCGACAAGTTCACTCACAAAGATCACATGTTCCCTTAGTCACATATGTACGCTAAATAATAACCCTTTTTTTATTTTTTTTTTTATTTTTTTTTATTTTTTTTTATTTTTTTTTAAGGGACTTCCGCATCTGCGGAATGATCCGCCGCAGCTGCGGCGCGCGGTAGCAGAATGTTCCGCAGCTGCGGAGGGACGTCTTTTTCGTCTTCCTCTAAACCTAATTTCGCGAAAACCGATCCTAATCACCAGAATCGATCCCAAATCGCGAAATCTTTTCAGAAATACATAATCAAACTTCGTGCGGATCCCAAATCGACAAACGGTTGCTCTGATACCACATATAAGAATGATCAATCCAATCCAGGATCACCGCAGTCGAATTTAGGACACAATAAAGTGCGGAAAACAGAGTCACATACCTGGCGCTAACGTACCTTTATAATAATCCGATTATCAATCCTTTAGCACAATCCATATTCCAGAATCATAGCCCAACGAGATCTGCAAAATACAAGGTGAAGTCGGTGATCTAGGTCTTCCTCTCCCTGACTTGCCGACGGCCGATGGAGCACCTCTATTAGGGTTAGGACAAGTGGGAGAGGAGACCTAGCACTTGTTAATATAAAGTGTGACGGGCCCTTCCATCACGGGCTTACGTCAACACACTGGGCCTACACCGAATGCCGTCCAGCCCACATCAATAACAAAAAACCGAGATGTCGCAAAAGCCCATAGATCACCCAAAACCAAAAGGGGCTATCATGCATTGTCTCATATATCGTAATACAGCCTATTTTATAAAAACTGAAATCAGTAATTGATTATAGCCCAATAAGAATTTTATAAAATAAAATAATAAAGGTTAAAATAAAATTCTAACACCGAAACCCTCGACACCTGGGACATTTGCGCCATCTTGGAAAGGTCTTTACTCCTAAGAATTCTTAGTCCCTATCGCCTGAGATATCCAAGCGCCTAGGAATACACCTATTTATAGGAGGAGGACGCTCCCCCTCGTATGGCAACACGGTTAGATTTCGATCGACTTTGGGTGGCGCTCCACCACCGAAATAATTGATCAGTCCGCGACAAAATCTTCCAACGCGATGCTTCAACATCATTGATGGCTTCATGTTTAGGTTGCTCCTCCTTGCCTTTTGGTTTGCTCACACCCAAAGCAAAGACGTTGGTTGCTTTCAACTTTTATTAGGAAAACCAAAGTTTTTGTTTGGTTTTTATTTTTTTTTTGGGTGTTGAAAGTTACATGCAGGGTCAGCATTTCACGAATGATGTTATAATTCTTGAAAGAGGGACCACCCGTCCATTTATACTTATCTATTGTTTTTTCGAAGTGGATTACAAAATCCAATTAAAACAAAATATGTCCCACGTGTATCTCTTTCTCTTGAATTTTGTTTGCTCACATTGTGATGTAAACACAATTAGTTTATGTTAAAAACCTAGCCTTGTTTTATCTGTTAAGAAAAAACACTAAACATGTAATAGCACTATATTTTCGGTGTAGTAAGCTGTTGGCCTAAAGCCACTATGAAGGAAAAGGAAATACCTGAAACAGATACTATTTATTTATGAATGCATTTTTTTACGATAAGATTTTAAATTTTATAAAATATTTAGACAAAATGTTGATTTATGGTCTCGATTTGAACGTTATATAATTTTGTCACCAATATTGGAGGCTCCCTCGTAGGATTTTCTAAATTATGATTTTGACGGTGGGACCAAGTGTGTTGGAAGTCAAAGCTCTCGACGAGGACGGTAGTTGTTGATATTGATAGAATGCGCAAAATCGATGAAGGTCTAGTGTTGCTACTATGGGGAGGACGGGGAATGAGGTGGAGAAACATGGGGAGGACGGGGAATGAGGTGGAGAAACATGGCGAGAATACTTAGGACCCAAGTCAGACTATGTTAACGCCTCATTTGGCTTGTGATAAAATGACGTAACAAGTTAAATTATAGCCAAAATAGAAAGTTGGCCTCGAGTCAAGAACATAAATCAAATCAAATATTTAAAATAATAATAATTAAGAAATCAGATCCCTTTTGAGTATCCGGGGAAAACCGTTAGTCAATGATAGAAAAGCCCAAAAGAAATTAGCCCAATGAGGCCCGTTGGGCCAAATAGTTAGGGACGGCCCAAAACCAACGAGAACCGGCCCAAGACGGGCATTCCGGTTGAACCGAACCTGCCTCATAAAGGCTGCTAAACAGACTCGAATAAAGAGTATACATCAATCACTCACCCTTGACCGGATCCCTACCAAATCATAAAATTTTGCGTAGTAAATGAAGGAAACAACACCAAACACCGCGTGAACATCCATCGCCCACTCTCAAATTATATACCCTCGAAGAAACGCGTTCCCCCCCCCCCCCCCCGTCACCAACACACTTTCTTTCCATACCCAAATCATCTCCTTAATCCAATCACCATCGGGGTTTATGGTAATTAGCTAGTCATACTCCTGATTGATTCCAAAGGGGAAGCCCAAAACAAAGATCATAATAGATAGAGAGAGAGATTTGCATGATGCCCATCTAACTAAAATAGTAGAGGCAACGTACAAACCTAAGGAAGGGGGATTGGGAGGGGGCAAGGGATTCAGCAGCGTCCCGCGTTGCAGTTCGCGGTCATCATCGTCTTGAACTCCTTGAAGTTCACGTTCCCGTCACCGTCCCTGTCCACCAGGCCTATCATCTTCCTGCAGTCGCTCAACGTGCACTTGTGTCCCAGCTTCCTCATCACCGAGTGAAGCTCACTCGCCGTTATCACTCCATTCCCGTCTAGGTCGTAAAGGTCAAACGCGTCCCTAAGCTCCTCCTCGCCGCCCTCCCCGTGGCATCCCTTGGAGGAGAGTATGAGGTCTGTGAACTCGTCGATGTCTATGTACCCGTCTCCATCCTTGTCAATCTCCTCCATCGCAGCGTCCGCCTCCCTCCGCGCTGCCTCGGGGGAGACTCCCCCCAAGGAGGAGAGCACCTCGCAGAGCTCGTCGCAGGAGATCCTCCCGTCCTTGTTCTTGTCATACTGGTCGAACACGAGACGTAGCTCGTGAACGTCTCCGAGACAACCTCCCCGGCCCTGGTTCTTCCTCGTACTAGGGTTTGATCGGGACGACATCCTAGTCTCTGTCTTTCGGAATAGAAGGAAAGAAGGTGTGTCTATAGTTGGGGATATAATCTATTTCGACTTGATTTATTTATTTCTTCTAAAGACGCGTCCCAAACGCATATATCATCAAAAAGTCCCTACCGACCCGAATACCTTAAATTGCGTTCATTATTGGATGCATTGCCTAGTCAAATGTTTGTCGGGATATATCATGTCTTCTGGAATTGAATGGCTTTTCTTTTTTTTGGTGATTGGTTCTTGTGTGGCATGCTTGAATGAATGTATAAGATTTTTTTCCATGCCACCGCCCATCTTTCCTTCACCTCTCGCCTTTCTGTCGTGTTTTTCCAACCAATCGTGCTTTGGGATGATGTATCTTCCACAAGCTTAGTGATTTCATTTTCCGGGTGTTGGAGGAGTGATTTTTATTTTACTTTTTTTTTTTAGATTTATTGTGGTAAGGTTGGAAAGAAAACGATACACATGATGTCTTTGGCGTTACAGCCACACGTTTGAGATGATGTCGACAGGACACAACACTACTGTGAAGGTGAAACCCTAGAAAAAAAACACCCACACACACAAACAGACGCCGACATCTCGGGGGGTCGGTCGTAGGTTTTGGTTTTAATATTTCGATTTATTTGGCCGTGACTATGGGAAAACCAAAGAGCAGATCACAAGAGTGGGTGGATCTTAGGGGGGAAGTTGTAGTCGGACATCGATTTCATCCAATCTCTTGTTGAATGTGATCGATTCTTTATAAACACACGCACACTAAGACAAAGGGCAAGGCGCAACGAGGTTGCCGCGGATGAACCCGTAATATTCTACCCAGGGCTTTGTTATAGATCCTAAGAACTGTATGTGGTTCCAATGCAGGTGGTGCGAATATCAATACTTGAGCAAAAAATTTATGGTGTTTGTTCGTACGGACACCCCGACTTCAGATCAGCTCACAATATCCTTGGTTGTAATTTACTCATGTAACCATCATCTGTTTCCACTCCTAACTAATCTTCCCACCTCCCTTTTATGAGCCCCTCCCAAGACGGTAGACTATCCGCCCACCATTATGGGGCCCAGTAGGGAAATATTGGGCCTTTACCAAATCATTCCGGGCTAAAACCTTAATGGGCCCAAAACCACCTTCTTAGCCCATTTAGAAGAACCTGGAGGGGCAGGCCGGGGTGTCCACGTGGCAGGAACCCAGGTGACTGTACCGCCGAGAGAAGGAAGTTCGTTGGTTGTCCGAAACGACCCACAACAGCGCCCCCCCCCCCCCCCCCCCAGGGGGGCAACACAACAAAGCTTCTGTTAAACGCACTCGCACAAAGGACTTGTGCTTTGCTTTGCTCCTTCCGAACTTGATTTGCACGAGGGGGGGCAATGGGCTTTAGTTGAGTTTCCTAATTATCCCCATCCTTGTTCTTGTCCCGCGGTCTCCCCAATGCTAGCCGGCTGACCTCCCCCGTTTAAAGAAACAGCCGCTTGAACCCAGAAAGGATCCATCCTTCTTCCGGGGGTATTGGAAGTTTAGGTGTTCTGTTTTCGTTTCTTTTTGAATGAATGGCACTTCACTCCGGGGCTGTCTGCTTCACCGGGTTGAGCCTGTCCTCTTGTAAGAACCACGCCAGTTGCCATTCCAGGGGGTACAGGTTCTCAGCTTTCGCTTGCCCACCTCTCCGTTCTTCCCCTAGGTCGATCCTCAAGGGTCCGTGATTGATTTCCCCTTTCTGGGTCTGTCCGAGTTTCGCGTTTTGAGAGCTGCTCTAGTGTGAGGTTTGGGTACGTTGCAGGGTTGGATTTGGGTAGTTTAGGGCTACAAGGGATTGGAGTTCTGGTTCTTCCGGTTCCCAAGTTTTGATCGCTGTTAGGATCCTGTGGATGGTGTTTGTTTAGGTAAAGTTGCTGCGAGTAAGGATGCTGTTGTGTCGGGAGATGATCCTCTTGTGGTGTGTTTTGGGGAGATGTTGATCGATTTCGTTCCCACCATGAATGGCCTCTCGTTGGCCGAATCCCCTGCTTTTAAAAAGGCTCCTGGTGGAGCCCCGGCCAATGTTGCAGTTGGGATTGCTCGTCTCGGTGGCTCATCTGCGTTCATTGGCAAGGTATTATTGTGTTTTCGGTACTTATAGTCATGCATCTAATGTCTCTTTAGCAGGTCGATTCAAGTGTCTTTTTTAGTGAACTCCTGGTTACGAGCTCTTTCTGCAAATGGACGGATTAATGGCTCCTTTAGTTATACCATGTTTGGGGATTTTCTTTCTCGGGTTGGACTTGGCAGGAATTGGGTTGTCTCATCCAGAGCTGAAATTCTTGGAACTTTGAGATTTAAATCATTGGGATGTAAATTCGGTAGTCTGAAGCTGATGTTCTATCAGCAGTCTCACAGAGTCGTGGATACCATTATTAGGCATTACCTTCATCCTTCACTTTCCACAGGTTGGTGAGGATGAGTTCGGGTACATGCTCGCTGAGATATTGAAGGAGAATAACGTGGACAGTTCTGGGATGCGATTTGATCCTGGTGCCCGTACGGCTTTAGCATTTGTCACGTTGAGGAGCAACGGCGAACGGGAATTCATGTTCTACCGTAATCCGAGCGCCGATATGCTCCTCCATGAATCTGAACTTGATCTTGATTTGATAACCAAAGTGAGTAACAATTCCTTTATCTGGACAGTAGTTCAATATTTCCATCGAAACGACCTTTCGGAACTTAGAGAAAATGCACTGACGTGAGCATTTACATGGTTTATCTATAGGCCAAGATATTTCACTATGGTTCCATCAGTCTAATTACTGATCCCTGTAAATCGGCCCATATTGCTGCTGCAAAAGCTGCAAAGGAAGCAGGTGCCATCCTCTCGTATGACCCAAACCTGAGGCTTCCCTTGTGGCCTTCCGCAGATAGTGCAAGAGAAGGGATATTGAGTATATGGGAAACGGCCGATGTAATTAAGGTGAGCCGATCTGCTTCTTCGGACTGGTCATTGTTATTATGACGAAAAGTTTACCTGTATCTAATTTTTCTTTCATCGGCTGAAAATCTCAGATCAGCGAAGAGGAAATCTCTTTTCTTACCAAGGGGGAAGATCCTTACGACGATGCAGTTGTCAGGAAACTATACCATCCAAATCTTAAGTTGCTCCTAGTTACGGAAGGCAGCGAAGGTTGCAGATACTATGCCAAAGTAAGTTCGCTAGGTTTTGCGATTTCCCATTTACTAGAAAGGGATCGTTTCCAACTATGACAATGTTTTGTACCCAGAATTTTAGCGGACGAGTCACGGGCTTGAAGGTGGATGCTGTAGACACGACCGGGGCCGGCGATGCTTTCGTCGCCGGGTTATTGTCCCAACTATCTTCTGATCTCTCGCTATTTTAGGTAAATATTCCGGGCTGCATCTTTTGGTGAATAGTCCTATGAGTTCATGGTAGTCGACCTGCTATCTAGCCTTGAATGTGGACCGATGTTACTTTCCCAATTGCTGTGTTCATGACACGGCATGAGCAAGCGAGCACGAGCCTGTGCCCAGAGAAGCGTGTACATCTGCTGTTAGTAAATTGCATAACCCCTCATTCGGACACCATCAACCTCTGCAAAAGAACTAACTTTGTGCATAAACATCATTCGTTTACATTTACTTCCCCGAAATCCCGTTCATGTCGTCAACGATTTTACTGTGCAGGACGAAGACAGGCTCCGGGATACCCTTAGGGTCGCCAACGCTTGTGGCGCAATCACGGTGACGGAGAGGGGCGCCATCCCAGCATTGCCAACCAAAGCAGCGGTCCTCGACGCATTGCTGAAGTCCGCATCCGTGGTCTAGCAGGCCATCCCCGGATCTCGAGGTCGCCACTCGGGGGAAGAATCACCAAAGAGTGGAATAAATTCAAGAGGGCTAATTCAGGCCGGCGTCGCGTTAACATCTTTATACCGCAAAAAAACGTGATCTTAGTAGCATCTATGTACGATATGAGGGGGGAGTGCAATGAATCGATGACATATTCACGTGGTTCACGACGCATCCTTTATGTTAGGATTCAAGTACTTAACTATAGTGGTCCAGACGTGGCATCATGCAGTGTCTAAACCTTGGATCGTCGTTTAGGATGGGGTCAGTTTAGCCAGGACAGAGACACGGCCAATCATCGTGAGCCACGTCCGAAGACATAAACTAAATTTTGTATTCGGGTCCTACTAATCCAAACTTTGAGATAACAAATGATAAGTTTGGTTTCATGAATGGAGATAGTAGTAATACCATGAATTGTACCCGGCCAACCAAACACATCCCCATTAGATCAATCTGGTATTGTTAATGGGAACGATCAATTGTAGACCCAAACATTTAATAGAAAGTTTGGTAGGGGAGAGCATTAAGTTCTGAAATGGACCAATATCCCTAAAAATTCGGATTTCATTTTACGAGGTTTGTTCTGATTTAATGTTTGGCACGAAATATGATAAATAATTTTAAAATTCATCAAATAATGTCTTTAAATATGACAACTCCTATTTCCTTAATGCAAATGAATTTTGGCAAATCCGTTTTCCTTAATAAACTAAATAGAATGAAATCGGTTTTACTGAATTCATTTTCCGTAGTCAATCGGATAAAATCGTTTTAGGCAAATCAAATCGAATTTACAAAGACTTACTTCAAGTTTGAAAATGGAAATCAAAGTTACTAAATTCAGACTTTTTTGGAATATAGTCGGTATTTTTAACTTTTATTTTAGGATATTATTTAGTGAATTTTAAAACTACCTCTGATACCTTACGAAATATTTTCGCAACTAGAATTAACAAAACATCTTCAATTTAGCGGTGGTGTGTTATCTTTGTACGCGATACCAAACTTAATTTTAAGATTACGGAGAAAATAAGTTTTATATATATTTGCTATTTTATCTTGTTTGACAGGTCCGAATTAGGTACCACGATTTCAATACCACTGTTCGCGTCGAAACGGATCACGTCAGAAATATTTGGCAATAATACTCACAGAGTTTTTAGATGTGGTCGCTAGTAAGTAAAAGAAATAGATTAAGCTAATTGAATGAAGTCTTACAATAAGAGTGAAAAGCTTACAGCCATGAAAAATAAAGTAAGGACGATGGTGCGACGTCGCAGACTTGCTGCCGGGCGTTGCAGATTGGTGAATTTGGACGGTGGCGATGTCGTAGACTTGATGTCAGGCGCCGTAGACTTGCGAACTTAGACGATGGTGACGTTGTACACTTGACGCTGGACGCTGTGGGCTTGTGGATTTGGACGGTGACGTCGTAGACTTGACGCTGGAGCGCTGTAGACTTGCGAACTTGGACGGTGAAAACCGGTCGCTGGGGCTTGGTGAATAGAGTGTGGTCGAAAGTGGTGGCAGATGTGGATACCAAGGCTACGGTTGCTCACCCTAGTGGCGGAAACGAAGGCGGAATTATTTGCCGGGACTACGGTGGCTCGTCCTAGCGGTGGAATGCTGGCGGAAATTGGCCACCAGAGCTACGGCTGCTCACTCTGGTGGTGGAAGTGAAAACCAATGAAACCTCACGAGTTTCGCCCAGGTCGAGGAATCCTAACAACTACGGGGTGACGAGCAAATAAAGCTTATGTTGGCTGAATTGATCGTGATCTTTCTTCTCCCTTTTATACCGAATCTTTGATATGCTTAGGATGTATGCCATGTTCTTATGATATTTTGACTCGTGGCCTCTTAATCAACTCCCTAGAATCTTGACAACAACCTGGTAGACGTGTCTCTTATCCATGCCGTAGAATTAATAACTTCTCTTTCTTATATTAAATTAAAAAATTAGAGTCGTATCCCCAGATTTTCTCCAGCTGAAAATCTTTTCAAATCATGGGAACGTGGCCCCGTAATCCTTTTTCTAAAAATCTCGGAGTCAAGATCTTTTTTTATCCTCGTAGACGCTGACCCTCGTAGACTTTGACCCCGATAGTCTTTTGTAGACTTAGTACTTCTCTGGCGGGCTCACATAACGATGGGCTTGTAAACACTCTTAAAGACACCTGGACTTATGGGCTTTATAAAATGAGCCCAAAATTTATGTCACGGTCTTGGTAGACTTGATATGGGTCGGCGAAATGAGTTTGTGGGTTTATCATAAAATGACCTGAATTTATGGGCTCCTCATAATCAGGCCCGAGATTTTGCCATGCCAACAACCACGTGTATTGTTCTTTATATTGATGATTATGATTAATTATTTAAAATTAACCCGATAAAATGTATAGAAAATGAATACAAAAGATAATGACCATTTGGCGCGTTAAATGAAAATAAATAGCTATATAGAAAATCAAGAGGGGAGAAATGTAATTTTTAGGGTGCTGAAGAAGGCACGCGAGAAATAATGTTTTTTTTTTAAGTGTCAAAGAATCCGTGTCAGCAAGCAACATGTCACGTTGCATTCGTGGTCTAAACGCAATGAATGGTTTACCATTAACTGAGTTTAATTGGTATGATTCGTTACGCCTCGCGGTCGCGGTAGGATTGCGATCGTGCCGTTCGGACCAAATTTTATAGTAATATTATTAGGTTCATGCGTCGAGAGGAAAAACCTTTTAACTAGTTGAGGTTAATATCAGAGTTTAGGGGGCGTGTGATTTAGAGAAGTGTTTCTTTATTGGGTTGGGAGGGTGTCAATGGGAGGAAAGTAAAGGCTGTGCTTTTGTCTTTGTTAGTAATTGTTTGCACAAAAGATAAGAAGGGGAGTTGTGAGGTCACCCAACTTGATGAAAACAAACCTTAAAGTTTGATTATTATTATTATTATTATTATTATTATTATTATTATTATGTCATCGATTGCTTTCGTCCCTTGATTTTTCCATCATTATTCATATCATCATTGCTATCATCATCACCTAGCAAAGAAATGACCCTTAACAAAAAAAGGTTTTAATATATTGGTGGATAACCCAATTCTTATATGTCTTTTTTTTTACTAACTTTTAGTGTGTTATCAAAGTTATATATGTTCATAAAATACCATGCATCATGAAAGCTTGAACATGAATCATCCCTGACCCATTTAAAATCACCTTAATCCTCGATATTAAATTATGCCCATGGAAGTTATTTTAAGTTCCTAGCTAATCAAATCACGTCTCTCTAGTCTTTTGATCATATAGTCATTGGCGTGGAAACAAATGCACATGTCAAATCTTCATCCACACAAAAAGCCCCAACACAAGGAAAGTTGTTCACTGGTTCCCTCCCCCTTCAATCTTGTCCAACGATTTGTGTAATTTCGATGGACCCCCCTAAAACAAAGGAACAAGCATATTAACCATCGATTTCTTCATGAAAGAAGAATGTCACCACTTGGGTTCTCCATTGCTTTTGACCAAAGGAATCTATCCCTTCTCCTTCACCCCCCCCCCCCCAACCATTTGGCACAATTCACAAGAATTATCCCAATGTTTTTAAGCACCCCCTATTACTACTATATTATTTGACCTAACACTATCATAATTGAACAAGCCATCATGTTCCACAAGAAGATAGGGAAAAATCAAAATGGAAATGAAAACCCAAAATCTCAACAGACCCAACTTTGTTTGCAATTATGAGTCCCTCTTAAGTTATCCATTTACCTTTGGCTTCATGCAACAAAACCAAATCTATGTGACTAAATTTTCACCATTACTTATCAAAAAAGTTTTCACCATTGAGTTTTACACGAGAAAGAACACATGAAAAGTGGAAACTACCTTAGTCTTACCTGTCTGAACTTGTAGTGTAGGTGCGATTTGGCAATGTCTTGCTGCAACTAAAAGAGAACCCAACTGCAATTACACTCTGAATACTAACTGAAATTACTGTTACAACCTCGAGGAAAACTGTCTTTGTCCCTTCAACTAACAATAAAACTAACCTTACATACTTCTCGCCCTCTCTGTCTTCTGAACCTGTCCCAACACATCATACTCGACCCAAAGATCGTTCCTTTTTTTCTTTATTCTTGGGCAGTGTGATTCCATCCTTGAACAGAGATGGGAGCTTCCCCAGAGCCAGACCCACCTCTGACCCACATCATCACCCCCGGCAACTCGCCGACCCAGAACGGCTCCGGCCGCGGCGAGACCCGGATCGGCGAGGCCTTGAGGAAAATGGCGTGGGATCTCGGGTTGTCGTGTTTCCTGCCCAGAGAAGGCGTGGGGAAGGGTAAAGATCGGAACTTTGAGCACAACAGGGCCTGGCTGCTCGCGGAGTCCGGCGGTGGTGCCGGTGGAGCAGGGGGGATGTTGACTGGAGCGGTGGAGCCTCATTCGGTTCACTCGTCCTTCCGGTTCAGTCTTTGCACGCAGGTTGAGCTCGAGTCGATGGCAACGAATCCTTCGGCCGGGGCGACGGTGCTTATGGTTAACCTGGGTAGCGGCGGGGCTGACGATCCCGGGTCGAGGGAGAGACGGTGGAAGAGGGTGGAGTCGCTCGAGAGGAGCATCTCTCCCTTGACCAATGGCAATGCCCTAGTGAGGTTCAGCTACTCGGAGATCCTCGCGGCTACCAGGAACTTCTCCAAAGGTGAGTTCTTCTTGATTTCGGCTCGGGCTTCGTTGCTGGGTCTTGTTTAGTTCTCTTGGCTTGTTGCTCTCGTGGAGGACCCGAGGAAATCAGGATCGTAGAGATCCAACTTCCGAGCTACCACAGTGCCATTTTCTTTTTCTATCCATGGATTGTTCGCCAAATCGGATGAAGAGATCGAGTTGGGAATTCGATAGGTCGAGATTTCTCCGAACCCTGTTTCGTAGAGATCCAAGCTACCGGGGGCGAGCCAACGTGCAGCATTTTGTATCAGTGATGTGGTTTTACCGTGCTTTGTAGGTAGAGTATTGGGTAGAGGGGCATTGAGCTATGTGTTCAGAGGGAGAGTCGGGCTGTTGAGGACTTCGGTCGCAATAAAGCGTCTGGAAAAGGATGACAAGGAGTCCTCAAAGGCGTTCTGCAGGGAACTCATGATCGCAAGCTCCCTTCGTCATCCCAACGTGGTCCCATTGCTGGGTTTCTGTATGGATGCCGAAGAAGGGTTCTTCTTGGTGTACAGATACGTCTCCGGGGGAAACCTTGAACGACATCTGCACGGTAAGAACCGGCATTCAAATAGGAAAATTCCCCAGTTCGAACAGCGTGTTTTCTGAAAATGTGCTGTTCCGCAGATAGGAAGAAGGGGTCAAAGGGCTACATCACCATGCCTTGGTCGATGAGGTATAAGGTTGCAATTGGGATCGCAGAAGCGATTGCGTACTTGCATTCCGGGACAGACCAATGCGTCGTGCACAGAGACATTAAACCATCAAACATCCTTCTCTCCGCCAACAAGAAGCCAAAGGTAATAGTAACGGGTCCTCCCTTCTCTTCTTCATCTGCAGAAATCTCAATGCACATTAATTCAATCCTCCTCACGAAATATTCACAGCTATGCGACTTCGGACTCGCGACTTGGACTCCTGCGCCTTCTGTCCCATTCCTCTGCAAGACCGTAAAAGGCACATTCGGGTATGCCCCTCCTGGGATGAATCAAAATCATTCGAAACCACATGTCCTCAACTAGCAGCATGATGGAATGGAATTGATCCAACCTTACTTTTTGCAGATACCTCGCACCTGAGTACTTCCAACATGGGAAAGTTTCTGACAAGACAGATGTGTATGCATTTGGGGTTGTGTTACTGGAGCTGATAACTGGTAGGAAGCCAATTGAATCGAGGCAGCCCCCCGGTGAAGAGAATCTAGTCATATGGGTACTGAGCTCTGCCTTTGATACTATTGTTTTTCCTTTTCCGGCAATAACCATCAGTCTGCGGTCGCACATTGACATTGACAACATGGTTATGGTAACACGGGCACATTTCTTGGTTATGGTAACACGGGCACATTTCTGGGGTAAAAAATCGAGAAATCTGGTTAAGATGGGTCGGCAGATGGGTGTTCGATTCCTGTCGTTTGTTGATGAAATCTATGTTGTTGTCGTTGATGGGTTTTGCCTTATTTTGGTTTGTAAGAGCATCATCAAACTTTGTGATCCCCTCTGCTGTTTGTCAACAAAAGTGGCTGTCCGTCCTCAAAAATGGTCCCGTATCCATATGCAGGCAAAGCCTTTGTTGAGCAAAGGACCAGTAGGGGCTGCCGAAGAGCTCCTCGATCCGCAAATCGGTACCAGTGCTGCCCCTAGGACCTCGACTAGGCTATCAAGGATGATCAACGCCGCGGGCGCATGCCTCTCCTCAGAGGAGTCAAGGAGGCCGACCATGAGCGAGGTCTTGTCGATCTTGACAGGGAAAGAAGGGGGGATTTCATCGGCAGCCTACAGGAAGCCGAAAGCCGGATTCTCGGGCAACTTAGGGGCGATTGGGGATTACCATGTGACGTTGCAACGGACCAAGAGCGAGATGAAGAACCACATGGCCCTCGCAATGCTCGGGGTCTCGGAATTCCAGGACGATGACTTCTTCTACTACCATTGATTGAACATTTTCACCGACCGACCTTACTTTTTGCTTTTCTTTAAGATTTCTGAGAAAATGTAAATGACTTGCAAAGGTGCTTTCTTCATCGAAATCTTCCTGTACATAGAGCTTGGTACGTCCAACCTTATCGATCTTTACGTCTACGATTCTCGGGCATCGTCACATTAAGAAAAACAATACCTTGAGCGAGATTAGAATGATTATTAGATGGTGGGCTGTTCCTTTCAAGGACAAGAAGAAAAGGAAAGGAAACCAACGAGACACACCAAGTCCTCGACTTGCTTAACAAAAAATCTAGTACTGTGAGATTCATGTCTACATAGACAGAGACAAAAGGGAGAAAAGGACATGGCAATTGCAAGGGAGGGGGTGAAGTAGTAAAAGTGTCACAATCTGACAAGTACCAAGGAAACGTTTTAAGGTTTGGTAAGCATACAATGCCTTCCTAGATATCCATCGCCAAATGGATTCAAAGATTCTTACGTGGTTTCGAGTTTGATCGAATTATTCAGAACTTTGTTGAATAATGTGCTACTATGTTCTTAGAATTCGGGAATTTTGTCGACAACACAACAATAACGTTACAACAACAACAACAACAAAAAGCTAAGTGTCAAGAACCGCTGTGATCGTGAGGGTTTCTATTAATATTAAAAGACCTCTTCAGAAGACCTTAGCTACATCCTTCATCAACCCGGGGTTGGCCTTGGCGAAGTTGAGGAACTCCTGGTACGATATGAACCCGTCGCCGTCGGTGTCGATCTCGGCCATCATCCTCTTGACCTCGTCAGCCGTTACCGACCCCAGGGACTTGAGCGCTTCCCCGAGCTCCGAGGAGGAGATCTGGCCATCCCCGTCTGTGTCGAACCTCTTGAAGATGCGGTCGAGCTCGGTCTTGTCCAAACCATCGTTCGCCATCAATAGGAAACGAAACGTTCCCCTCTTTCTTTACGAGTAAGAATCGAACAAACAAAAATGTTTGCAGAGAGAGTGGGGATAGGAATTGATTTAACACCCGCGAAAACATTCTTAAAGGCAGGAGCTTTCCAAAAACTTTGAGTTTGTGGTTGTCCTTAGGAATCGGGCTTTGGACACAAAGACAAAAAAGGGCTGCCTGGAGATCTCTGCTAAACTACTCATTCAATCTTTACTAATTACGGCTTCCTAGAAACAACACTGCGACTATAATTACTTTGATGAAAAATCTCATGCTTTAAGGAAAAAGCAAATCATTTTATGTTAATAAATAGGAGAAAAATCCTCAAGGATTGCACTTTGTTTTGAAATACCATCTATTTGTCTCTATGTACCCATTTTCTTGATCCTTTGTGAAATTCTCCGTTCACGACTGTCTTTTAATCATTTCCCTGTTCTCGAGAAATCAAAATAAATAGATAATATATACATAAGTTTGTTATATATTTAGGATATAATTTTTCTTACGTTCAAAAAAAAAAAAGAACAACTACTTAAAGAAGAAGAGGTCCTTAAAGGACTGTCATTTTATCGACTAAAAAATTTTAAAAAAGGGGAAATAATATTCAAACCAATAAGTAAAGTTTCCTGTTTTACGATGGCCCGTTGAAAACCGAAGCTCTCGACGATCGAGAAGAAGAGGTTGGATGTCTTAAGACATGGGTCAGGCTAAATCAATATAAAAATAAATCTAAAATTGACCAAAATTTATATAAAAATAAAATTCGATAATAAAATCTTATAACAAGTTAAATTAAGGCAAAAACAAAATTAGTACAAAATCGGACTTATATTTTACCTAAATAAAATGAATAATATCACTACGGGGTTATCGGGCCGGCATGACTAGAAATCATGTGATGTGGGCTCCTTTTCTTCCATTCTTTTTACTTATTTACGTAAAATTCGAATTTCGATCAAATCACACAATGCGATGTCGTGGCAATTCCACCCGGAACGGATACGACCTATAAAGGGAAGTATCGACGTAATTTCATAGAGTCATTCGGTTCTTTTGGTTTTTTAGACCGATGATTATTTTTATTATTTCTTTCATTTTGAAAGTTCCCACTCACGACCCATGTAGCAAGCTAAAATGACCATTTTTTTTATTTATGTATAGAAATCGAACGCCATGCATTGATGGGTGATGAGGGCCCATATGCCTGCTAGACAAGAAGATATGTATTTAGTTTCTTGAATGAAACTAAATTCTAACACGTACATACTTACAGATATTATGATATTGGACTACTTTATTACCAACAACATATGCAAGACATAAACCTACTCCTCGTCTTGTGGGGTGGATGTGGGTGCCGCTTAGAATTTTCTTGCCAACCCAAAGACAAAACAATAAGTGGGTGGGAAAGTTGCATAGTACATAGTCACATGCGCATGCATGCATGCCAGTAGTGTAACAATATTCCCCATATAAATATTGTGCCATATTTTATGCATGGCATGGTATTGTGAGATTCTTAGTTGGCAAATAGTAATGTGATTAATTTAACTAGGAGTGGACTTTTGTGCAAAAAAAATAACAATTATAACTAATTGACTAATGGAAATATTCCATCCCTCGATGAGATTGTGATAGAGACAGAAACAGAAACGAGCTTGCAAAAAACTGAGATACTCGGAGTTTGTTTTTTGTTATTGTTTTGGTGAGGTTGCATTAGAAGCCCTATTCATTTTATAATCTCATTAAATGAGGGGGAAAAAATGACTAAATCGGACTAAGAATTAAAAAATATATATATACCTTTGACTGAGAAATCGGTGATAATTAGAAACTGTAAAACCTTATTTTTTCCAGCTTATCTAGAACAAAATGATTAAATATATTGGCAATATATTAAATTCATGGATCTTTGAAGGCTGGGCTATACATGAAAAAATATCTGATAATCTTGAATATGGAATCCCCCAAACTAAGGTAACTAATATATCAGCAAAGTGTGTTGTTTAAACTTTGCCTGAATTTTACGGCATTGAATTCATATTAGATCGAGTAAATTTTTTTCGGACTAATGCTGTTTGGGAACATAACTCTATATATATGTATCACGTAACAAAAATATTTGATAAGTTAGAAAAGACGTGCATAGCTAAATACTACATATTTTGTATCTTACAAGGTCCAAAACAACGTGACATCCGGGTAAAAAACTTATTATTTTGCTGGTGAGGTAGACAATGGGGGAGGGAGGGATAGAATCTTGTGAGAGACACATGGGGGGGGGGGGGGAGCGTGATGTTGGTTGGGTTGTGGAAGAGAGATCATGAAAAATTCTAACATCTCAGTACGACATTAGCTTTCTCACGTGTTGAACGAACATGTAAGAGATAGATTTAAGAATGTTACACCCCCCCCCCCCCAACAAAAGATATCACCATTGATCAAATCATCCATTCGATATGTCTGTGCATGGGGAATTTTGGAATCTCTCCAAAAAGGAGACGTGGGTTTTGGCGTATTATACGCCGTACCTCTTGCTGCCATGCCATCCTTTCCTATTTTAAATATTTTCAAACATGTCATTAAAGTCTCTTCCCTAATTCATCGTCTAAATTAATTCCTCTGCCAGTTGACAATCCCGATGCTCTTCGTTTATCTCTTGTTTTGTTGTTCTTTTTTAATGTTCATATATTTTTGGATCAGCGTCGATCGGCTTATTTCTTTATTGGGGTTAAGTAAATAAGACAAAGGACTTGGGCACAATTTTCTCCGTCGACAGGTGTTTTTAAGAAAGAAGAAGAAATTCTCTTCTTGTCCATTGATTACCTCCCCCTCCATAAAACAAGTAGAGACAAAACCACAAGTCAAGTTGCACAGGAAATGACAACATATTCAACTTCTGAAACCCTAACCACCGCAAAGTAAGAAGAAGAAGCATTTAAAACATAAAATATCCAAAAGAATATAAATGTTATTATATTTGAGTGATTTATGAGGAATAAATTGGACGGGATCGCAAAATATTTTATGAAATAGGTTGATCAAAATAAATTTTCTCGAACACGTTAATAGCTCGATATTAGATTGAATTTTATTTGCAAAGAACTCATTGTTTCTAACATCGATCGATGTCTTAAAATTAATTATGAAATTTTTAATTTTCCTGACATATTTCACAAAATAATACATAGTTACTTTATTAACGATCCTTTTAATTGGATGTGTAGCGTTTTGTTTTAATCGGTGGATGGATCTAATGAATTATTTTATTAAAGGAATACCTTATGAAACCCTAGATATATGCCATTCGTTTTCCCATGGTTTTCGCTTCCCCTTTCTTCATCCATGGAGCTAGCAGACCATCCCGCGTTGGGGTTCCTCCGAGTCAACGGCGGATCCACTCCTCCTCGGAGACAAGTCTCTGATCTATCCTCCCTGGACTCATACGGCGGTGGATACGAGGAACCTGAACACCAGTTACACCATCCAGCGGAGATGGGGAAAGCCACCAACCGAGGAAAGACCGAGGATGTCAGAGGGAATATCAATGGCTTGGCCCAGAAGAGCGGGAGCGGGAGCGGATCTTCCTTCCTCAGCTTCCAGGGAAAGACTTATGGCCGTGGTGCTAGTAGCTTTATGTGGAGGGATCAGGAGGATGCCGGCTGTTTCGAGCCAAATGGGGAAGGTTTTGGCTCTTTGTTGCTAGGAAACATGAGGAACAGTCCTCTTGTTGGCGGGAGTAGCTACCACGGCGGGTGGCTCTATTCAGATGCAACCGTGGTGGCGGATTCCGTTCAGGAGTCTGATGAGGCACGCAGGAGAGGGATTGCAGCTATGCAAAAACGCCCACACAACATGGTACAAAACCTAGTGTTACTTTATTTCGTTTGACGGCGATTACTGATGTCCGATCCAAAAACTCTTATAACCACGGGATTTCTCGGGTAACAGCTGCAGAGTTCGCCAGCACCAAACAAGAAGCAGTGCAAGAGTGGGGCTAACAAGAGCTCTCCGTCATCATCATCAAAGCAAAAGCCAAAGACAGCGTCGCCTTCGGCATCATCATCGTCGTCCAAGGATCCTCAAAGTGTAGCTGCCAAGGTTTGTCCAGTCTCATAACCTTTTCTTTGACATAATCGATCAATGAATGAATCTCAACATCAAATAAGATCGTCTGCCACATCAACTTAATCTTAAGCTTTTCCGGCACCGGAGTTTATATTTAGATCGAAAAAGAAAAGTCATTTTCGTTTTCATTTCGGGTCAGAATCGAAGGGAAAGGATTAGTGAGAGGCTGAAGATCTTACAGGATTTGGTTCCCAATGGAAATAAGGTATGGCGATCAACTTAATCAAAATAGTCGACCTTTCCCTTAGGGGGACTGATACTAATCGTTCGAATGCAGGTGGACCTTGTGACCATGTTGGAGAAGGCCATCAGTTATGTCAAGTTCCTCCAATTGCAAGTCAAGGTAAAGGAAAACAAGGTCCTACTTCTCCTAGTTACCTTAAAACATTCTATGTCATTAATCAAAAGTTGTCTTCACGACAACAACCCTGGGTTTAGGTCCTGGCGACGGATGAGTTCTGGCCGGCACAAGGAGGGAAAGCACCCGACATTGCGCAGGTGAAGGAAGCGATCGACGCCATCCTCTCGTCGCAGAGATCCGACACAAGTTCAACCTCCAAGTGACTCGACCTTTCTAGGAGTAACGATCCGAGATAGTTTTACTGAATAATTCCTCGCGTGAAGTTAAATTGTATCGACCATATCCATCTATATATCTGTACTTAGTTGTGATTTATTTACTTTCAAATGTTCCTGGCTCATGAAACTGACCCTAAAGACTCCAGTTACACTAAAACTATACAAAACTGATGTGTTTGAACAACAATTCTTGTTTATTACAACTTTACTTCAACCTTAAGGAAACATAAACTAAAGGAAAAAAGAAATCCCAAATCTAATAATATAATCGCTCATATGTCAAAGTTTTTATTAACTCCGTTTCGTGTATCGGCATACAATTAGCAAAAATTGTTGAAAACCCGACAACAAAAACAAAATAAAAATGCGTAAACACAAATTATAGTGTTTCGAGCTTTTCCTCTTAGTTAGATGTACTTGTGCTTTAATTAATAGTGAATGGCCTCGAAACTTTGATTGTGGGCGGGCGGAGTTAATGATCGAAATGATGTTGGTTGTTGGTTGTTGCTATAAACGAATCTCTTTTATTTCTTCTTATTATTATTATTATTTATTTGCCCTCGATTATCGAGAAAAAGATGTCTGTCGCTTAAAGTGCGTTATCTTCGTTTAACTTGTAATGTTAGTAACTTTAAAATATCAACTCACATTATGTCATAACAAATCATTGAAAAAACTAAATTACTTAAAAAGTATTCCTCTCGTAATTAGATACTCATGGGACATTAACGGCGCTGAGTATTCACCTGGAGATTTCAGGTTCGAATCTCAACAGTCCACATTAGGAAGACCTTAGCCTTGATGTGTTTTACTTATCCAATTAGCGCAGGTTACATGGTATTGCAAATATTATCGTAAGAGGATTTTCAATAACTTCTTAATTATATATATAAACATCTCTACTTAGAATTCCACGCGATTGAATACACACCGTGATTTCTCTCACTAGTTACAGTAACACTGATTTTACTTCGAGTCTTTGTAGGGATGGTGAGGAATTTTAAGTAGGAAAGAAATATAAAAGGGATTATATTTATTCCAATCTCAAAAATTATAGAATAGAACTAATCCAGATCTGAAATTAGTTGTTTGATTATTCTTAGTACATCTCTGACCACCCCTTATTAAAAAAAGGGGGGGGGATTTCAATCCATACATAACTTAGATTAAAAATGGCATGTGCTCCTACGATTTGGAACCTGTCTGACATAATTCTATAGATGATTCTTACTTATTACTTCTTTTTTAAATTGATTTTCTTCTGTTCGTGATTTGTTGTCACCAAAGTCTTTGACAAACAAGGGGGTGGGGGAGGGCAGGGCAGAATTTATTGATGTGTGAGTTTAAGTTTGAAAGAAGTTGTTGTCTAGGGAAAGTGGGACAACCAGGCTGGGCTGTGTATTTTTATGAACCACATGCACATAACACAAATCAAATAAACACATGGTTTAATCACATGACACAAGCGATTAAGTTCCCCCCCATCATCCCATGTTATCCGGAATGTTTTTAAAAATTGGGTTTGGGGGGGGGGGGGGATCACATTCCCCTATGTGTATAAATTTTATGAGATGCATAGTTGAATAATGGAATTTCAGATTTGAATTCCCTTATGGGGTTCCTTTTTTCCTACCTTAGGAATTGAATTGATTTAATTTATATTCCCCCGTTGAATTATTGGGATGACAATGCTTGTTGGGAATCCCATGCAGGCCTCATAAGAAAAAAAATACAAGGCAAGGAAAACCGTCCATATTGGGTCATTAGTTTAGTTAATACAGAAACACTTAAAGGGAAATCAAGAAATTAGTATAATGGTGCAATGATTATCTGCTCCATGGCTGTAACAGATGTTGACGTGTGGGTCATTTAATATTAATAACAAATACTCCAAAAGCTAGTTTTGATAAGTTCTTTACCTTCCCCTGCTTGCATACTTAGATCCCAGTTAGTTCGAATTAGGGTTTTGTTATCGTGATTGAAAGAATTAATTAACAATTAAATAATAAATTACTAAATTTAAAGCAAAGTCCTTCGAATTATAACTACATGGTAAATTTAAAGCATAAGGTAATATTCGGCATCTTTTGTGATCAAAATATGGATGGGGGAATCGAATTCCACGAATAATTTTGTTCCTTTTCTGGTTTGGGTGGCGGGCGGAGAGCGTAGTCGTAGCAGAATTCGGCTAACATTTATTTAGCCAAATTGACTTAAAACCCTCCTCCCTCTCATCTAAATTATACAACGTGGGTACCATTATTATTATTGTCAATTCATTCATGGTCACGTTTCACGGCTTTCATGTTGGAAAAGCACGTCATCGGAAATCATTTGGTTAAAAAAATTGCGCAATAAAGTTTACATTTTATGTACGTGAAGGATTAAAAAAAGAAAAAGTTCATGTATGACATTGGCTCACTAATCTCCTCTTTAAAAATAAATGGCAATGTCCCGGGAACCTCGGGGGCGTGTAAATCATTTGTGGGCTTTTAATCTGGGCTGGGGCCCAAAGTGTGAGCCCAACTCACTTTGAACTAATTGTGAAATTCACTCCTGAGACGGGCCACGTGGCCCCCGACCCTCATGTCTCAAATGTTTTTTTTTTAAAGACTTTCATGCAATGAATTAAATAATTATCAAATTCAAGCCTTGAAAAATTCGATGATGTAGATATGTTTCATTATTCAATCACTTGCGATTTAATCTCCAATGGACAATGACAACTCCATAATGCAAAAGTCTTTTTAATTTCATTTCTTACTATCGTAAGATATTAAAAAATACAAAAAGGAATATGCGTGTATTCTAATGATATAATAGTCGAGGATGGTATAGAATTACCATTGGTTCGCCAAAAATTTTGTAAAATTATCGTTCGAGTTTCAAAAATACCTTGGATATCCGTCAAAGTCGCGGTTACGCTGACGAGGAGGGAGTTTTTAAAACTTAAACATTATTTTATAAATTTTCTTAAACTAACTGGGCAGACTTTATATGATAATTTGATTTTTATTTGATTAATTAATATCTATAATTATTCTAAGAAGTGATTGTGCATACGTCGATATATCTATATTTAGAGTTTTGTTTGAATTAAATATAACGACAATTTCACCTCTTTATAAAAAATCACATTCAAAAAAGGAAAATTTTATTAAGTCGACTTTCAAATTCATTTCTAATTAAATAAATCTGTTTTTTATTTTATAAAATTCGACTTCAAAAAATTATAAAACTTTTTATATTTTTCAATTAATGACAAATCTCTCGTTTCTAATAGCAAGCATATCTCTTTGCCTAGCTTCAGAGCCCGACCGACTAAAAACCCTAATCTCCGCCGCCGTCGTCGTTGCAGCCGCCGCCCTCCTCTTCCACCGGGTTAAGCTTCCGGCGGAGGTAGGAATAAAGCAAGAGGGAAGTGAAAATGAGGCCGATACTGATGAAAGGCCACGAGAGGCCGCTCACCTTCCTCAAGTACAACCGGGAAGGAGATCTGCTCTTCTCCTGCGCCAAGGATCACACCCCTACAGTCTGGTTCGCCGACAACGGCGAGCGTCTCGGCACCTACCGAGGTCACAACGGCGCTGTCTGGTCCTGCGATGTCTCCCGTAAGCAAACTGTTTC
Source organism: Melastoma dodecandrum (assembly GCA_029817715.1). Lineage (NCBI taxonomy): Eukaryota > Viridiplantae > Streptophyta > Magnoliopsida > Myrtales > Melastomataceae > Melastoma > Melastoma dodecandrum. The sequence goes on from JARUPY010000160.1 coordinate 65,321, forward strand.
GGTTTTGATTGTGTGCCTTCGGGGGGGGGGGGGGGGGGGATAGGTTTTGGGGTTTGGTTTGGCAACGGGGAAGTGATGTTTTGGGATCTCTGTCAGGGGATTCGATGAAGCTCATAACGGGCAGTGCCGATCAGACTGTGAAGCTGTGGAACGTGCAGAACGGTAGCCAGTTGTTCACGTTCAGTTTCGATTCTCCGGCGAGGTCTGTGGACTTCTCCATCGGGGATAAGCTGGCTGTTTTCACAACGGATCCTTTCATGGAGGTTTTGTCTGCAATCCACGTCAAGCGGATTGCCAGAGATCCTTCTGATCGTGAGTTCTAACTTCAATTTGCTTCTCATTTTCGTGCTGCCCTTTCGTGGGAAGTGATTTGGGTTTCGTCATTTGGATTGTGATGTAATTGCATTGCGCTGGCTATGTTGTGAGGTGACCTTGTGGCAAGCGGAAGATGTTGATGAGTGGACGGTTCTGGTGTCATTTGTTATTGAAGTTGTGGGATAAGAGTTGGGTCTTTCTTTCTATGAAATTTGGAATTCTTGGGATATTTAGGTTTTCCTGGTTGTGAATTTCTTCTGTGTGTTGCTGTTTGACAAGCATCTCCTTCATATTGAATGCATACTGAGACTATTGTGAATTACTGTTGTTCCCTTAGCTCGTTAGTCGCCGATACGTCTGGTAAGTGCTTTTGATGAACGGTTCCAGGTTTTCTTTCCTTGGAATGCCCGAGCTTCTGAGCTAGTTGTGTGCTGCCTTTTTTAGTCTTAGTTTACTTCTCTCGATGCTTCATCCTTTTGAGTTGGAGCTTTTTAAGTATCTATTCAAGATTCTCTTGTATTTTAGCTTACTAAACTGGATTAAATTTAGTTGATCTGTTTCTCTTTAGATCATACTGTTGGAGTTTTTAGAAGCGTGGATATATTTTCATGTCTCAGGAGTTTCTGCTTCACAAGCTTATGAACAGATAGATTGGTTCATCAGACATTGCACAATGATCATCCGGAGCACGTCGTAAATAGATTGTTACAGTAGATCTGGATTAGGGATGACATGATTTGTCAAATTTTAGTCCAGGAACTTGAGTAAGATAATGCTAGTTAACAAACAGGTCCTTCTGGTCCCAAGCTCTAACATGGCATGGTGAGGTTGCATTAGGTAGACTGCAGCATAAAACTGATGCACTTCTCATGAATAGATATGCTTATAGATTTTTGTGTTTCTAATTTGCTAATTCGTTTGCAGAGTCTGGTGAATCTGTGCTTATCCTTAGAGGGCATCACGGTAGAATAAACAGAGCAGTATGGGGTCCTTTGAACAAGACTATTATCAGTGCTGGAGAAGACGCTATCATACGTGTCTGGGATTCTGAGGTATGTAATGTGTTTGTAAAAATTGAAGTCCACAATTTTTTAGTTTACCTTTCTGAGTTGGGTTAATTGTGCCTTCTTACTGGGATGGGGAATCTTAAATTGCAGTGCACTGTTTTCTACATTTACTGTTTAGCTCTAGCATCCTGGATGTGCTCTGGTTCCTTGTTATTGTTAAGTTCATTTTAATGCTCTTATTCTTATTGATTGTGGAACTCAGACCGGAAAGCTTCTTAAAGAGTCAGATAAGGAATCTGGACATAAGAAGACCATTACCTCCCTGACAATGGCTGCTGATGGGTCACATTTCATCACTGGTTCCCAGGATAAGTCTGCCAAGGTTATTTTCTGTTCTGACATTTTAACACCTGTATTGAACATGGAGGATATTCTTATTGTGGTTTTGGTTTTGTTCTGGCATTAATCATAGCTCTGGGACTCAAGAACATTGACTCTTCTCAAAACTTATGTTACTGAGCGTCCGGTCAATGCTGTTACAATGTCTCCACTCCTTGATCATGTAAGTCTTGTGATGACTTCTACTGTTGGTTTTCATTTCTAAAACAGGGGTTAATGGTGTTTCTGCTTGTTTCCTATTATCCTCTAGGTGGTCCTTGGTGGTGGTCAAGATGCCTCGTCCGTGACGATGACCGACCACCGTGCAGGAAAATTCGAAGCAAAATTTTACGACAAGGTGGACTACATTTTTCCTTTGGATGTTAGATGACCAATCTGCTAGTCAGCGCGTAACTCGCGTTTTTCCCGTGCTGAATTCATTGCAGATCCTCCAAGAAGAAATTGGAGGCGTGAAAGGGCACTTTGGGCCTATTAACGCGCTCGCATTCAATCCCGATGGAAAAAGGTGCGGTTATAAGTCAAATTGATCTTGCATTCAATCTCTCACTTATGTAGTAGAAGCTGATATGCTATGCCTTGCCTTTCTTTCTCCCACGTGCAGTTTCTCCAGCGGAGGTGAAGACGGTTACGTGAGGTTGCATCACTTCGACCCCGATTACTTCAACATCAAGATCTAGTTTTGGAGGTTTTCATTCTGCATTCTTTTCATGTGTATCTTTGTCTACCTAATCTCACCCCGACTATGATAAGTTATGGATAACAAATCGCCCGCTTCGTTTTCGCGACGTGGTTCAGCTGAACTCATCAAAGGGTTAGAATAGAACTACGATATTGGTTTGGCTCAAAGGTGGTTTGTTGGGTACGAGGTTGTCAGAAAAAAAAAAAAAAGCAGAGAGAAAAAGGGAGAGGGAATGAAGAAGACAAGTTCTGGTTACTCTTGGTTTACACGAAACGAATTTTGTTAGATACTAATCCTTCGTTAAATAATGTTGTGATCTTTATCTTATGTTTAAAATATGTTTGTTACGGGACTTGAAAAAATTATTTGGCTTTAAATGTCGGACCACACAATTAATTCGTATACCGCCGAATTTCGGCATCGGATTCTCCGGTCAAAACAGAGTCAATTGTTTCAATTCTAGCAATGGCGACTTTCAATTTGAGGCGGCCATTGCCGATTCTCCATTCCGTACATGAGAAAACAAAAACATTTTAATTAAAATCTTGGGTCCCGTAATTTTTTTTGTAAAAGTTTGTTGAATTTCAACATCAAAGGAAATTAACAACCGAATTTGCTTACAAGCTAATAATCATAGTAATTATCTTTAGGACAAGACTTGCCTTAACTCTTAACCCAAACCGTCTTGTCCTAAAACCAACTCCCAAATCCCCCCCCCCCCCAATAAAAATCCAACTTTTTGCCTCTCTAACCCACCCCAACCCACCCTCACTTCCTCCGATTCCCTCCCCAAAAACATGGACTACTCCTCGCTCCCTTCCGCCCGGCCCGCCGACCCGGAACCCGAGGCCGATCCCCCGACGACCCCTCTGGCCGTCAGCCGCGCCCTCGACCTTCTCCTCATGTCCGGCGACTATGGGTCCACCCTCCTTGCCGCTAGGGAGATCCGACTCCTCACCAAGAGCTCCCAGAGGTGCCGCCGCCTCCTCTCCGACGCCGTCCAGCCCCTCGTCTCGTGTCTCGCCGCGGAAGGAGAGCTCCGCGAGGCCGCTCTCCTTGCCTTGCTCAACCTCGCCGTCAAGGACGAGAGGTATGTCGCTTTCCTTTTTCTTTTCTCTCTTTATTGTTTTGTTTTGTTTTTCCTCCCGTGATGGGAACTTCGGGTTGCTATTGGTGATTGATTAGTGGCAATTCGGCTTGCTATTAGTTGATTCTGGGTAGGTTGCGGATTGAATTTTGCCTCCCCAGATGATATTAGCCTTGTCCTGAGTTGAATCTGCAATCAGCGCACCCTGCCATTGAAAGGAAATTGCTTTGATTTGATTTGGTTTTGGGGTTCTGTGTTATGTCAATCTTTGGAATACATGTGTTCAGATAGTAGGGCTGATTCTAGTTTTGTTCTCCCCCTTAGCTAAGTCGAAGGTTGGGGTTGGTTCGCTGAGGATTTTCTGTTTCTCGCTGTTTTCTAAAGGTGAGTTATGCTGGTGATTTTGTGAAAGTTGGTTTGATTTAGTTGTGAATTTGAGGTTGATTCTCTGGTTGCTGTTGATTGTTATCATCATGATGATGACTTTTACATGGATAAAAAGGCGTCGATTCCGTTGCTTCGGGAACCTGTCTGTTTACTTTTTTGGTAGTGGGGGTTTTAGTAGGCCTGCCTACTTGATTGGTTGTTGTTCATGGGTTCATCACGTCGACTGCTCCTCTTTTCCCTTTACTTTTTGTTTCTGATTTTGGATGCTTTTATATATATATATATATCTTTCTCCATTCTTTTGCATCACATCTTGTCTTCATTGGCAAGATATCTCGCCATGGAGTTTTGTTTCCCAATAGTGCTTTGAGACATGATGCGATCTGATCCAATGGGTGTTTTTCACTGCCTTCACGATGATAACAACTCTGTGTTCTTCTTTCGGTGGGAGGCTGATGGTAGTGGATAACCGGGTGATGGGATCGATTTAGCATATATTGTGCTCTCAGTTGTTACCTTGGTAGCCAATGGTTTCACCCTACACCATGTGGTTTGTCCGCGCACACAATGCGATTCTTTCAATACTTCGTTCCATCATCACGTAAAAGATGATGGAATTCCACGGTGCCCCTTTTCTTTTTCCTAATCAGTGTCTGGGATTGCACTATGCCCCACTTTGTTGTTCTGATTTAATATGAGCATGTTCTGAATGGTGCTATTTTTTGTCGGTCATTTGTCAATCGAAAAACTTCCCGATTCTTTTCTTCCCTTCTTTTTCCTAGTAAATGGTAATCACTATCTTTCACTAACCTGTCTCGCAGCAACAAGGTGAAGATTGTGGAAGCAGGTGCACTTGAACCGATCGTCAGCTTCCTCCGATCAGATAGCGTGGAACTTACAGAGTATGCTACTGCTATTTTGCTTACCCTGTCTGCTTCCACCGTAAATAAGCCACTCCTGAGTTCCTCCGGGGCTATCCCTCTCCTCGTGGGGATTCTCGAAAATGGGTCGCAGCAGGCCAAGATTGACGCCTTGATGGCACTCTACAATCTCTCCACGCACTCGGACAATATCAATATCATCCTGAAAGCGGATCCTATCCCTTCCATCGTGGACTTGCTCAAATCTAGTAAGAAGTCATCGAGAACTGCCGAGAAATGCACTGCCCTAGTAGAGTCCTTCTTAAAGTTCGAGGAAGGAAGAGATGCGCTGACTTCGGAGGAAGGCGGACTGTTTGAAATCGTGGACGTGCTGGAGAACGGGTCTTTGCAGGGAAGGGAGCATGCAACGGGGGCGTTGCTGACCATGTGCCAGAGCGATCGGAGCAAGTACCGCGATCTGATCTTAAGGGAAGGCGTGATCCCGGGTCTCCTTGAGCTAACGGTGCAGGGCTCGCCGAAATGCCAGAGGAAGGCGCACACCCTCCTGAGGTTACTGAGGGAGTCCCCATATCAGAGATCCGAGCACCACCCCGATACCCTGGAGAACATAGTCTGTAACATAATGTCTAAAATCCACGGGGAAGAACAACCCGAGAAGGCAAAGAAGATGCTGACAGAGATGGTGCAGGTCAGCATGGAGCAGACGCTGAGGCATCTGCAGCAAAGGGCGCTGGTATGCACTCCCGCCAGCGATGATCTGCCCCTCGCTAATAACCGCACAACCAAGGGCGTCTTCAAAGTAGGATCATGATCCCCTTCTTCTTCCTCACGGAATAGGAAGGAAGGAATACGAAAAAAAAAATTGTCCGAAGAAATGCCGGTCCGGCCGATATCTACGGTGTCTGGTGACCGGTCGGGATACACACTGTTGTCGTTGTTAACGGGTGCGGCGTGTATGTCTTTTGTACATGATGGTGTTTGTGTTGTATAAGATAATCATACAAGTTCCCTTTCTTACCAAGGAAAATACAACGATTGAAACGACATAACTCCACTAAGTTTCTTACATTAGCAAAGTATCTGAACTAACCTTAACGCGCCCACGATGCATTTGGTTGACAAAAGCATTAGGTGTGAAGGAATTGAATGACCCGGCAATGTTTTCGTCACAAAGTGGTTTTAGTAGGTGGAAGTCGTCAAAGTATTTTAATACCAAAACCAAACGTGTGTGTTTTTGACTCAATCAGTCAAGCCCGGTCTCATAATCCATCGTCAAATAAATTGGTCAAAACCATTAAAATCATAACCCCCCCCCCCCCCAACTATTCCAAAAAAAAAAAAAACTTTCTTTTATTTATTATTATTTTATATTTTTAGTTGGGATAATGGTGTTGTGAATTAGTGATCCCAAGAAAACCGGGGATAATATCACCCCCATGATCACCCAAAAAATCCGAGTTTAACTCACCTAATCCGATTGTGTAATTACCAACAAACCCTCCCACCACTAACTATTCAGTTTCGGAAAGACAAATTCAAACCACCCTCTGTCTATATAATCAAGCCTTTCTGTTGCTCCATGATCATCCTCACAGGTTGAATATACTCGAAGAAGTCGGCTCGGGTCGGATTGATTCCTACGTCATGGCTCGCGAAGATGAGATCTACAGCATGGAGGAAGGCGGTGCCGGTCGAGGGGCGCCCAACTCCCCCGAAGTGTACGCCCAAGTATGTTCGTCCAAGGCCGCCGTGACAACCGCACAAAAGGTACGTCAGAACCCTAGGGCTGTCGAAGTTTTATCGATCTCGGGACGTGGATTTGTCGTGACGTGTTGACGGGGTGCTTTCTTTGGGGCTTCAGTTTATCGCGGAGGTGATCGGGACGTACTTTGTGATATTTGCGGGGTGCGGCTCGGTCGCCGTGAATAAGATTTACGGATCGGTGACGTTCCCTGGGATTTGCGTGACATGGGGGCTCATTGTTATGGTGATGATATACACCGTCGGACACATCTCCGGGGCGCACTTCAACCCGGCCGTCACCATTACTCTCACCCTCTTCCGCCGTTTCCCCTTGTGGCAGGTAAGCATAGCCGTCGCGCAATTAATAACTTGTGATCAAAGAACATTGATTACTTGAATTTAATCCATGTTTGCTTTCTTATGGTGTTGCAGCTTCCGCTTTACATAGTAGCACAACTCATGGGATCGATATTAGCGAGTGCAACACTCGCGGGCACGCTGAACGTGACTGAAAAAGATTTCTTTGGGACCGTCCCCGTCGGGTCCAACGGGCAATCCCTTCTGATCGAGATCATCATAACCTTCCTACTCATGTTTGTGATTTCCGGCGCGACTACTGACAAGCGAGCGGTCCGTAAACCTCACCAACACTCAGTCTCACCTTCATCTAAACCGCACATGCTCATAACACTTGTGATCAAATTTCGCAGATCGGGGAGCTGGGCGGTGTCGCAGTGGGGATGACAATCCTCCTGAACGTCTTGGTCGCAGGGTATATAGCAATACGACACATCCCACTACATAGATACGATTCTCGGTCATAGTCGGGGCTAATGTTTTCGTTCTTCCATAGGCCGGTGTCCGGGGCATCGATGAACCCTGCGAGGAGCATTGGGCCAGCGATAGTGAAGCACGAGTACACGGGGATATGGGTATACGTGGTGGGACCGATCATTGGGGCAATCCTCGGGGCGTTTGCTTACAACCTGATCAGGTTCACGGAGAAGCCCCTAAAGGAGATAGCAAGGAGCGGGTCCTTCTTCAGGGGAGACGACAGGGACGACGTCTTACGAGGATGAAGTTTCATATCATCACCATCCATCATCATCTTCTTCTCTTTTTGTTCTGGGGGGGTCCTGTCAATCCTCATCCATCATCATCATATCATCATCATCCATCATCATCTCAACCTACCTATTTAGTATTCATTTCATTTATAGTTTGTTTTGATCAGGAGTCAGGAGTGTCTTTAGGGACTTGGTCAATCATGTGAACATTATAAAGGCATTCTTTATTATTATTATTATTATTATTAGTGATGTGAAGACAAGTAATTAGCAAGTAAATTTCATCATCTCCCTTTGGTTGGTTGAATCCCCAATTCATCATGTTCTTTTTCACATTTTTTCCAACTCTTTCTATTTCAATTGTTAATCTCACAAGCGGAAGTTACACTAAATTGACTAAATCTATGTCTCAAAACAGCAAACAAAAATCAATCAAATATTCAAGTAATTTTTCAAACTAATGGTAATCCTCCTTAAAAAGAAAATCTACACAAATTTGAACTTTAAGAAGAAGAAAAAAAAACAAAAACTAAAGAATTGTGTTGTCGTCATTATCTGCCAATATTTGTCGATGAACGCAAATGTTCAAATATGTTGGGTAAGTGTGATTGCCAATCGATTTATCTCGGCCTAAGTGTCGACGGGAGTGTGGATGTGGGTGGTGTGCGTCAAGCTCTCAGGAGGAGAAGAAATGGATGTCTGATGTTATCCTTTGTTTCCGAGGACATTGTTGATGAACTCTCTCTCTGACCGACTACGTAAACATGATGAAGGATGATGATTCAAGCTCCTGTCGAACGAGGGAAGATGCGAACCAAATGAGGGAAGGCTCGAACATCTTATATAAGTGACGGTAAAGCGATAAAAGTAATTAACGACGGAGAGGGAGACTCACCACGTTTGTCAATGTCATTGCCGCTGAGGTTGCTAACCAAAAATAAGATAAGGACCACCGAATAACAAGATTGTTTTGTCTAATGATGTTGATTGTTTTTTCTTATAAAGATTTAGTACATATACTACCACGGATGAATGCTTTGGTTTGGTTGTATATGCTTCAAAAAGAAAAACTCTCAGTCCCAAGAAAATCTTCTCTCTTTATCATTTTAAACTTATCTTTAGGTTTTCCTTTCTTTTCCCTCCATTTATTTCCTTGGAAAGCAAACAAAGCCTTAATGTTATGAATGCCAAAATACACGTGATTGTCACTTATTATGCCGTGTAGTTAAAGAAGAAGTGAGCTGTGATAACCATCGATCGAGCATTTATGATAATTAAGGTGGGCCATTCTGACGTGCATTCAAGGTCCATCCAGCTTTTGCTATCGATCAGTTTGTGTACTCGATTACCTTGCGTCTTGTAACCTTTGAGCGACCTATACCTTGGAACAGTTATGTACTCGGTTAACTTGTACGTTTGACTTCGGCTGGGGCTCAAAATTATCACGTGTGATCAAAATGCAACCAAACAACTCGTCAACAACAAACCCAATCGGATCCCACCCTTCTGCTGCGGTCATGGAGGGCGACGGGAGGCAGCAGCCGCGATTCTCACCTCCTCTTAGAGAGCAAGGAGATTGTCCATGGACGAATGGAACAAAGAAAAGCGGATGAAGAAGTAAAACTGTATTATGTTATTATGTTCTCAACAAAACAACGTCCTTATATACATTGATAGGCCTTTTACAAAATAATAAGCCCATGGGCCCCATTCTCTACTTAAATAATTCTCCTTCTTTACTTCGTCTCTAGCCACACTCTGTAACACTTCTTCACTGTCTGCAACCTCCTTGGATTTCTTTTCTTTACACTCCCCCTCAAGATGTGTATATAAATCCTTCATACACATCTTGCTCTTCAACCAACTAAATCTCGGACTAGGGAAGCCTTTTGTATACAAGTCTGCTAGCTGCAACTTCGATGGAACAAACCCAAGATGTATCTCCCCTTTCTGCAATATTTCGCGAATAAAATGACAATTAATTTCAATATGTTTAGTCCTCTCATGAAACACATGATTCTTAGCTATATATATTGCAGCCTGCTTGTCACATTTTATTCTGACTTGCTGTCTAATGTTCACTTCAAATTATGCCAGTAAGGAAGTGAGCCAGATAACTTCACAAACAGCTCCCCCTATCGCTCTATACTCAGCTTTTGCCGAACTTCTTGTCACCATGACCTATTTCTTTGTTTTCCAGCTTATCAATGCCTTACCATAATAAACACAATAGCCTGTAAGGGGCCTTCTTGTATCTGGGCAATTTGCGCGGTCACTATCCACAAAAGCAAGCAACTCATCTGCAGGTTCTGATGTGAAGAAGATTCCTTCACCTGGGGCATTCTTTATATATTTCAGAACCCGTATAGCTGCTGCTAGATGTATCTCTGTAGGCTGTGACATGAATTGTGTCAAAACTTGCATAGAATATGCAATATCAGGCCTGGTTAGTGTAAAATACATCAATTTGCCAATCAATTGTCTATACTCAGTTGGAGCTAATCCAGCTTGCCAACCAATGGACTGATAGGTACACAAGCCGGATTAGCTAGCTCCCAGTAAACCATGTTCCTCTAAAAGCTCCAATGCATATTTTCTTTGTGATAATACTATTCCTTTTGAGGACCTTGCAATCTCAAGTCCAAGGAAGTATTTCAAATATCCCAAATCTTTCAACTTAAAAACTGATGCTAGATACTTCATGAATACATTTATTTCTTCTATATCTGCTCCTCCAATAGCTATGTCAACAACATAAACAAGAAGTGCCATAAAACTCTTCCCTTATACTTTAACAAACAACGAATAATCTGACTTGCACTTCTTAAACCCATACTACACCAAAGCTGCAACAAATTTGGAGTTCAACTGCCTTGATGCTTGTTTAAGTCCATAGAGAGACTTCTACGGTTTACATACAACACGTTTCTCCCCCTTAAACTGCAGACTATCAACAACAAGTCCTTGAGGAGCAACCATGTACAGTTCTTCCTCCAAATCTCCACTGAGAAAAGCATTATTGATGTCAAGTTGACACAAATGCCAAGCATTGCAGCCAAAGCCCGAAACATCCTGACAGTAGTGTGTTTCGCAACAGGACTAAACGTATCATTGTAATCAATACCTTCCCTCTGTGTATAGCCTTTGGCAACAAGTCTGGCTTTGTACTTGTTCACTGTCCCATCTGCATTGAACTTAGTCTTAAACAACCACTTACAACCAATTGGAACTTTACCAGCAGGAAGCGCAGTTAATGTCCAAGTTTTGCTCTCAGTTAATGCAGACAACTCAGCTCTAATGGCTTCACACCAATGATCAGATTGAACAACCTCTGAAAAATGTACAGGATATGTATTGACCATGATATTCACTGCAAAGCTTTATATGATGGAGATAACCCAGAATAAGAAAGAAAATGATGTAAAGGATGGCCTGTAGGAATTAGAATTAGGTGAATGATGTGAATGATGCAAGGGAGTAGAACATACAAAATTAGGTGAAACAGCAGATGATTGACCTGAACTTGGTAAAGTGAGAACAAGAGCATTGTGATAATCATTCAAGAAGGAAGGAACCTTTCTATGTCTGCCACTCTTTCGCACAACATCAGATTCAGTGTTCTGTGGAACATGACTATGCATAGATTCCACAGATTTCTCAACATTGTCAGTTGAAACATGTTCTTACTCAGTTTCATATAAGACAGATCCATCTACTGACTTTTGATTATTTGGAACAAACTCAACAGGATCAGAAAAATAAGATAAAGGAACAGCATATTCAGAAGACTGTGCAAAAGACATTGATTCTTTATAGGGAAAGAGATGTTCATAAAAAACATCTCTGGAAACAATCATCTTGTTTTCTACAAGATGATATACTTTATATCCTTTTGTGCCAAACTGATATCCAACAAAAACGTATTTTGTGGCTCTAGAATCAAACTTAGACTTACCATGATGCATAGTAGAGACATTACATAAGCAGCCAAAGACTTTAAGATGAGCATAGTCAGGCTTATGATTAAAGAACAACTCAAAAGGTGTTTTGTGCTGTAAAATGGTGTAGGCAACCTATTTATTATGTGGACTGCAGTTTGAACTGCTTCACTCCAAAAAATCAGTGGCATACCAGATTGAAACAACAAGGCTCTAGGTACATTCAACATATGTTGGTGTTTCCTTTCTACATTGCCATTTTCTTGAGGTATCTCAACACAACTAGTTTAATGAACTATTCCTTGCCCTTTGTAGAATTCTAACATTATAAAGTCTACCATTATCAGATCTCAATGTTTTGATTTTAGACTCTTATTGTGTCTCAGCCATCTTACAAAACTGTTTTATGATCAAAGCAACCTCTGATTTGTTTTTCAGGAGATAAATCCAAGTGACCCTGCTTTAATCATCAACAATCGTGAAGAAGTATCTATGACCAGTAAAAGATGTAGATGGACAGGTTCAAACGCCCAGTTATTAATGGAATTCCTTGTCGGTTTTCTGTAAAATATTCGTTTGGGCGGGGACTCCATGCAATAGTCAGGAATTCTTGACGGTATCGAGACGGAACAACCTGTTCTTCTTGAATACCCTGATTTAGCGCCAAAGAATTTCCCGCTGCTATCATATGGTATTCGTCTCAACTTGGTGATAAATAAAGCATCCGGACTTTTTTTTATCACTTAGAGATTTCATAAAATGGGCTTTCTCCCAAATGTCACAATAAACAAGGTCAAAGATATGTTTAGAATTCTTTTGATGATTTGTAAAAGACAAACGTCTATGTCGAGCATAATGACATATAAAACACACAGCTTTATTACAAAGAGGCAACAATTGATTACATGACTGAATATATTTTTGTTTCTCAAAAGATGGATGACCTAATCTATAGTATCATACATCAAATTTTGAATCATTATTCTATTCAAAAACAGAAGATATTGCATGTATGCGAGGAGTGGGCTGAACATGAGAAGCATCCAGCATTCCTTGGAGAACACATAGTCTCGATCTCTCTTTAGCAAGTCCAATCATCTTTCATGATGATAGGGCCTGAATAAAGCAAAGATCATTAATGAAGAAAACATAATGCAACTTGGTTTTCATTATTTGACTAACTGAAATGAGATTCAGATGAAATGATGGAATGTATAAGACATTTTGTAGTACCAAATCACTAGACAGTGCTACATCACCAATAAGAAGAACTTCAACTTTAGTTCCATTTGGTAAAGAAACAAACATATTTTGGACTGGAATTGTTTCAGTAAAGAATGACAAATTGTATGATATGTGATTAGTAGCCCCAGTGTCTATAACCCACTGGCTCTAAAGTGGTTACCTGCTGCATTAGAAAACATTTCTTAAGGTCCAAGATTCGATTGCTGAGAATTAGGAAAAGATAAAGTAGATCCAGTCATTGTAGGAGGAACTACATCAGATGAAATAGGTACTGCAGCAGGAATCAGCTGCTCTTCCTGATCATTTAGCAAAGCCATTATTTTCTGAAGCTGCATCTTCACTTCACTGAGCTTAATATTTTTTGTTCCTCCTGCTGCAACCAATTCAGAAACTGCAGCTACTGAAGTTTGTCCACCACTAAAATTTCTTCCTTTCCTCATCATAAAATTGGATGGATACCCAATTAATTGAAAACACTTCTATCTACTATGACCTCTTTTCCCACACCTCTTTTCCCACAGTAAGAGCAGGCCATGTCATTTCTTTTCACAAACTTCCTTTTCTGATCATATTGCACCCCTCCTAAAGAGGCGATAAAGGCCATCGGTTCTGTCTTCACAAGAGGTCTCATACACCCTATTTCTCTACCAGTTCTGTAAGACTCCTCTTGCATTGCCATATTGTATACTTCATCCATGCTTGGGAAATATTTCATTGACAGAATTCTGCTCTTCATACTTTCATATTCATCACTCAATCCATACAAGAAGCGAAACACATAATCCTTCATTTGGTTTTCTGCAAATTTCTCGAAGCATTCTTTATTGTATTTCCCACAACCACAGTGAGGAAGTGGTCGAACATATTTCAATTCCTCCCAAACACCATTCATTTCAGTGTAATACTCATCTACAGTTCTAGTTCCTTGCACCACAGTCATTAACAGCATCTGAAGCCTACAAATCTTCGATTTGTCTGGCTGTGAATACTTCCTTTTCAACGCTCTCCAAATATCCAAAGCAGAATTCATATAGAAAATATTACTATCTATGTTTTCCATCACCGATCTTAAGATCCACGCTGTCACAAGCGTATTACACCTCTTCCACGCATGACACGCATCATCTCCAACCGTTGGCTCAGTTAAAGTGCCATCAACAAACTCCAGCTTATTCCTAAAGACCAACGCATCTCAAACGCTCTAGACCAAGTGTAGTAGTTCAAGCCGGTCAACACGGGAGTCATCATCACGGTGCCCGGGTTACCAGACTGTTGAATGAAATACGGTAAAGCAAGATTTTCAATAGTTATACCTGTTCTGTTCATTCCAGCCACTGCCGCCACTACCGATTGGTTTGTTTGCTGTATTGCTCCCGTCATTGCAACTCCTTGCCTGTTTTGGTTACTGCCGACCATCGTAGCGAAACTGCGCTCTGATACCATCTTAGAGAGCAAGGAGATTATCCATGGACAAAAAGAACAAAGACAAGCAGATGAAGAAGTAAAACTGTATTCTGTTATTATGTTCTCAACAAAACAACGTCCTTAATATACATTGATAGGCCTTTTACAAAATAATAAGCCCATGGGCCCCATTCTCTACTTAATAATTCTCCTTCTTCACTTCGTCTCTGGCCACACACTGCAACACTTTTTCACTATCTGCGATCTCCTTGGATTTCTTTTCTTTACACCTCCTCCTCCGATGGCGTCGAGAACCTCGCCACCGCTGAGGACTGGAGGCGGGCCCCCGGAAGGTTGTCCCGCCGTGGTCGGGCTCCGGACGGACCACTGTGCCACGCTCGTTCGACACTGAGCTGGCCGGCGCAGGGCATGCCACGGGGTTTGTCGTGGATAAGCGCCGCGGGATCATCCCGACTAATCGGCACGTTGTGCGAAGGGCGGTGTCTTCTCTTTCTTGGTGGGTGTTTGGGGGAGTTTGGTTGTTGTTTTCTTGCTCGAAGGTTAGTGCTTTGTGTTTTGATCGGTTCAGGATCACATTGTGCATTGATGGATGGTCATTTGATAGGAGATACTGCTAAATTACGAGTGTTCACCTAAGGTTCTTACTTAGGGCAGAGCTCGGTCCTGTAATGGTTGGTTGGAGTTCAATTTTTGTTCGAGTAGGTGTTGCTACGGATGGATGTGTTGGGTATATAGAGAAAAGAGGGATTAGTCTGCTACTGATCGCATCTCGGATCTCCAGAGTTCACAGTATGACCGAAACAGTGAAAAATGGCATCCCCTGCGATACTGTTAATCATGTCCTAAAACTCGATAAATTTTCCTACTTGACTGATATCTAATTCCAGGAGACTGAAGTTTCTTCTATGTTAAAGTGCTTATTTGATACGGGAACTTTGTTTTTTGTTTAATTGGTTTTTTGGCAGGACCTGTAGTTGCAGAGACAATGTTTGTGAACCTGGAGAATTTAGATCTTGAAATGGGTCAAGAGTTGATCGACGCTGTTGCCAATATGAAAACAAATGACAGGATTACCTTTGAGGTGTCCCAGGCTTGAGGATGAATGGGATGTTGGTAAGAAACAAGAGACGTGTGGAAGAAGAATTAGATGGGATGGCTGCTGAGTGTTTGCTGCTCGATAACTCGGTGACACTGTTGAAAGACCAAAGAGACGTGGAAGCTGCTCTCGTCACAGACCATGTGGGTACGACGACGTTGGCAGCGAATGCTTCATTGGCTGAGCACGTGATTGAGCCAACTCTTGTAATGTTTGAGGTAGGTTCCAATAGACCTTTTTGCAAGTCATGTTAAGAGAATCATGCCACCGAGTCTGATCAGCATTGATTGATTTTAAAGTAAGAGTTTTGCCGGTTCATATACCTCCAGCTTGCATTGTAGACTACGCCCTCTGACAACACTTCTTTGGGACGGGTGTGATTGTACATCATGCTAAAGACATGGGATTGGTTGCAGTTGATAAGAACACGGCCGCGCTGTCCATATCAGATGTTATGCTCTCTTTTTCTGGCTTTCCTATTGAAATTCCAGGAGAAGTATGCTTTTTCTACTACCAACGGCTTTACCATCTACTTTTACCAATCGTCACGTGTGTTTGTTTCAAGCTTTATTGCTGACATTGATTTACCTTCCTTGTTAGGTTTTTTTCCTCCATCGAGTTCACAACTTCGCCCGTGTTTCTTATGACCCCTCTGCTTTGGGTCCCGTCAGTGCAGTGGCTGTTCGAGCAGCTGAACTTCTCCCTGGTAACTTTTGTCCTTTCAATTGAATGTATCAAGTAAACATACATATACACCTCCATTACATCGTGGTGATTCAGTGTATCTTGTGGGATTGAGTAGAAGCTTTCAGGCAACATCGAGGAAGTCCATCGTCATGAATCCTTGTGCTGCAATTAACATCTTCTCGGCCCATTATCTGCGATATAGGGCAATGAACATGGAGGTTATCGAGCTTGATTCAAGTGCTAGATTTATATCTCCATTCGACATCATACTTTTCGGCGTTAATCCTTTGTGGGGACTTTGAATATAGTGTTTTATTTTTTTTCTCAGCAGATTTTGGAGGTACATTTTCCGGAGTGTTGAGCGATGAACAAGGGAGGGTGCAAGCTATCTGGGCAAGCTTTTCAACTTGGCTCAAATTTGGCTACAGCACGCCGGAGGACCATCAGTTCATCTGGGGTTTTCCAGTTTACACCATTTGTGAAGTTGTTAACAAGATCGTATCTGGCACTGAAGGACCGCCGCTTCTAATAAATGGCATCAAGAGGCCTATTCCACTCCTCATGATTCTCGAGGTCGAGCTGTATCTGACCTTGCTGTCAAAGGCCAGGAGTTTCGGACTAAGCAATGACTTGGTTCAAGTACTGTTTTCTTACCTTTGCTTTCGCCAGCTAGCATTTTTCCAGCAACCGATGCATGATGATTGGCATCTTTTTGCAGGCTCTCATTAAAAAAGATCTGCTCCGGCGGTAGGTCCTACGCATAAAAAGTTGTTTGGCAGGATCAAAGGCCGATAAGAAGTTGGAACAAGGCAACATGATTCTCGCGATCAGTAAGGAGCCTGTTACTAGTTTCTGCAATGTGGAAAATGCTTGCCAAGCTCTTGCTAACTGCGATGATGACAGCGATGGGAATCTCAGAATGACTATCTTCTGACAGGTGAACTCGGAGATCCATTCAAGATAGTGATATTGTGGAAAGATCTTCTGATGTTTGTTTCTTGTGATAGGGACAAGAACTCGATGTTCTGGTCGGATCAGATGTCAGGGATGGTAATGGCACAACACGTGTGGTTAATTGGTGTGGGTGTCTCCTCCAAGGCCCCCATCCAGTAGTCCGAGTCCTTGGATTTCTCCCTAAGGAAGGGGGTCATGGAGTTTATCTCGCCAGGTATTGTGTTGAGAAAAAGTTGAGGGCTAGTGGAATTCATGGTGTATAAGATTTGTTGATGAAATATAAAGTTGTGTTGTATTTCCCAGGTGGTGCGGAAGCCCCATTCATAGAGACGGCCTATATGCTCTCCAGTGGATCGTTGACGTTAATGGGAAGCCAACACCCAACAGATGCATTCATCACCATGACCAAGGTAAATGTCACGGTCCTGCTTAATAGACGCCAGTGAGATCAGCTGATAGTTCTTTGATTGATTTCCCGTGTCTTGTAGTAATTAGAGTATGGGGAACATGTTCGAGTGAGAACCATTCTGATCCATGGAAAGCCTCGAGTGACGACAGTAAAACAGGGCTTGCACTAATAGCCTACGTGGAAACTGAGGTTTGATCCCGAGACGGCAACGTGGCGACGCAGGATAATCAAAGCACTGTCACAGGATTCTTCTGCCGATTCATAGATGATTAGGAGCCCACAGAAAAAAAAAAAATAATGGCATCGTCTACCACTCATCCCCAAGATCGACCGGGAGAATAAGCAAGAGTTACCTGCAGATCACTCATCTCTGTTTGCCAGTAGAGTTGGACTGGGGAATCTGCAGTTTCTAATCATTACACCAGTTGCTCCGCCATGGAGTGTTCAGAACCGTACCTAGAAAGTGAGCGAGCGAGCGATGTGGTTCGCGTCCAGGTAAATGCATGAAACCCAATACCCGGTATTTCACGGTTATTTGCGTATAGAGATTTCATGTACATGAAATTGATCAAAGTTCATCTCCATATGCTAGCTATAATTATTCCTTGAGCAAATATTCCGACCAAGATCAACACCTTGTTAACCTTATAATCCCTGTCATCGCCTGAGTAGTAATAGTTCCAGCCACCCATGTCGGAGGTGTACAGGCTTCCCGGAAGACTCGTCACATACACGAACCTTGGAGGCGGCGGTGTTGTCACTGTCGCCATCGGGGAACAATAAATTGTCCTCGGTGGAGGTGGTGGCGGAGGAGGCGGGTGACTGGGTTGCTGCTTGCACGGCTCCATGCAAGGACACGTTGCGCACTTGGCATCAGTGTCGACTGCAGCCTCGGACAAGGACGTATCCTCAAGCTCACACAAAAACTGTGGTGGTAGGAGAAGCAAGAGGAAGAGGAGGATGAGAGCCATGGATGGCACCACAAAAATATGTTGTAATAAAACCGTTGAAGTTCTTACGGGTTTAATATGAACGGGAATAAGTTCTTCTTTCTCACGGAAGTGGTCGGATTCCGACAGCTTTATGAAAGTGTTAGGGGAATTCGATTCTTCCACGAGGGAAAAAGGTCCAAGCTTTAGAGAATCTGATCTGAAAGGAAACTTGGCAAAGATTCGACCCGGTTTGGTCCTGGCGAATACCCGGAATCCCGTCGCGGTGGGGTTCGTCTTCGAATTAAGTATGCGATGATGCATCCCCCACCAATTTTTGTTTGCTTACAAGCTTCTCCAAACGGTCTGCAAATTCCTTCATGCTCAATCAAAGCAATCACCCACATAAAAAAGCAACTGCGTATAAATTTATATCATTTGGTTGTACATCTCATTCCACACCACCCTGGTTTATCAAAAGCACAATCATACAGTACCAAGACGGGGTCCTTTCGGATGCCTGATCGCCTTGGCTTCTAAAGGGACTAGAAACTAGTCGACAAATGAGCTCTGAGATGCGTAGGACTAAAGGTAGTCCAAAAGTTGTGTTAAAGAGAACATTAGCATTGAGTTGTGCTAAGTGGAGAGAAGACTTGTAGTCAACCATTAGAAACCTTCAGACTATTACATGTAGTGATTGACCCACATTTGGTTGAGTGGTCACATTCCACGGCTCATCTTTTTGCAATTTATAAAGACCGGGGGGGATCTGCAACTTAATCCAAACAACTTGCGATACGAAGTCATGGCGAGGATACTCTCCTACATAAATGATGGTATTGGTCCGATGACGGCTTTCGTTATTGTTGTAATAATGGGGGTCCTGTCCGTGACTTCTGCAGTCGCGTTCCTATGTTCTTCCCGTGAGCGAGAGAGGCATGCACAAGGTGATGGCTCAGGGAGGCCGGGCGGCGTGGGGAAGAGGCTATCGAAGCTGAGCAGTAGTGTCAGCAGCAAGGCGCTACTGGTCGCAAGGATGGTGTCATGGAAAAGGGTCGCTGCTGACGAGGAGGATAGAGGGGAGGAAAGCGACGAGGAGGCGTTGTGGAGGAAGACAATCATCCCAGGTGAGAAGTGCCGGCCCCTGGACTTTTCCGGCCAGATTCTGTACGATTCTGGCGGGAAACTCTTGCCTGAATGGAATGTTGACTCTTCCTTCCATTGAATCAAAACAGAACAAGCTCGCCTGGCATCGAATTAGTCCGATCCAAGTCGATTGTGAATGCCAGATTGTAGAGGGAAGTTTTATTTAAAGGTCCTTGACCAAACACTTTCTCCAAAATCAGTTTGTTAAGTTTCAAACTTCAATAATAAGGTTAAAACGCGATTCAAGGCCAAGAAATATCAGGCGTGGCAATTTCAGACGGACACGTTAACACGCACACAACCCAACACAATTTAAAGCGGATTCATATTTAATTTAATGTATCTTTTATCTAAACGGATCAAGACCCGATTAACCACGGTAAAAATTTGTGTCTAAGTCCGAGTTTTAAAATTTGACATGTTTATAAACTTGTATAACTAGTATAATTTTTAATAAAATAATAATTTTAAATTATTTTTATTTTATTTTAAGAAGGGACAGTTTCACATTAAATTATTGTAAGCCCTAATAAAAATACATTAGAGTTTGACGTTGGTTTGAATTGGAGCAATATTTGGATTAACCGCGAAACTTGTTGGCATATTTGAAAAAAAAAATCAATTTCGTTATCGCAAGAATGGTTCGTGATGTGTTTAGCATGATGATACTCTACTTTGGCTTCGGAATCCGCATTTAGTACTACAGAGTTCAGAAACTACTTGATACGTGGACGGCAAGGAATAGATGATTCATATACCAAAAACAATGGAACGTCACTAAAGGTGCAGAATTGAGTGACATGGGGGTGGATGGAAGGTTGTGTAAGGGGGCGTGGCTGGAATGATGTAAAGGAATAAGGGGGAATAGATAGGTTGAGATTCAACCTCCACGGATACAGAAACACCGCCGTGAAAAAAGAACTCGGATAGACTCGTTTGACCGTGGATACAGATACACCACCACGAACATGACGAGGGTGAGGCACAACATAGAGGATACAGATACCACCACCACCGGTTGATACGCTAAACTCAGTCCGCACTTGAAATCCACCAAATGAAGAAAGAGGTTGAAGGAGAATCTACTCACTTCGGATAGAAAGACAAAGTCTTACAAAGGGGTTTATAATCTCAATCAAAGTTTTTTGAAATGCTTACAAGGGCGCCGATTATATAGGGTTCACCAGAACAAGAACATAAATGCAAGATAAGGAACCTAAACAAGATGCATGCGTGGCCAGATTCATGGACGAACCATAAATGGCTTATTGGAAATGCAACAAACTTAAATGCTAATGCATGAAAGGGATAGTGCATGAATGATATATGTGGAATTTGCTTCTGCTTCGACGTGCTCATACTTGCTTCGACGGACTTTACTTCAACGTTGTACAAGTTAGTCAATGATGAGCAAGTTGACAACTCTAGTCGATGGTGCGTCGATGGTCCTTGTATCACTACTTAGGCACTTCTTTGTACAAGGGGTTGACTTTATGGAAAATGTAATTAATAATTATTTTACCAACATGGAGTTCCGTCCAAGTGGTAAGGAGCTTGAATTCGCTTAAGGAGGTCTTGGGTTCGAAATCTACCGTACGCAGCCACCCTGTTGAAAGACTCGCCCACCTTGATTTAAGTTTGACGTTTTTTTAGTAATTTCCTAATTTAAATTGCATGGATTTTGAACGACTTAAGACCCGTACAACTCAAACCGCCACCCCTACGAAATATCTTGCTTTCCGAAGACCGAAAGGTATCGCGCTTCCAAAATGCCAAACATCCTAACCTTACACCGTTTTCTTGGAAAAGTTTTGGTAAACTTACGTTTACCTTTTCTCCAAAGTTGTATCAAGAGAAAAAATAAAATTTCTCTGGCGACCTATCTAGTGAGATGAAGTGTTGCTTGATCTGATCATTCCAGATTGACAAGATCAGGTAACTGTCAATGCCGGACAAACACGGGCCTTTTCAAAGCTTCTGCAAGAAGATGGCGGACGTTGTCCTAAGATAACTGGAAAAGACTAAACAGCCCAATCCAAAAGCATCAAGCCAGGCCCTCAAAATAACAAAGGAACGCAAACATTAAGATGATTTGGACCCAAACCAACCACAACATCACTTCAGTGCTCGAGATTGTGCTTGACCCAGTTCTTCCTCCATTAGACTAAAGCTCACCTGCTTCTGCCCAAAAACACAAAACTCAGGTTGTAATAACCAAGCATACATATCCAGACAGATTAATGATGAGATGAACCAAAATTCAAAGCTAAAATAGGAACTGCCCACCAAACACCAGACACACACCGTGACACCCACAAGTCCACTTCTGGTTTGGGGATTGCCTTTTGCCTACATGACAGTGTTCCCCTTCTTGCATCCATGAACATTTTTCAGAATTCAGTTTGTCCTAACACCAGCGAGATTAATCCACACCCGCAAAGCAAAGACAATTGATTAGGACAGGTAGGAGGTCTGAGATGAGAATCAATACCTGCTGGGGCTTGAATGTTCATCTGTCACTGATTTCTCCATCACCAACAGCATTTCCCATGTAGTAGAGATCGACTATCTTCCTCACAATTTCGACCTTTGTCCCTGCTTTCCCCGATTACCCTCTCCAACTCAGCCCTCGGGATCTTCATCTTCACCTGCATCAGAGTCTCGGACCCCTAGCCTTCTACTGTCCTTGGCCTTGCCATGGTGACATCGGAAACAGATCTCCTCGATAGCATCAGGCACCCCAGCCTTTCCTTGGCGCTTATTTGTATTCAAGACCTCACCCGCCTGGGAGCTACTAGGTTATCTAGGGGAAAACTGGGGAACTCCACCAGGAAATACAGCTTCTTCGCCTTGAGTTCCCTGTCCGGATCCAACGGACTCATCCTGATCCCAAAATGCCAGACCGAGTCGGGCAAGTACCCAGCAGGGTAGTCTTTCAGGACATCGCTCGCCTGAACCGGAGGCTTGAGCTTGATCATTTCTTCTCCGTCAATCTTCATTATCTTCATATTATTCCTGTCACCAACACTGTTCCCCATCGGATGGTTGGACAGACTAAACCTGTGAACTGTAACCACCTCCCTAGCCCCTTTCAGTAAAATATAAAAAACAACTAGTAAAAATGGGGACATGAGAACAACACTTACAAAGTCTATTTTAACTGCAATGTGTTGTTAGAAGACAATGAAGAGACAATCAAGAAATAATAGGTGGGGGGCTGCTGCCTCTAGCTGGGACCTTAATTTGCATTATTTCTTAAATCCTCTCCATAATATCATATAAACAAAGCATCAAGATAAGGACGAAGAGTCTCTTTTGCAGATCAAACAATAGTGGGTACAGAAAGCAAGTGAAACTAAACCAGCAGGTTTTCATCATCTCACGGAACTCTCTTAAAAAGGAACAAGGACAGTAGCCAGGAAGTAAAACAGAACAGATCCTAATAAGGGTCATTTTCCTTAGCACAGACATAATCATCATCCTCAATACCCTCTCTCACTGGTGGATCATTCATCAAATAAAGGAAAGGAACTAGCAGCCATAAAGATTCTCTCTGGTATTCGTATTCACCACATGTACGGATTCATCCAAAGGTCTATGGTAAGTCAAATGGGTTTTGACACACAAAAAAAGCCCCTATTACAACAACAACAAACAGCAGCACAAGCAGCAAGGCTCTCATAACAGATATCCTACAGGAATTCAGAAGGGGAATTCCCTCCATCAGGCTTAACACCATCATCTAAGCCGGAAGGGTGATGGTGGTGTGTGCAAGTTCTGGAGGACCTGATGAGGGTGCAAGTGCAACCCACCAATGCTACTGCTGCCTCCGCCACCCAGACCATCACCACCCCCTCCAATCGACGCGTACAATTGACACACCATCCTAGCCATCACCCCGAGGATCTGCAACTGGTTCTGACAAGCGTCGGCATGCATCTGCATCATCGCCTTCTCATGCTCCATCTGCAAACAAACCATCCTCTCCCTCCATTCCATCTCCTCCTCCTCCCTCTTCTCTTCTGCTCTCATCCTCCGAGCCCGTTCCTCCTCAACGAAACCCTCCATCAACCTCACCCACCTCTCCGATTCCCCTCCTTGTCGTCTCTGCCACTAACCTCTCCTCCAGCTTCTCCATGTCCCTGCTCTCGCTCTCCCTCTCCGTCTCCAACTCCCTCTGAAATTCCGCCTCCTTCTGCTTCAGCTCCCTTTCGAACAAACCCTTCTCGCGACGAAACTCCGTCTCACTCCGTTCCTCCTCTCTCCTTACCATTGCCCTCCCGCAACCCCAAAACCCTCTTCCCGAATTCCCCCAACCTCGATCTCTTCCTCTTCCTCCCCCTCATCAACTCCCTCCTCTGCTCAATAGCATCACCCGCATCGGCTTCCTCCCCGTCCTCAGCCTCAATCTCGGCGTCCCCCCTCCTCGAGACCCGCATCGTAATCATCCCCGTCCCCTTCCCCATCATCGAACCCAGGAACCCCGCCGCCAGAAGCTCGGTCCTTGTCCTTGGTTTCCAGGAGCTCGACGTCGCCGAAGACCTCCTTATACTTGAGGAAGTTCTCCCAGTGGTTGTCGCCGTCGGACCAGTCGAAGAGGCCGTCGGGGGTGCGGATCTTGTGCTTGACGCCGACGTACTGGTTGCGCATGTTCTGGACCTTGACGGAGACGTCCCTCCAGGTCCCATCGGAAGGGGAACCGCACTGGGTCGACGAGATGGTGGACGTCGCTGACATGGTCGGCTATGGGTCGGAACTTCTTCTCCCGGGTCTTGAGCTTGGAGAGCGCCCCGGTGGATGAGAGGTCAGCGTACTTCGTCAGGAGGGTCAGCTCCTCCTGCTCCGTCCATTTCTTCCTCTTCATGATCGACGGAGTGAGAGAGAGCCCAACCGACCGGACAGCGATGAACCGTCGAACGACGCAAAAAGTGGTGTCCCGGTCGGCTAACTAGTGGGCCAGTGGAGGTTGGGCTATTGAGGATGTAATGGGCCGATGCAATTCGCCTGAAAACGGGCAACGCGCAGAAGTCCTGGGTGGTTATAGTCTTGACTTTCGGGGCGGCCGGCGAAGAAGAAGAGGGAGGGAGAGGGAGGAGGAAGAAAGGAATTCGAGCAATTCTCAAATCGCAGACCAACGACGCAATATAGCAACGCGACAGCAATAAAACAGTAATTCGCCCTTGATTCGAGCAAGCAACACACAGCACTCAATCTAATTCACCACCCACAGAATAGCAACAACGCAGACAATCTCCAGTCACCTTCAACACCACACAGCTACGCCTCCGACAGCCCAAGCACTCACTAACACCAAAACTACCAACTAACTAACTACCCGCGTGACGTCCTTTTATTAAAAATTTCTTATTTGGGCTGGGCCTAAAAACATTCATAGCCCACCAAGACCAGCCCCCCCCAAAAACTCCTATTTACAATTATTACATCAGAACGATCTTTGAGTTCTGGCAGCGTTGACTTTGCATTGGGTGATTGTCCAAATCCTTCGTTTCGATTCCTCGTACGCTCTCCCGGGGATGTTCAGAGTTACGCCGCCGATCCTTTCCCTCGCTCTGCGTCGGAAACCGGCCGAGTCCTCAGCATTCAGTCCCACACCGTTCAGGTTTTGTCCCTTTTTCGGGGTTTTGAGATGATGGGTTGAACGTGTTGCCGGACCTTGGAACCTTTTTGCTTGGTCCGGTCTCCTGTGACAGTTTTTCTGTGAGTGGATGATTACTGAAATGGAGGTTTAGTTTGGATTCCGGGGTTCTGGGATTTATTCTGGTTGTAGTCGGTCTAAGCTCCGAATGTTGGTAACTCTCATTCGGCGGAGTTTAACTATGATGGCCAGTATCCATCATGGTCTCATTGGCCGTTTCGTAATCATCCATGATTATAGTATGACGAAATTTGCTCATAGGTTTTAAGGGGGCTTGCTTTTATCTATTCATAGATTTTTATCTTATAAACGATTGTCTTTTATTTGGCATTTTTACACCAGGGATATGTCGGCAACAAGTCGGCTGTCTTTTCCACTCCAACTCTTGGCTATGATGTTGACCCCATTAATTCTGTGCAATTCTCAAATCATACGGGTAAACGTGTCGACAATTCTGTTGGTTATGTGACATCATTTCTCATTATGTAGTGCAAGTTCGACCTACGTTCTTTCTTATAGATTCAAGTCATGTTTTAGATATGGTCCGCAATGTTCTGTAGGTTATCCTACTTTTAAGGGTCAGATTCTGAATGGACAACAGTTGTGTGATATAGTGGAAGGACTTGAAGCCAACAATTTGCTTTTACTACACCCATCTATTGACAGGTATATTTAAAATACGATTATGTGTATTTGTTGGGTTTCTTGTAATAGTTTTGACCTTCCAGCAAACCAATGCAAAGCAACATCAGCGTCCTTTGTCATTATGTTTTTATTTTGATTATTAGCGCCAATGCTGATTTTGCAGGTTACATGGGGTCTGTTTCTTTTTTGGATACTGTGTTGGAAGTTGTCAAGAAGCTCCGCTCTGTAAATCCAAAACTAACATATGGTGAGATTATATTATTAGATGTCCTCTTGCAGCTGATAATTTAATGAGACTTCTACTCTAGTAGCCCTTGAAATTAAAATGATAGAAATAATTTCTCTAGGTCTGATTAAATTTTGACCTTAATGTTTTAAATGCTTTAACTCTATTATCTAAAAGCGTGAGATTGGTCTTCAATGGTATTAATTCAAGTCGTAGTTTGTTAACTCTAGCTTCTGCTTGATGTTTGGTCATTCAGTCAAAATGGCCTGAAAAAATTGGCTGCTGTATTATTGCTTATGAAATATGTCCCATCATTTTGTAGTTTGTGATCCTGTAATGGGCGATGATGGAAAGCTATACGTCCCGAGGGAACTGATAAATGTCTACCGGTGAAAAGGTGAGATATGCATATCAGTGTTTCTCTTCTGTTTATTTATCTATGTTTCCACATTGGCATGACTCTGACAAGCATAAGATCTATATGGACACAATGAAAAATTTTCCTTTAGTGTTATTCTCCGCATTGTTTTGTCTTAGCATTGATTGCTTCCAATCTTTTCTTCTATTTGGGAGTTTATAACCTAAAGTTTACGTTTTAGGTTGTTCCTGTGGCTTCTATGCTGACCCCTAATCAATTTGAAAGCAGAGCTCTTAACCGATTCAAGGTGTCTTAACATATGATGTTAACCGAGATGCCTCCCTGAGTTTGATGTGCACCCTCGTCTTTCAACTCCTTATCAATTTGAGGCATTAGTTTCATGATATTTTAAGGTTTCTTTCTGACCAGAATTCTCTCTCTATCTCTCTGTGTTCATTAGGATAGTGTCTGAAAACAGATGGTAGGGAAGCATGCAATAAACTTCATGAAGCTGGGTCCTTCTAAGGTAATCTAAACGTAAGGTGTTGTAAGGAAATGATGAACTATTTGATCTTGGATTCGTCCAGGTAACAGATGAAATAAAGCTTTTTGTGATTGTTTGATTCTACTGAGCTGATTATCTGTGTTTAATCTCAGGTGATTATCACTAGCATAAACATTAATGGGAATCTCCTCCTTATCGGCAGCCATCTGAAAGAAAAGTGGTTGATTTTACATTTTTTTTGCCTGGACTAAACTTTTTTCATTTTTAAAGAAGAGACTAATTTATGCCTTCCGGCCAATGTATCTTGTGCATCAATCTTTGGTAGAAACTTCTCGATTTTTAAATTGGGTGCCTGTTGTAGGATCTGGCCCCCGAGCAATTCAAGATTTTGATTTCAAAAATACCAGCATACTTCACGGTACATGTATTATCTTCAATCCATAACTTATTAAATAACTTCGCCATGCGGTAGATCAGTCATGCTCATGCATGTGGTGATGCTACTTGGCTTCAAATGAAAATTTGTCCTGTCGTTACTTGGACATGCTAAAGAGCCCTGCTTTTTCAGAACAAGAAACTACTATTCTCAGAGTAGCATTCTCTTGACGATTGGCCTATTATGTGTATGTAGGGACCGGGAGATCTCATGACTGCGCCTTCTACTGGGTTGGAGCAATGTAATCCTTCAAAACTCGATTGCATTCTACAGCTTGTCATCAAAATAAGTCATACAAAAGAGTGCCACATTTGCTTCCAGTTAAATTTTGTTCTTGTGCAGAAATACCCAGACAACCTCGATAAAGCAGCAGAGCTTGCTGTCTGCAGCTAACAGGTGCTTTTCACTGGTCATTTCTTAGGACCATATACTTAAACTGCAACCTGGGATGTTCACACTGCTTTGCTCTCTTGGGGGGGGGGGGGGGGGGGCGGGGGGCATCATTTTTGCAGGCGGTAATCCAAAGAACTGTGGACGACTACGTGAACGCCGGATTCGATCCCCAAACAAGCAGCCTGGAGATCCGACTGATTACAAAGCCAGGACGACATCCGAAAACCCACAAGTGAAGTTGAAGGCCGAGAGATTCATTTAGATTCGTATATCTCGCAATTCACATCTATTGTTTTCCTCATTGTCCCTCTAGGCCCTATGCAGAAGAAAGACATTTGCTGATAATATGTTGCCACCTCTCATTGTATTTGTCCTGTAATGAGGCAAATTAGGAACATTTTTTATTCTCAGACTAATAAGAAAAAGAAAGGAAGAACTCCTAGAGATGTTTTTCTTTTCCAGAATCGGATGCAGAAGTAAGTGAATGTTTGCCGAGATTCACACGATAACATAGGCCAACAAACATAGTTCCATAAACATGACCCCTTTGTTACTAGTGGCATTTCATTTCATTTTCGGTTGATTTTCTTAAATAGCGTTAGTTCATTAAATAATTTATAAAATAAGCCGTGTATCTTATTTTTTAAATTCAGTTTTAAAAGAAATCGAAAGTTTTTTAACTCTAAAATTTATTTTTACAATATTTTATCGAATAATGTTACTGCTCCATGTATGTTTGAACTATTTAAGACAGAAACACATCAGGAAGCTTCTGATTGTCTCCTTTTTTCCCATCCCTCCTCCTCAATACCGTACAAACACAGGTGAGGCTTTTTCACAGGACTGAGCCTAACAACGAACCCAAGGATGGACTCCGAGACTGCGCTTTGAGCTTGTGAAGCGAGGGCCACGCTTCTCCTAACTGGACGTCCCTCCGCACACCCTTGTCGGAATCGACACCCAGGTTTGTGTCGGAGTCAGCTCTTCCCTTTTGTTTGGTCGTGAAAAGATGGCTTCCTTTTGGTGCTCGCTGGCTCCCAAGTTGTAATCTATGGAGGGCGATTATTCCGATTATCCCCTGTCCCCCCCGGGCGGCTTTGTGGATGTTCGGC
>JARUPY010000598.1:0-125481 GCA_029817715.1 Melastoma dodecandrum
CATTTACTTCCACCCACATTTGAAATAAAAAGATGTGGATGTGCCCATCATCATTGGGGTTGTGGGTGGGGTGGGGAGATTATACTTAAGGACATACAAATTTGGGTCAAAGCAAAGCAAGGAATGTTGTGTTTTGGAGTGGGGAATGGAGATGGTGGCTCTTGGGTAAGCTAAAACCAAACCTTTTTGTCAGGTTTTGTCATAGAAGTTTGTCTCCTCTCCTCACTTTTGACAGTATTAAGCAAAAATGTTGTATTATACAAAGAGGTAAAGGGGCTACGACACCAAACGCCCGTACCCCTGAAAAAAAATTACTGATAATAACTGGTTGGGGTGTGTCCTGATCCTACAAGGAGGGAGCCCCATAATTCATTTGACAGATTCAAACTTTTTGCCGGGGATTAAGAATGCTCCAAAGGAGAGGAGGAAGACAAACACTGGCAGAAACCAGAAAAACGACGACAGACTGTCAGAATCGGAGATGTTCGTGTGTGTGGTGTGGGGGGGATTGAGTTTGTGTTACTTACCACCGGCGAAACGGCCGACAGCCTTCGAAGGTAGCTCCGAATGGTTAGGAGGACATGAGATGTGGTAACGATGAGGGATGGGAAAAAGTAGAAAGTGATAAAGGGCAAGAAGAGAAGGGGAAGAAGAAGGGTAATAAGAAAAATCTGTGGGTGGTTTGAATGAAGGATTGGGAAGGTGAGAGGGTTTGAAGGCGTGAACTTTGACTGACGCGGGGGGATTTTTTTTATTTTTATGTGGGTTTTGCCTTATTCATGATGATGATCTTTTTTGTGTTTGCCCCCACACATTCTCACTTGTACCTTTGATTAAGAACCGATCCCGTTTCTCAAGGACAGTAATAAATGAGAGAAGAACCCCACAATCCCCTCACCCTCTTAACCAATAACCAATCCATCCAAACCACCTAAAATACCCACATCAATCCCATTCCCATCCCATCAGTACAATTGCACAACATCAATCTTATTATGATTGCAGCTGCTATTTTCACACTAAATTACCAATGACAGACTACACCACAACACAACAAATTGGTCTGCAGCCCATCTTTAGTCCTGAGAGTTTATATATTTCTTCCCCAAACGTCAGGATGAATTGACTCCCCTCTGAAGCAAGGGGGATTTTGTAGTAGTCTTTTCTGTTTGACCTAGTGGCGGTTGTTTGGTTGGAGGTGTGGCGGTGAGGGAAGGACCCCATCCATTGTGTACTGTGTTTGAATTGGTCAAATAAAGGAGTAGAACCATTGTCCAAGAAAAAGACAAAACCCTTCTGCTGTATATGATCAGAAGGTCAAAGTCATGGGGATGTGAACAGTGAAAAGAAAACTGGACGAGTGAGTTGTGGAAAGAGAGCTCTTTTTTTTTTTTTTGTTTTGCAAAAAAAAAAAAAAATGCAGGAAGCAGAAGCATATTGGAGACTGTGCAGTGCCCTCCATCCCTCTGTCTGATTAGACAAGAAATCAACAAAGAGTCTCCCTCCCCATGTGGGATTCCATTACAATGTCTTAAGCAACTTCTTCCTTTTGTGGAATCTCTTTCCTTTTTTTTTATGAGAATTCCATTTACTACTTTCGAGTGTGTGGTGGTCTCGGATTCGGATGGATGTATTTTGTCCCCCCCACCTCCCCCCCCCCCCCCCCCCCCCCCCCCCCCCCCCCCCCCCCCCCCCCCCCCCCCCCCCCCCTTTCATATCACATGATTTTAAATATAAACAAGGGGAAAGAAGGAAAAAGGACAGAGGAAGAAATTAAGGAAGGCCCATAAGGGAACAATTCATGATGGGCCTAATAAAGCCCATTTAAATGGCCCGTTAAAGACTGAAATCAAGCCCGTGACAATGGGCCCGCATGATGGTTGGGACCACATGGAGCAGTTGAAGTTGGATTGGTTTTCGGCATGGCGTGGTGCGTGTCGATTATCCGAACAAAAACTGATTTAAGTATTGAAATGGACAAGTGGGAATTGGAGGAATTTCCCAAATGGGAGGCCATCCAGAAGGCCGCCGATTTATAGGGTGCGTGGTCGTATTTTGGACCCTTCTTTTCCGGGCTGGATCAGAAAATAAAAATAAATGTGTGAATGATGCATCAAAATATTTTTTATGAAGGTAATGAAATTTTTCTGACGAGAGACAGGAATGTGGGGGGGGGGCGGGGGGGGTGGGGGGGGTGGGGGGGGGGGGGGGGGAGTGGTGGGGGGGGGGGGAGGGGGGGGGGGGGGGTGATTCATTCCGAATAGTTCGGGCAAGATCGGACCGCGGTTGAGAAGCCTCGCAAAGGATCGTTCAAAACACAGAAAACACCGGGGCCGAAACGACGAAAAAAGGAGAAAAACAACTTTTGAAGTTCAACAACTCCACCACCACCATGAACACGGACATGATGGGAAGGTTTAATTCTTCTATATAACAAGAATAAAGATCAACCAATCCACCTGCACAAACCTACTCCTCCTCCTCCTTCATACTTCAACACATTCAAGCCCTTCTTCCCTCGTTCTACTCATCCCTCTTTCCATATTCCTTTGGCACCACCCTTCCGTGATTTCTCGACGGTGCTTTGCTTTCTATCCAAGGAGGAAGGAAAGTAAAGGAAGATGGGCCCAGAACAACAGCTTACTACAACCGCAACAACCAAAATCGCCAGTAATCAGAAACATTTACTGCACTGCATTCATTTCAACTAATATTTTTTAAAGCTCTCCCTATATGCAAGGATCAGTTTTCTTAATAAAAACGTTCATTTTCGTGGGCAGTTGCGTATTCCTCCGCCATCTAACCGCCCAGGTTTTCAATTACGTTTGCCCCACCGCCCAGCCGGGTACCCCATGCAAGGGGACGGCCAGCAATCATGCTACGGTTGGACCGCCCTTGGCGGTGGAGACCAAGTTCCAGGGGTGGATCGGCTTCTGGAAGGGATGGTTAAGGCACAACTCTAAACACCTGCAGACCACAATAATTGAGTTTGAAGCAATTATTATCGGGATTAATGTGTTGATGAATGGATTGCAGTTGCTGGCTGCGTTGTGCTGTGTGCTGTGGTGATGGAGACTTGCTTCTAGTGTGTCTCTCCACCCCAATATACTCTGCTACCATTTGTGATTCCTCATTTTTATCTTTGCTACCAGATATTATTATTACACAACATCACTTTCCCTGCTGTAATATTATTACGAATTGTTTCTTCTATTTCTTTCATTGTATTCTACATGGTTTGAAATCATCGGAATGTTGTTATTTATTTTTGGTTCAGAGTCAAAAATGTTATGAATTTGGTACGGTCCTTGACAATTGATAGGAAGTTGTGGATAAGGTTGGGGTAAATCAGGAACCGGAGTTTTGTTTCCAATAACTGCACGTTAATCCCTAAAATATTTCGTCGAATAACCTTTTTAAGTTTGAATACATTCCTCAACTTAGAACCTGGCGAAATCTGACCTTACAAAGGCCGACTTTAAATCATAAAGGAAGTTCGACCCTCTTGTAAGGATCGATTTCGTCATAGGCGAACGGAAGTTAGCAATTGCTTTAGACAAGTAAGATTGTTAGTCAAAAAGCTCTTGACAAATTCAAAATTATTTTAAAAACCGAGGTTGAGAAGCAATTAGGATAAAGTCAATTTAAGGTAATACCAGTCTGATCATTGGTGGTTGAGTATTTATGGTAGACATTGGATGGTTCTCGACAAACGCAAATGAGGACCCGTTCGCCAAGTACTCTACGGGAAATGTGGGAATTATCCCACATTGTATTACCGTGCCTTATATACCGAACAAAATGGTGTGGCTAAAAGGGCAGAAGCGAATCGCACTGTTTATGGATGTGATAAGAAAAATGATGAGTTAGGTCCAACCAACTGACGTTTTTTGTGGGGTGGGGCGCTTTTTATGATCTGCTTTGTATATCCTTAATTCGTGTTCCTTCAAAATTTGTGGCCCATAATACACCTTTTGAAATTTGACACCGGGTCTATGAACTTACCCTTAAATCATCTTCTGTGTGGATGATGTCCTGCTGAGCAGATGTAAAATTAAAATTTTCAGGGAGGTCCCAATAGTGGAAGTAATATAATTGGAACCGAAGACTACTCGGTTGCTTTTTTCATATGGATTATCGTGATAGGTCTTAAGGGGAATAGAATATTAGCTATTGTCTCTAGTCGAGTGGGGTTCTGCCGGCGACCGATGGAGCAATGAGTAGACTCTATAAATGCAAACTTCTTAGGAGTTTTTGATGTTAGTTGTTGATGTGTTTGTATCGTAGATTTACTTCAGTAAGAGTTTGTGATGAAGTAGTGACTTCTTTTGGTTTTTGGTTGAAAATAACAGTGGTAATTATTATATCTACTTATAAGGACCTTGATCGGGACAAATAAGTTATAAATTTTCTGGTCTTTGTTTTGTTGATCGTAGATCCTCCTTTGCTAGCAGTGATGTCGGTTTACTGCATGAAACTAAAATATGATGTTGACAAGGGTCTTTTGATAATGAATCAGATCCTGTACGTGAGTGGAGGCATCTTTTGCTTCTCCTTTAGATAGATATATATCGAGATAGATCTTGTGGATGGTTGGGGAACGGTCTTTTATAGTGGCTCATATGTCGATTCTTTCGAGAGTGCTTAATAGGTTTTGAGATAGCGAAGGGTTTGTAAACTATAGTGTACTACGCCTTATGGGGACAAATTCTAGTTAAAATCAGGGTGTCCCCAAAAATGACTTTTAAATTGAGGATTGGTGTACTGGTCGATACGCGTAAAATGTCAGACCCTTTTGCTAAGTAGAGCAATGTCCTAGGAGTTTAATGTATGCACAAGTGTGCACTAGGCTGGATATTGCATTTACGCTGAGTGTTCTTGGTAGATAGTCTGTCTAATTAAGGTCTCGATCATTGGATGTCTGCTTAGAAAATCATGAAGTATCTAAAGGGGACGTGATTATATGCTTATGTACATACACTCAGACAATCTTGAAGTAATGGGTTATATTGATTCTAATTATGGGACATATCCAGATGAATAGAAAATCTACTTCATGATATATATTCATGATGGCTAGAGGTGTAATGTCTTGGAAAAGTGTGAAATAAATCGATATCTTCCTCCACCATGCAAGCATAGTTTATGGCATGTTATGTGGGAGGTTACACACGCTATTTGGCTTAAAAACTTCATATCATGGCTTGTGATTATTGATTCTATATGTAGACTACTGAGATTATTTTGTGATAATCACACGGCGTTAATGTTATCAAAGAACAATAAGAGTTCTTGTGGTTCGAAACATATAAGGATCAAATATGCTCGTTGTCATGGATTACGTTAAAGAAATTGGATGTTGAGATTGAACACAATCCGTACTGACTGATGATTGCAGACCTCTTAACCAAGAGGCAACCACCTGATTTTCCCGTTCATGTAACCGTATGGGGTGGTAGAGTCTTTTAATGTACTTGGTTAGTGAGAGTCTTTGTTAAATCATTTTGACTTTGACATTGATGTATGATTTGAGACACTTGGTTATTTCAGTATTATATGATGATCATCTATTATTCATTTTGTTAAATGTTACATGTGCACATGTTTGAAAGTCTCAAGATTCGGTGTTTATCTTGAGCATGATGGTTTTGTCAAAGTAGTCTGTCTCTGACGACACCATTAAGTTTCTCGCGAGTTTTATGTTTGAGACTTACGAGGCATTAGTGTCAATTTATTTCATGCGGCTTCTTAGAAGCATTAAGGCCACAGATTTATACTCTAATTTCACCGAGGTATGTAGGTTACAAAGGTTTTCACATCAGTAAAATATAAAGGTTACAGAGATATTTTCCTCACTTCTTTGAAGTATAAAGGTTACAGGAAATTTTATAGAACCGACCAAAAATAACATCGTTATGATCACCATTGAAGGATGTTTTCGGCTATACCGCCACATTGACCTATTGACGTTAGAGTTGTGGATGCTCGTGACCATGGTTGTCCAACATCGTTAAATGTTGTGACGACGACCATTGTTTGGTATTAGCGACTTTGATGGTCGGGGTTGTTTTGAGATGTTGTCCCGTGTATTGTTTACTATGATATAGGGCGATATATGTATGCAGCTCGAGAGCCATTTTTTGAGAGTAAATGTTTTGATCTTAGTTGGAGAATGTTGAAATTTTATAAAATATATAATTTTTTTATTTCTTTTGTTTTATTTTATAAAATTCATTTTTGTTATAATTAATTGTTTTTATCTTGACTGTATATTAATATACGGGACCATGCATGATAGCCCCTTTCAGTTTGGGTGATCTAAAGGCTTTTGCGGCATCTTGGTTTTGTTATTGATGTAGGCTGGATGGTAATTCGGTGTAGGCCAAATATCGACGCTCGTGATGGAAGGGCTCATCCCCTCTCCCACTAATATATCTTTCATCGGCCGTTACGTTAGGAGTGAGGAGAAGACCTAAGGTAGCTTGTTGGCTTTTCTTGTAGATTATACCTACGAATCTCGACTTCCGTATATTTGGTTTGAGATTATGGTGCAAACAGATACGTTTCCGTTTTCCGTCTATTTTGTGCCTTACATCAACTGCGCCGATCATGGTTTGCGATTAATTCGCAAACTTTTAGTTCAATCATGTGTGACGACTGACGACAGTGGTTTGGGAATTCAACAAACGATTTGCTTCGCCTTTAATGGTGGTAAAGTTGAAGAAGGGATTATAGTAAAGTTCTTTCATTTCCCGGAAAACCAAGTCTTTTAAGCGAGTGCCATTGCAGGCAAGGAAAAATGGAGATAGCTTTTGGATGGAGTGAAGAATTATGGCCACTTTTATAACACCCAGCTGCAGAACACGAGCCCAACAATAATCACCAGTAGTGGTATGGAAGACACAAGGGGCCTGTTTGGGGATGCGGAGGTTGGGTTGAGCACAGGTCGGATGCCTGGTTTTGTGGATGAACCGGCTGGTTCTGTCACAGGGGATTCTGGAGACAGGTCTGATGGTGTTTCGGTTGCCCATTCGGGTGCTGGGGCCGGAGGAAGTGGTAAAACTGCTTTGGATGCTGTTTTGCAGACAAGAAATAGAAGTTAGAAACATCATTCTGTGCTTGTGGATCAGGGTCGTGAACGAAGTAGCTCACCTCTAGGGCTTAAAGGGCTGTATGCTGAGTGGGGAGATGGCGAAGGAGCTGTATGTGGAGAAGCAATCGCCGGTGGTGGCGGAGCAAATAGGACAGGACCTATAACCATGAAAACATTGGAAGATTGAGTTGAGATTGTGGCAAGCGTTTGGAGGCGAATGGATGTGAGATCAAAGTTGTCAAAGTACCTGGAGCAGGCAAGGGCGAACCAGTTGCTGCAAATTTGCGGGAAAATTGCTTGGTCAGCCGGAGTGAGTTGGAAAAAAATGGATAACGGAAGAGAGGTAACATGATTAGAAAACCTTTGCATTGCAAGGGCAGGCCGCCATTACAGGCACGAGGGAGGGAAAGCGCGAGGGTACGGTTGATCGGGAGAGGGATGGGGATGTTGGCGGTGACGACGAGGCAGGTACAGTCGATGCTTGTCTGAAGCATCGCCTTGAACGATTTGCAGCAGTCAGAGGACGGGGAGGTGCCATTGCCGCTGCTCCCTGTTATGAAGTTGAAACATGGTGTGAAACTGGTGATCATCGACGTCGTGCATGGGGTTGTGATCTGTGCATTGGACCAGGGAAGGAGACAAGTCAGGACAACCAGAAATGATGTTGTAATGACATTTTTCTGGTTAGAAATAGTGGGGCTTGCCATCCTTGGGGTGATTAAGGAAAAATACAGGGAGGGGCTTTATAAAAACTTGGGAATCTGGGTGACAGAAAAAGAGAGGAAAGAAGAAGAAAACCAGAAAAGGTGGTAGATTTGAAGTTAGGTTGTGGAGTTGGAGCTACTGCTGACCGAGGTGAGGTTGTCTGTGTTTCTTCCTTCCTTTGGTTCTTGTAATAAGATTCAGAGTGGTTAGTCTCAATTAGGTGCAATTTTCCATATGATTGCCACGTGGGCTTAAAAATCCTACCCGACACAATGGAGGAGAAGAAACTATAATGCCACTGCACTTCCAGATTTGTGTTGATTGTGGTTATCTGGTTGTTGTGACTGATCTGATTGCATCAGTAGTTATATTCCATTTTTTCCTCTGAATTGGCCTCCCTGGGATGGGCACCCTGTCTCGAGAACCTATCGTGATACCGACGTTATAATACCAGTTTCAACTTGTTACAACTTTTACTCAGACTCGATGCTCGATACTCAATGCTCACCCCTAAATCTAGGTTGCGCCTACTTTTGCCTTCTCTGAGGGTTGATTTACCACACAACAGCAGTTAACTACTTAAAACACGTACTAGCGCAGCTGGAATCCGACCACGGAACCTTTCCTGCCCAAGCCTGGACATGTCAGGCTCGCTAACAAAGCGGAAACGAAAAATTTATGCAAAAGTTGGTTCTCCAGAGGAAGATGGTTCTCTCCGGATCACCGTGTTAAAGACTCTTTGACGTACTTGGCTGAATACGTGTTCCAAAACCTGACTCGGGTTGGAAAAGAGATGGTCTGTCTGATCAAAGCTTTGTCATTTATGTTTTACGTCATGGCCCCATCTGCTGGAGAGAGAGCAGCCGTCCTCAATGTCCAGAATTTGCTTATCCGGCACATTCCTTGTCGCTCTGAACATGTAACGAGTTCCAATAAATGGCAAACTCTGCCAACAGGTTTCCATGAATTCTGTCAAAAACGAGGAACAAATGACTATCACAGACTAAAAAGGACTGACCTCAAAGCAAAACAACACTGAAGAAATCAGCAAGAATCACCTAGGAAACCACGCCCTGAAAATGGCACCGTCCATCCAAATCATCAGCTTTTACTCTCTTTTGCAATTGGCCCAGAAGTTGCTTTTGGATAACAGCAGTGATCTCACAAGGTTTGACCCCACTCCGCTTCCCCATTGTCAGATTTACCAAACTTAACCTTCGAAACTTCTGGCCTTTCCTCACCTACATCTATGTATCCTTGTCCCGAAGGAACCACAACCTCCTGATCACCAGTCCCCAAAACATGTGCTTCACCCCCATCCAGATTCCCAGCATTTGGGGTATCCTCTTCCTCAAGTTTCTTTTCAGACAAAAATATCATCTCTCTCGTTTAACTCTCAACTTCCCAGATCTCAAACCTTCCCTCATCCTTACCAAGCAAACCCCAAAAACTAAACGACCTCGAAAGCCCCAAAACCCAAACACCAGCTATCCATCTATCCTATCAATCACCACCCCCTCAAAACTAGCCATGAGAGATTCCGCCATCAGTCACCACGCAACGAGCCTCCCACAAAACCAGTAACACAGCGACCATCAAACACAGGAGGATCAAGAACACCTCAACTGTTTCAACAAAAGACTAATCCAGAACAAGAAAACAACTCGTGCCGGGAACAAACCCATATGCCTCACAGATATAATGTGAGCCAATGTGCGCTCAAACGAAGACCCAGAATCAATCCCTTCAGCACGAAGCGTTTCCAAGAGGTTGGCGGCAGAAATCACTCAGACTCGGAGAGAATCGACGACGCCAAACCACACAACAGATCAGCAGACAAAAGGGGGGAGAGAGGTTAGGCGGTAGATTTTTCTTTCACGATGTTGTCGGAATGAGATCTTTGGGGATCGAAAGGAAGGATGTTGAAAACTGGGTGTGCTTTGTTTCAGGTGGTGGGTGGGGTGGGGGGGAGGGATTTATCCAAGGTTCTTACCGGGTTTTGTGGGTGCTATACAAAACTACTTCTAGCAGAACGAAAAGGGCTCTTGGTCAAAAAACCGCTCATTCTTCTTCTTCTTCCTCTACAAAAACCCGCCATCCCGTTCCTTACTCCTCGATGCTGCTTTTCCGGATTCAGTCAAAGAAGTTTAAAACAGACCCGATTTCCCATCTTCCCACCAAACCCAACTCGCAGAATCTGCGGTCTCCCTTCCTCTCTCGATCATAATCATTGACAACGCCGGGCGGGGCGAGGGGGAGGGGGAGGGGCTTTTATTACGATTGTACGAGGAAAAGGAAAAAATACCATCACAATGGAAAATGAAATTTGTCTTCCCATTTCGAGAGCCAGCCAATCTTGTCATGAAATTACTTAAAATGGAAACACATTTATTTTACCATTCCCATTGATTCGGGAAAATAAATGCAAAGACTGTCGATTCCCAGTGAGAAAAGGCGAATAAATAATGCGTGGATAGATAGATTATTGGACTTGCAATTGTCATTGATCAACCCCTAAATAAAGAGAAAGAAAGGGTCCCCTTCAAATATTATAATGAAATTCGACCGTTATAACTACCCAAATGTTTTAAAAAAAGAAACTCATAGTCCTCCAATCAATAATACTAAAATTAGAATAAAAAAAGCTGTAACATATAAAATGTTATGATTATTAATTCAATACCATTTTCAAAATAAGCACTTTGGAATTTGTATTGTTGATGGTTGAAATGATGTTGAAGTTGCTGGTAAGAATGACTTTCTAGAAAGAGAGCAGAATAGATATAACAACCCCAACCCCCTTGATCGCCGCAGGTTGCAATATGTAGAGGAAGTGACAAAAGTTTCGGGAAAAGCGATGACGATGACGAATCGCGGGGTGACGAGAAAGAGAGAGTTGCATGAGAAGGGTGTTGGTTGTCGATGTAGCAGTCGAAGAGGTAGGAGGAGCGAGAGTAGTAACTGCAGGGGGAACTGTAGATGATGCAATGACGCTGAGTTCCGATGATGGCAAAGAGGGATTGTGAAAAGTGAGGATTTAGATGCAAAAACTGAAGTAGTGAAAAGGAGAGTTCTTCGAGATGTAGGAGAAGGCATTCCCACGGCGAAGGGAAAGAGTCTCTTTTCGAAAAGAGTAAGAGAAAAGTAAGATTCTGAATGGCAGTGGAAATTCCCAAAGGATTGAAGCCGCGAAGGCAGAGATAGATGCATGAAGAACACGTCTTCACGGAAAGGATATAATCTCAGAAAATGCGAGCTCTTGGCAATGAGTCCATAGTCGGCACGATGGCACAGACACGTGCGGAGGGGCACATCAGCGATGGCGACACCTTTGAGACCAGTGGAGGAGATGCCTTACAGCTAGTACGTCAAGTAAGGGAAATGTAATGAACAAAGTGGGTCTCTCCATGGAGGAGATTCAGAAGTTCGAGAACCACGGTTATGTGATGTGCGTGAGCAGGCACCAGTAGATGTACGTGGACTGCATTAGGAAAGCAAACCACGTTTACAGGACCGGAGTAATGAGGGCTCTGGCCATGTTCAACCGAGAGGAGGAAGGCAAGCGTGAGCAGAAAGGTCATAGAGGACGGCTCATTCTCGGCCGCATCCAGCAGGGCGTCGGGCCTACTCATGACACCTTCGCTGCAAAAGATGCCATGACAAGCCTTAGGAAACTCACATTTTGTGCTTTTTTCTGAATGTTGTTCTGCTAAATTAGCAGATGGATGTCAAATGCTGGTTGTTAACATCATCATGTCTTCAATCAATTGAATGATTTTGGGTCTTGGGCCGATCACCGACGTCAGTCCGATGTAAAAGCAAAGGCTTGAATTTCTCAGTCATCCTTCCATTAGATGCGCGCCGCCTTGCGTCGATCAAACCATCAATTCCAGCAAACCCTCCAACCCCTTAACCCCGCCGTCGTCACCCCATCTCGTCCCGACAGCCATTCCCGTACCATGCGAGACTACCCGGATCCACCCTTCTTGTCGGAACGCCGATCCCAGTCCAACCCCGGGTGTCCGGCTAGGACCCCCGACATAGAGAAGAAGTACGTTCACAGGATCTACGATGCCATTGCCCCTCACTTTAGCTCGACCAGGTTCGCGAAATGGCCCAAGGTTGCAGCTTTCCTCAAGTCCCTCCCCCGGGGCTGCCTCGTCCTCGACGCGGGCTGTGGGAACGGGAAATACCTAGGGTTGAATCCGGAGTGCTGCTTCATCGGGTGCGATATCAGTCCACCGTTGATTAGGATTTGCGCGGATAAGGACCATGAGGTGCTGGTCGCTGATGCGGTGAATTTGCCGTATAGGATGGGGTTCGGAGACGCCGCAATATCGATTGCCGTATTGCACCACTTGAGTACGGAGGGGAGGCGGCGAAGGGCGATCGAGGAATTGGTTAGGGTTGTGAAGCGGGGAGGGCTAGTTTTGATTACCGTTTGGGCGGTGGAACAGGAGGATAAATCTCTGGTTAGTAAATGGACCCCGTTGGTGGATAAGTTCGCGGAGGAATGGATTGGCCCGGGGAGCCCCCGGTGTCGTAGTCCTTCGTCTTTGTCACTAGAAAGTATTCCCGAGATGGATTCAGCAGCTTCGACCGAGAATTTGGCTTTGGGAGAAGGTTTGGGGGGTTTTGGTGGAGGGAAAGGTGGTAAGGATCAACAGGAGTACTTTGTCCCGTGGCACTTGCCATATCATCGGGCAGAAATCGGCGGAACTTCCAGGGGTGCTCTTGAGAGCGGGTTAGCTAAGAGGGACGAAAAGAAGCGGGCAGTTGTATACAACAGATACTACCATGTGTTTGAAGAGGGTGAGCTTGAGAGGTAAGAAGATGTTTGGCCTATGAATGTGTTGACTGTGACGAGTTAGAAGAACTATGGGATAGATTCGATGATCCGTCTTGTCTGAAGCTCAGTCACGAGTTGGATCTCCCATTAGCAAGGAAATCACAATTGACACAGGCATAAGCTAAAGATTGAATACTTACACAATGGCGAGCTTGTTTCCTATATCAGGCTGACAGTCTAATAGGATAGACTAAGTCTTGTTGTGAGGTGTCATTCTTGTTGTGAGCAGCCAACCTGTCCTTCAGACAATTACAAGGTTAAAGGGTCATGAAGGGAAATGTTCACAGTTGTCCAATTGTACTCTTGAATTGGCAGCTCCAGTGTGTCTCGCTTCTAACTGCTTGCACGAATGTTTTCATCTAAATGTTGTCCGCCCTGGTGTTTGGTGTTTGCAGGTTAGTATCAGACATGGATAACGTGGCTGTCGTGGACCGCTTTTTCGACAAGTCGAACTGGTGTATTGTTCTCGAGAAGACGGGTTGATTGTTGCCTGGCAGTCTATACACTTGATCTTCTCACTGTGTTTCCAGGAGTAAGGAGCTGGGTTTGGTAGGTTTGGTCGGTGGCATTTTGTCCGGCGGGCAGCCATACAAATGTTTTTTTGGCAGCAACAGTCTCTTAAGACAACTGACCTGTCTGGCCAAATCATAGTATACATTTCTGGGGTAATAATTTTCCGGATATTAAGTAACAATATGTTCAATTTTGCCTGTGCTGGTTTAAGTAGATAACTTAGCTATAACATCAGAAAGCGGGCAAAAATGGTGTAATAAGATACATAGAAGACCATTTTATTGCCTGAAAGCTGGTCTCATTGATAATTTACGTGGAAGATGAAAATCGATGCAGGATAGAAGAGAAATCCAGCAGGCTATCTTTAGCAGCGCCAACATTAAGTTATCCAATCTTTGACTTCCTCTGAGATGAGAAACTTAATAGCATGGAAACCTCAAGCTGCCCGTGAACTCTAATGTCTCAGAGAGCCTAGCCAGGGCTTCCAAAGGGTGCGAGCACCTCAACTGGTGTTGGCGGGAGGGGGGGGGGTATTTGCTCGTCCCATTATTGGCTAGGAGAATTTCCTGCATGAGACCATTCATTCAACTTACAGTATATACTTGTAAGATATTTCTCTGTAGACCAAAGTCACCTTTATTGTACGAGGAAAGATACAGCAACGAAACATAAAACCATGGGTATAGAAAGAAATACAAGCAGAGGTTGGGAAGATGTAAAATGGATTGTGAAAAACGAACATTTGCTTTTGACAAGAGAGATGTTGAGAACGCCATATGTACCTTCCTTAGATGGTGATGGTCCAAGCATGCAGCTGATAAGGGCATCCACTAGAGAATGAGATAGTCTTGCTCATCTGAGCTTTCCTCATAAAGTCTGTAGTTGGACTCTTGACTATCCTCATTGGCGCTGCCTTGGTCGCTATTATAGCTGCTATCAGCTAATAGTATGGGTGAGCTACCTGACGACTGGCTATCTAGCTGGGAGGGTATCCTAACCTCATTGTTCAGATCACTGTCAGTAAGTTGTTCCATTTCAATAAAACTGCAAAAGGAAATGTCTGTCAGAACTCACACCAAGTTTAAGTGCTTATAATTAAAATGGTTTGGATCATGCAAAGGTGCCAGCAATTAGTCGAACCTTCCTTCACATGGAAACTCTGCTAACAAGGAAATGTCAGGCCTTTCTTCTGCCATCTCCTTTAAGGGAATGGAGCTGTCAAGATTCGGTCCCTAAATCTCATCAGGAAGTTGAGAGGTAAAATGTGGAATATCAATTCATTCCAGTGAGCTTTTTACCTTGAAGAATAGCATCTATGGTACCAGTCATTCTCCGAAGCTAACCCTTCCTTGTTGGATATGTCCTAGACATTGAAGCCAGTGATGTTAGAAGCTAACTAGAAGAATAATCTTAGGACTCGGAAGAACATATTATACTCACAATGTATCTGAGGCAACTGAAATCCCCAGAAATGATAGAAGTTAAAAACCGTGCAACCTCCATCTGCGGGAAATTTTTTCTTTATCAGAAAGGTGCATCAGAAATATAGGTAAAGACCAAGAAGCATAATAGTAACTTAGTTACCACTTTAAGGTGCATACAGTCCCGCAAAATTAAAACTTCCAGCAAACAACCACTTGAACTATGGCCAAGATTCCTAATGATCAAAGAAGGGAGTGAATTCTCTGGTGCCATACAGAAAGCCTCACCAGTCAAGAGGTTTGGTCCAACTCACCGTAAGAAGGTTCCAGTTATAGAATAGGACGTTGAGAAATCAATATACCGTAGCTTCCGGAATCCCTGAAGGTATGGTGAAATTATTAATGAGTAGAATTAAACACAGCTGAATTCTTTCAAATGTGACTTCAAGAGCAAATTAAAGGAAGTACAAAACAAACTGCTCAGGCATAATTTCGGAGGTATGTACGACGCAAGTTCTGATCTAAGGTTCGGTTTGTATTTCATAATGGAAACAAAAGCAAAGACCATAATAATGCAGAAGATATATCTAGAATCTTAGGATAGTCACTACAACAGAGGTCCAATAAAAAAAGAAAGAAAGCCATTTGCAGTTTAACAGGGTGGCAGTAGCATAAATTCACTTGTTCTAGCCATAC
This sequence comes from Melastoma dodecandrum, assembly GCA_029817715.1. Classification (NCBI taxonomy): domain Eukaryota; kingdom Viridiplantae; phylum Streptophyta; class Magnoliopsida; order Myrtales; family Melastomataceae; genus Melastoma; species Melastoma dodecandrum. The sequence goes on from JARUPY010000598.1 coordinate 15,278, forward strand.
ACAAGCTTGTGCAGGACAGGACGATAAACAAAGTGATCCCATAAGTGGAGCCATGTCATCTTTCCATTCAAGTCTAATGTTAAAAAATCTTCAGGCCCCAGTGTAACGAAGACATGTCCATAGAAAACGTTAAGATGTGCGATAGACTTCTCCCCATCTGAAAATATACATACCTTAACAAGAGTCTTAACTTTACAATCATGGAGCTTGAATCCCCTAAGCGACAGTGAATTTAAATGAGGACAGTTGTTGACTAGCTCAATGCATGTAGGTGATTTTAAGCTGTCATCCCTCCCTGAATGATTCATAAAACAGAAGCACAGGAAATGAGCACATGATATGAACCAGAAAATAGAACTATTGGAGAAAAAAAGTGGCAGTAGTCATGCAACCTGTCCTGGAAGATTCAAAGAACAACCTCTCAATCAATCGACAGTTTTTGCCAACAGATACCAATATTTGTCTCAGCTCAATATGTCTGTTAGATAGCGCAACATACGATGGATGAGAAAAAGGAAAATTTAGTCAAGCAGTAAAATGGAATCTCTAATATAGAAGCAAACAGAAATTCACTCTCTCCAATAAAATACAGAAAACCTTTATAGACACATGACAGAATATAAGTCTGATGCAACAACAAGATTGAAACATTGTATTTGTTTCATACTACTTCTTGGAATGAGAAGAATAGGAAGAACAGCCAAGAAATTTAAGCAGGGCAGTTGCTGCATGCTGCAAATAAGTTATGGAATGGCAGGAAAAGTGAGCAAAGTCAACTAGGAAGCCTTTGAATGGATGTGACCTGCCTCAAGAGGCAATGAATCCCATTTTAAACAACAGTCGCATCGTCCTTAGTTCAAATGAGACTGCTGGTCAAACTTACTAATGCCATATTTGGTTTTTCAACATCTTTCTGGAAAATCAAGCGGCCAGGAAACTAACAACGGCTCCCTTCATCAATAGAGAAGAGATGTAGAACATAGTCCACTAAATGTTTATGCACAATGAAAGCTGCATCCCAACTGTGGTATAAAATGAATAGGTTATAGAAAACCTACAGCCCAACAATTTCCAGGTCAATCAATGACGAGCATGCTGATAAAGCCACACAAAGAGACGTGCTATCCATTCTTTCGAGGTTGTAAAGGTGCATTCTTCTTAATAGCTTGCTGCAAAGAATAAAAATGTATACACAACCATATTTAAGCTCAATTGGGTGCAGTCATCTTCAAAATAACAGAAAATAACATAACTTCAGCGTACCCCGCAGCAGCGCCATCACAACTCAGTGGGCTCAAGCACGCCCTTGTCAAGATGGGCGACTCTTTCCCTTGCCGGGTCTTCTTATCGTTCCACGAGAAGTTAGAGACTTCCACAGCATTTCTGATGGTGTAAACTAAGGGCAGAGAAGGTCCAAATGGCACATATGGAACCGACACTATGCCAAGCTTCAACGACCTGATCAGGCACGCATAAGACAAATCACAAAAGGGCAAACGAGGAGCACTAATCAGAGCCCAGTTTCAGCTCAAACGAAATGAAGATCCAACTAATTAGAGTCCTCAATTGGATCACTGAATGAGCTTACTGGAGGGCTCTCCCAGCTCGCTGGATCATGGTGGAAACAACGGCATTATTAACCTTGGGCACCACGGTGGTCAGATCGATATCAGCATAGCAGAGCGGGTCCCTGGCACACTTGCTGAACATTGAGCAGGTAGCCGCAGCGTAGCAAAGGCTCTGGGAATCGAGCATGGAGAACACCTGAAACCAGCAACGGCGAGAATGCGCTCAAAACAGCAACAATTCCAATCATCAGATTAAGCTGAGAATCAGAGTGACGTTAGAGAGTAGGTAGGTACTTTGATGGTGAGATCGGAGGGGAGAGGCCAGGAGAGGGAGTTGTGGAGGGAGGCGCGGCGACGGGAGGAGCGATTGGCAGCACGGAGGATGGAGGAGCCGAGGTGTAGGGCGCGGTCGAGGAGGAGAGAGTCCGGGGTGTCGAGCAGGCGGTCGAGGGAGAGATCGATGGAGGGGGAGGAAGAGTCGGGGAGGGAGAGGAGCTGAGCGAGGAGGCGGTCGACGACGAGGTTGGAAGGCATCATCGGGGTAGAGGAGGAGGGAAGGGTGGGTTGGCAGTGATCGGAGGAGGAGCAGGGGCGCTTGGAGTTGAGGAGGGCGGCGACGTTGGCTGCATCCTTCGGCGGGAATCTGCCTCTCCTAATCATCCAGTACCATCATCATCGTCGCCACCTTCTTCTAGAGAGAGAGAGAGAGAGAGAGAGAGTCGGATAGAGTTTAGTGAGAGAGAGAGTGTGTGACGGAGAAGAAAGGGGCAAAATTGGAATTATACGTCGAAAGATATGTAGACGGGCCGAAGTCTGAAATGGTTTGGGCTGCTGCTACAAGGAAATGGACGTTGTGTGCCTGCCTGTTCATTGTTTCACATGCCGTATCAGTATCAGCTCTCCCGTATTCATTGGGCGCGCAGGTCCGTCGAGACTCCCGCCGAACTCCGTCCTCGCCATGGTCAATCTAAGAGTCCAGACCGTGCGGCGTCCCGGTCCGGGAAAACGAGGGACCGAACTTTGACTCGTTTGGGTAATGGACCCGACACTTGAAAGCCTTTGATGTTTCCGACTTCATTCCAAGCAACTCATGTGGGCTTATTTCCTAAATAATTCGTTCCTACAAATGAATCGGATCAACTTTACATCATGCTTATGAGTCCGGGATATCGAGGGAATAATATGTCGCACGGGGTGAAAGCGGCTGGCCATCTTCGTTGAGAGAGGCCCATTTCATCTTATCTCGGAGATACTGGTTCGTCCGGTCATGGTGTAACCCGTGTTTTCATCAACAAAGAACTATAGGTGGTAACAAGAGGTGCGTCCCAATCGATAAGAGTCGTGGCTATTAAGTTTACCCGAGCATGGACTGTGACTGTGCACGATCGCATCTTGACAGCAACTTTGAGAACCGGAGGACACATTATTGTCGTGCATGAGACAATAACCACGTTGTCGAGAGTACAAAGCCCCCTAAAAACTCTCTACTACCGTCCCGTCTAAGGCAATTGCTCGGCCGAAGGCCGTAAAAGTGATCACTTTTTACATACATTACGTAACACGAACCGAATTCTACGATAAATGTTATTTTTTTTGTCACCTTATGGAATTTAAGTAGAATGATTAGAAAATAAGACCGAATTATCAGCGACGAGGGACTTCACAAAAGCCGAAAGCTAGATCGATTTATAACGCCCTCTAGACACATTTAGGACACCAGAAAAGAGAGCAAAAACATTTGGTCAATCTTTCGAATTTGGACTTAGATCGTGTTAGGACATCTTAACTCCGTGAAACAGCTTGCCATAGGTATCCGGAGATCCCCGAACTCGAGCTGACTAGCGCACCTGATTTTAGTAGACGAGTCTCCAACGGAGGTAGCTGTATACAGTAGGTTTTTAACTCAAAACCTCCTAAAAACGAATTCAAACTCCTTGCCGCTTAGACCAACCTCGTATTTGTATTCTATTCAATTATGACTTCTTCTCTTTCTTTCATGGCCAACCCTACGTATCGCCAACTTTATATGGTACAGTTGTCTGTCTTAGTGTAAACAATTTATCATCGGCCGTTGCAGCACTACTAAAGTTAAGAGAAGATAAAGTTGATAAATGCCTTAAATCTAGCTTGAGCGTTCCGCGTATCTTTATCTTCTTCGGCTTTGCTAGGCATCCATACTTCACGAAAACTAAACCAAACCCATATACCGTCGAGGCTAAACTCGTCCGTTCCGACATGTCCCCCGTCCATCCACGGGATTTTAGCGGGCGCCTCACTATACTCAGATTAACATGTTGCAAAATCAATTTCGGTGAATCAAATAAAAATTTTGAGAAATTTTGCTTTTCCCGTTCTTCTCCCTTGGTTTAGTTTCTAGATCAACTGAAGATCTGACATGGAGAAGTCATTAGCTAAGGTTTGATGACAGAAGTTTTAGCTTTTCCCATCCCTGAGATTGTGGGTAGTTTCTAGAAGAAAATCAGGTGACAATATTTAGAACCCATAGGTTAGAGTGGTCGGTAAAGAAGGTTTGCGGTTGGTAAGAAGATTTAAGTAGTAGTTAGGATTAATGGCCAAGAGAGACGTGGCCTTTCCTTTCTTCATTCGATAGTTGAATCCCAAACTACATAAATAATCTTTCCTTACCTCACTTCTCCTCGTCCTCCACCTTAAATCTTCCGTGGCATTCCCTCGAAGATTAGTCGTCTGAATATCGCGGCTAACTTAGTTCGTGGATTAAGCGGTAGTGTGACTCTACAGAGATTTATGCAGAACTATATGAAATGACCTAATCCTTTTGGTTTATCAACTGCCTATTTAAGACATGTCCTTTCTTGCCTCCCCCATGCATTCATAGTTGATTCCACCGGAACAGCACACCACAGCTATGTCCACTTACACGCTCCTCGTAGGAATTTCCTCGCCCTTCCCAAACTTCGGCTGCCCCCCGGAAATAGGACAGACGATGTTAAGGACAAATGCAGGTCCCCGGTGGACCTACCTATCAAGGCGTCCTTCTCGAGGTATAGCTCCCGGAAATGACCCGAGGCACCGTGCGCCTTTTGTTTTTTCCTTTTTGCAAGAACATTTAGCGTGAAACTTGTTAGATGTCCTGTTTCTGATTGTGATGATTTCCTTGTGGATTGGAGGGTCAGAGGGATTTGGAATTCAGCAAGCTCGTACGGCGGCGGCGACTTCCGTCGGCTCTATGTACGATGGCGTGGAAGGAAGGGACACGGTGCAGAAGGTGGCTAGTACTTAAGTTACTACCAAAATAGTCTGGCTGAGCGACATCAACATGGCGGTGGACAAAGTCCGGACTATGTTAAGTCCGGACTATGTTAGAATTGTCCAACGATGGGGAAATAAGCATCTCTGCTTACGATACAGCCTGGGTCGCACTAGTAGAGGACGTTGACGGGAGCGGACGACCTCAGTTCCCGGCTGCAATTGAATGGATAGCCAAAAACCAGCTCGAAGATGGGTCTTGGGGTGATAAGGATTTCTCCTCCTCCTCCGATAGAATCCTTTGCACATTGGCTTGTGTTGTCGCCTTGAAATCATGGCAGATTCATTCCCATGAAAGCGAAAAAGGTGCAGGGCATACAACCTTGAGTGTTTGCTTTCCGTGACTTCATGACTGACTATCCTTTTCGGTTTTAGGAATTAAATTCCTGAAAGAGAACATTTCAGGGCTGAAAGATGAGGATGAGGCGCATATGCCCTCCGGCTTTGAGAATACTCTTCACGTTCTCATGGCAACCGCTCGGGATCTGGAGATGGAATCCCTTTTGATCACCCCGCACTTCAAGAGATTTATACCAGGAGAGAAATCAAGTTCAGCAGGTGCCGCATGTAGAAATCGTTTACTTGGAAAAAAATGTATCTTTCGAAAGTCTGTCTTATAATCGAAAATAACTTGCCGGGGATTATGATTGATGATAGGATACCAAGAGACATGTTACACAAAGTGCCGACAACGCTACTCTACAGCTTGGAAGGGATCCCAATGGAAGGTTTGAACTGGGAGAATATTTTGCGATTGTAATGCGATGACGGGTCGTTCTGCACCTCCCCTTCCTCCACTGCTTTTGCCCTCATGCAGACGAAAGATCCTAAATGCCTCGATTTCTTGAACCGGGTGACCCAAAGGTTTGATGGTGGAGGTAAATCATGTCCCCAGTCCCTCCCAGTCGCAAATGTTAAAATTTTGCACGTACATCTCTGTTGCGATTGAGAGGCATATGTCAAACAGTTTAAGGGTGTGGGTGTTGGTTGTTTATTTTGTTTTTAAAAAATGTAGCGCCAGGGTCATACCCGGTCGAAATATTCGAACGTCTCTGGGTCGTAGACCGTCTGCAGAGGCTCGGTATCTCGAGATACTTCAAGGAAAAACTCGAAGAATTCGTGGATTATGCCTCAAGGTAGTAAAAGGCTATGGTTGTCCGAAAGTTCTACGGACTTTTGATCTCTCTCCCTTTGTTTCATAAAATTCAATGGAATATTTGGTTATGAGCAATCAGACAATGGACAACCGACGGACTTGGCTGGACAAGATATGCGACAGTCCGTGACGTCGATGATACCGCCATGGGATTCAGACTGCTCCGATTACACGGTCGACCAGTTTCTCCTGGTATACTAATGAATGCGCATGAAGTAGAAATGGCACGAATTTTCATTACTGACGTAAAATTCAAACCTTGGCTCTGATGGCGATTGATCTCTGCAGAGGTGTTCGAGAAATTTAAAAGTGACGACAAGTTCTTCACTTTTGCGGGAGAGACCACGGGCTCGGTGACTCCGATGCACAATCTCTTCCGAGCTTCTCAGCTGAGGTTCCCTGGGGAGACAGTCCTTGAAACCGCAAGCCACTACGCGTCCGAATTCCTAATCGGGAAGAGGGAGGCCAATGATTGGCTGGATAAATGGGTTATCGCAGAAGGCTTGCCTAGTGAGGTAACAAACATTAGCTCGAATAATCACAAGTATAAACCCTAACGACAAAGGTTCGTCCCGAAATCCCCGTTACAGGTGGGTTACGCATTGGATGTCCCATTTTACACAAGCTTGCCCCGGTTGGAGACGAGGTACTATTTGGAACAGTACGGCGGCGAATCTACCGTATGGATTGGCAAGAGTTACTACAGGTTCCCCCCTCTACTTCGGAATTTGTTTTATTCTTGTCGAAGTTAGATTATTTCGTGATGAGATGAAGAATAGTTAACTTGGTTTATCTACTTTATTTGCAGGATGGCTAACATTGACAATAATGTATACATAGAACTTGCCTTGATGGACTACAACAAATGCCAAGCTCTGCATTTGTCCGAATGGGATGCAATTCAAAGGTCCCCTCCAGAAGACACAACCTTAAAACTAATTTTAATAAAATTATAGTATTTTTCGGACTTCTCTTTGTAATAATTGTTCTTTCTTTGCTTCTTTCTTTATTCCAAAAAAAAAAAAAAACTGTAGGTGGTATTCGGACTGGAAACTAGATGAATTTGGGGTGAGCCGAAAGCGTCTCCTCCATTCCATCTTCGTGGCAGCAGCCACCATTTTCGAACCCGAGAGGTCAATGGAACGGATTGCCTGGGCAAAATCTGCAGTCTTGGTCGAGGCCATTTCGTCCAGTCTCGGCGACGCGATATCATCCAATCATAGGAAGTTGTTCCTCCGCGAGTTCGATAGGCAGATTAAGAAGGAGCACTTCTTCAACGAGAGGTAGTCTCTAGAAATTGCGAATCATATGTCCCGTGCTAGTGAAATAAACGAATGTTTATGCAAATGAAGGGCAAACGAAGTTTTGGAAGGACTTGCTGGAGTTGTAGTCGGAATACTCGATCAGATGACCGCGGAAGCCGGAAGAGATATAAGCCTCCCATTGTGCAACGCTGTAAGTACACTCCAAAGTTCCGATGCATTCCCTACTGATACTGTGATTATCTATTTTTAACGATAATAGTTTCCTTCTTTTCTCGTTGGGACAACAAAAGTGGGAGAAGTGGATGAAAGGATGGGGTGAAGACGGGGAAATGACAAAGGAATCGTCGAGCTTTTAGTTTGCACGATCCTTCTCTTCGGCAGCGAACCTTCTTTCCATCTTCCTACTTTTCAGGACACCTCGTCTTATCAACAGTATCGACGTCTCTGCGACCTGACCAGTGATATCTGCCATCGACTCATACGTTGTGAAATAGAATTATGGTAATCGAAATAACTCGCATAGATCTAAGCGAGTCCTTCTTGCTCGCAGGCAAAAATTGAGGGGCGAGAATGCGTGAAGGATCCCCAAATACAAATGGAAATGCAGTTGCTCACGGAGCTGGTGTTTGGAGAGTTGACGCCAGGGGTTGATCGGGATTTGAAGATGATGTTCTTCGAGATCACCAGGGTATTCTACTACTCCACTTACTTCGACGACTTTGCCATCGATCAGCACATAAGCAAAGTACTCTTCGACAATGTCCTTGATATATAAATATAAAAGATAACACCTACAACTTGTTGGTATAGGATTGCACTAAAAAGGGGTTGAATTAGTGCCTTAAGAGTTTTGACACTTTTTTCGATCACAGAAGCGTGGTTCTGTCAGATTACAGAAACTGAATCTGCTAAACAGATTCCCAGTTCTGAGATGAATTATCTTATACGTGTGACACAAAGATTTATAGTGGTTCGGCAAATAATGTTTATGTCCACTCTCCCAGCGCTCACTCCAATTATGACGTATTCACTATGTTTAGAACAAGGAACTTTACATATGCACACTTCTGTCAGAAATGTGACTAACAAATTGCACGTACTCACGTGACTAACTCAACTCGTACGCAACGTGTCTAACTCTGGCACCTCACTAAGCCCGTGGCTTGACGGCTACCACCTACCCTCGTGGCTTGACGGCTACCACCTACCAACGTAGCTTAACGACTACTACCTGCCCCTACACACAACCTGTGTGACTAACAACCTGCACAAAACAGAATTAGCAACTACAGCACCAACAGTCTGTAGCCACAGAAGACGCTCTCTCTCGGCGGTGATCGGTTCGGTGAATGCTCGACGAACGCTCTCAGCTTTTGCAACGGTGAAGGCTCAAAGATTTCTGGTAAGTTTTTTGATGGAACGACAAGTTGAAACTGTGGATTCACTCTTGAATTTAAGCTTGTCCGTAGAAAGGAGTTTCCCAATCAATCACCAACGGCTAGTTGATCAACTTGCCATTTTCTCCATGATACGATCCTGTGGGAAAACTTCCAAGAACATAAAACATTATCCTTAGTAATATTGTACGCGCGCCTTCCGGCCTAGCACGCGCGAGGCGGTCCGAACGACCCGAGGATCCGGGCCCGCTCCCCGATGCCCAATCAGTCGACGTAACGACTCGAGCGTCGAACGCTGCGGAAGGGAATTGAGTGATCCCTCCATGGATTCATAACTGGGCCTGCTCAGACCCTCGCCAATCGTCTCTGTTTTCCTAAGAGGCGGCGGGCGAAAGGCGGAGCATGATCCGAAGGAGGAACTTTCGGGAGGAATCGGGAGCGGCTCGTGTCATCAGTCCCTCATCCATGATGGCTCCGTAAAAAGGTTTTTGTTGTTTAACCTAGGTAAACTAAACGGAGTCGCCACCGACTTTATTTATGAAAGCTGTTTAAGTCGGAAAAAACAGTTGGTTCGGGGATTCCTATTTACTAACTGTTACATTCTAACATGCGAAAAAGGGAGGTGGCATTTGCATCAAAAGATTTGCTTTTGTTTAACGGGCGTTGGACCCGATCCGGGCATGACTCCGGACTCATGTTAATGTTTTACGGGCGTTGGACCCGATTCAGGCTTTGGACCTGAACTCATGTTTGTTGATAACAAATAACATGCGACAATAAACCTATGGGCCTAAGGCATGCGGACAAGCACAGGCAATTATTTAGATCAAAGGGGGCGGGGAAGGATGGTGACCGTGGGCCTATGCACTTGGGCCCACGGCCCGTTACAAGTGGATTTTCTATCTTTTTCGGGAGGCCCGCACCTCCCCTTTGTACCTGTGGCCCGCCGGGATGGCATGTCATCGGCTAAGGCTTATCAGTTGGGCCACTTTGGTGACGTACCTCCACCACGGGTGTCCTCAGAGTCGCTTTGTCGAATCCTCGAAATCGTTTGTTGATTTTTCATGTAATATAAAATGGAAATTTGGTTAGAATGTTCAAATAATAAGAGTTGTATAATCACAAAACACAACGAATACGAATTACGCATAGTTCAGAAAGCGATCTATAACTTTGACTCGGATTGTCCGATTTAATCAAAATTTAAACCAAAAGATCAAAAACTTAATGGTGTGTATGTAAAATTTTATAAAAATCTAACGATGCAATCTCACAAGATCAAGGAACTAAATTGGCTGTCCGGAAAAGCGGAACAGCTTGTACGGACAGCGTTGTTCCTATCATATCAGGGATCTCGAATGTCCGATCGGAGTGCAAAAGGAGTTCACAGAAAGGTAAGGCAATGAAGAATTCGTGTGTAAAATTCCATATGGATCCAACGGTTGGATCGAAAGATATGCTCGTGCAAAAATCGAAAGTAATATAAATGGCTTGTCCAGTTTGGCTGAACTGAGCCGTGTGAACAAAATTTGATATCTTTTCATCTACAAGGTGAAAAAATGTTTATGAAATGTCAAAATTAACATGGTTAAGTGAAGAACACATCTACAAAATTTAAGTACACTCCAACGATTTGATCCGCGGGTATTGTGCAAAGAGTGAAGTAGCAACGCTCGGCAGACCTCACTTGGTGTACAGTCTGTTCACGAGGTCGTATCTTGTTATTACAGGAACTTCAACGGTTAGTTGATATATGAAAACAATTATATTGAAGTCTAGTTTCTGGTAACAAGATCCAACGGTTAGATCTCCAGCAATGTCCCCGGAAGTAACAATGCGACAGACTGCTCTGTTGCGGCCAGCGAAGGTGGCTCTAGTTTCGGGGGGCATATCTTGGTCATCGATTAACCAAAAATTAAAATAAAAATATTCCCAAGATCATCACTCATTGTAGATCATTTGACCTTTTGGGTTCGAGGTTCGAAAATGTCCGTAACCTCTTTGAAAAAAAAGAACCTTTTGAGGCGTTGCCGCTGAAAACAATCGAAATTGAAGGCCGGGAGATGTCCCGACACTTTCGTGCCACAAATGAATGCAAAATCAACCCCAAAGCTACCGTGAAAGCTTTGAGGTCTAAAAAAACGTGTGAAAATGCATTTCGAGAGGAGTTTAAATGATTACGACCTGTTTACGTTGTGGTTAAGTGTCGACGGGAGATGGCACGCCGGCTGTCCTTTGTCCTTTGGCTGTTACGACCTTGTCTGAAGGCTCGTTCCTCACCCCATGGTGTGTGTGGTAGGCCAAAAAAGAAAAGGAACGACAGAGTCAGCATATCGAACATGGTAGAAGCATGATGGAATTAGCAAAGTGAGAGGAGATCTCACCGAGGGGCTACCTCGCCTCGGGGTGGCCCGAAGAGGATGAACGACGTCGGGAGGGCTTTGGCTCGTCAGGGGGCTTTGGCTCGTCAGCACTGGAGAAGGGGAGTCCTTGGCTCCAGTTTCTGTGTGTACGTCGGGAGGAGTTGGCTTCCGGCGTTGATGTGTATGGAGGAGTTGGCCTCCGGTTGTATGTAGAGGGAGGAGGAGTTTGCCTCAGATTCCCCGGAGGGGTGGAGCGTCTGGTTTTTTCAGAGGAGAGGATGAGCGTCTGTATCCTGATTATCTGAAATTCTCTGAAGGGGATTGAGAGGCTTTGGCCCTGAGTGGAAAATCTCTGATTTTCTTTTTTTTTTTTTTTGTCGGGAACGTATGAAAGGTGATAAGAATGTCAAAAGGGTTAGAGGAATTGTGTCCAGGTTCTTCCTCTGATGACACAAGGAAGGTAAGATTTTTTTTAATAGGGAATTTAATATTTTTTTTTTGGGGAGTGATGAAGGGGATTAAATTGTGATTAATATACGATGAAGAAATCTCGAATGACTTAAATGTGATTAGGAGAAAGTCGGTGATTAGATTTTTTTTTGTTTGAAAATCTTAAAAGATATTTGTGGGAAAATTTGGGGTATTACAGTTGCCCCTCTTTGCGAGGGAATTTGGAGAAGATTTTCTCGCAAAGATTTCATTAATACCCCAAATTGTGGATTTAGGGTATTCTTGATAGACCTGTACTTTGGGATCTAATCAAGGAAACTGTCAGTAATAAATGAGATCCCGTGAAATACGGAGTAATGAAATATGTATGATCACAACACTCATGCATGTCGTGATTTATTTTGATGAAGCTTATTAGGATCATTTCTGAGCGAGAACAGAGAAGGGCTTCTGACTTTTTCCTCGGCTCGTTCTTACTTCTAAAACCTGTCACGGTAGGACTTTAGAATTCCTTTGACTTGGATGCTCATGTACCAGTCGAAAGAGACTTTATCTAAGTTGTAATATAGTTTTGGCATAAGGCCTTCGAATAGAGAATCTGAATTTGTCATTTTGAAGGAAAGAGTTCAAGGACCTCATCGGAAGCTGTTGTACCATAGAGGTTCCACCGTCCAAGCGAATTCTCCATCTACTAGGCAACAGACCCGTTGAGACACGCCGTTGGGGACAGATGGATGATCAACTAGAGCTTTGAAAATCTGCTTTGGGGAGTGTTTTTCTCCTCGTTTTGTCCGGGAGATAACACCTTTGCTTTTGCGACCGTTCATGTCGGCCCTGGTGCTTTAATTTGCTCTTTTGTTTTCTTTTTCTAGCGCTATGCTCTTGAAGACTTTAGTCTTTGCACAAATTCTGCTTTTTCTTTGTTGAATCGTAGGGATTTGCCATGCTTTGTTTCGTTCACTCCACTTTGCTGGAGATGCTTTGGACTCCTTGGGGATTTATAATTCTTGATGGTTTATGAGGATTTGCCCCATTTTCTTCTCTGCTGATCTTTTTGGAGCTGCTTTGGACTCCCAAAGGATTTGTACGTCTTGCAGAATTGTTGGAGGTTTTCGTCCCTAGGTGCAAGTCAACTAGCAAGCACGTTTACTGATGGTACCTCTTCGCATGAACTTTGAGGAAGTGTCGCCTCTGTGGTTCGTCGCTTCCGGTTTCTAACTACAGGATCTCCGTTAACCTCGATGTAAGGCGATCCTTAGACTCAGTGGGACTAGTGTGTGTAGAAACTTCGACTTTGGCTCGGAAGGGCTAGCAATGGTCATGTCCGTGTTTGGGATAGAGAATAAATGCTCGATCTCATCCTAGTCTGAACATCTTTCGTCAAAGGATTCTTTGTCCACCTAGACGTATGTATGTGAACCCTCATGGTGTTTGCACTCCTCTCTTTGGGTAAGTGTTTAAGAATGGACTGCCTTCTCCATTCTCGCTCAGAAGCATTCTTATTGTAAAAGATCTTTTAAAATTGTATGCAAAAGGGCACACAAATGCTAAAGAAGCGAATATGTTTAGGTACGCAATCCTCTTTGGAGACGTCGTACTAAGGTGGTGCTCTTGTGCAAGCTTCGCGGGGAAAGTGTTTGCACTTTCATGCCCCAGTCATGGTCCTTGAGATTAGACTTGGAACGGCTTCCACCCAACCACCCACGCCGTTGCCTAAGAGTTTGTACCGTACTGTGCGGAGCCCATGTGCCTACACAGTTGACAACGGACGAGGGTGAAGTTAGCTCATGTACCTCGACTCTCGCTTGAGGAGATTATAATAAAGTTGGGTATTCGCTGGGGATATGAGATGAATATGCCCATCTTGATGGTTGTTCTGGAAGAATATGCTTGTATATTCTATTCTTGTTGAGGAATGCGGTGTTTATAACCGACTCCAGCTGGGGAAATGGAGGTTTGACTCCGCCTAGGGAATGATAAGAAATTTGTTAGAGAGTAGGGTAGATGATACTTCCTTTCGATATGATCATCCTTGGTGACAACAAAGGCAATCTCGAAGCTTTGGTTCGAAATCTTCCACCCGACCGCCCGCACCTTTGTTCGTAATGCAGGATGTTCATGTACCTACACTCGTCAAAGGGCGGAAACACAAGTGAGCTCTTGTAACTTGTTTCACAGAGAAAGTGTTAGAATTGAATTAATGTAATCATCCTTGGTGATAAACAAAGGCAATCTCGAATTTTGATCCAAAATTTCCACCCAACCGCCCGCGCCTTTGTTCGTAATGCAAGGATGTTCATGTACCTGCACTCGCCAAAGGGCGGACAACAAGTAAGCTCATGTAACTTGTTTTTGTTAAAGTAAGAATGAAGTTTGCTCATGTAACTTCATTTATATGAAAAGTGAAGTAGAGCCTTGATACTTCCCTTTTGTGTGTTTCGTCATTGCATCTCCGTCCGATGGAATCGAAGGATTGACGAAGATTACTCCTGCCTGATGTCTATTGTGTAAGGAAGCTCATGTACCTATCAAATAGATGGCGCGAAACAAGTAAGGTCATGTGACTTGTTTCTGTTAAGAATGAAGTTTGCTCATGTAACTTCATTTGTAAGAAAAGTGAAGTAGGGCTTTGGTACTTCCCTTTTACATGGTTTCGTCAATGCATCTTCGTCCGATGGAATCGAAGGTTTGACGAAATGACTACTCTGGTTTTGTATCCGTTGTATAAGGTTGCTCATGTGCCTATCAAACAGATGAAAAGGAAACAAGTGTATTTGTACGACTTGATTCTTTTAGAGTAGAAACGAAATGTGCTTCATGTAATTTCGTTTATAAGAAAGGTAAAGAAGTGTTATGGTACTTCCCTTTTGTGTAATTTCGTCAGTGCATCTTCGTCCGTAGGAATCGAAGGATTGACGAAATTGCGACAACACTTTGGCTTGAAGCTTTGCCTCCCTGCCACCCTCGCCTTTGGCATAGGAGTTGTGTACCATTCGTGTGAGGAGCTCTTGTACCTGCCCACGAGACAAAGGACGTAAACGAAATGTGCTCATGTAATTTCGCTTAGTTTGATGAAGAGAGTAATGACTGTGTGATTCTCCCTTTTCATGTGTATTGTCGGTGTTCATTGCCCCAGTTCTTTGGGGATGTAAAGAAGTTTGTTGATGAAGGTTGTGTTCTGAATGAAGCTTTATTGTTTGTCTTCATTGTCTGCCTAGGGCGCTCATGTACCCCTTTCATGTAATTTGTTGTCTTGTTGATGACATGTTGTTTTGAAGCTTTGGTTTTCATTATCTGCCTAGGACGCTCATGTATCTCTTTCATGTAATTTGTGGTGTTGTTGATGACATGTTGCTCCGAAGCTTTGGTTTGAAATGTATTGATTGTCTTGATTGTCTATCTAGGATGTTTATGTACTTCTCCTTTTCATGTACTTCGTTGGTTCGTCAATGGGGAATTAACCAATATTGCTCTGTCTTGTCCCAGGATAGTTTGAAGGTATGCCCCAGGATATGTCCATGATCACTCAGAGATTTGCCCATGGATCGGTCGGGGATTTGCCCTAGGATTGCTCGTAGATTTGTCCATGATTACTCGGAGATTTGCCCTAGGATTGTTCGAAGATCTGTCCCATGACCGCTTGGAGATTTTCTCCAGGATCGCATGGAGATTTGCTCCGGATTATTCTCGTGTTATCGTTGTCGTTGTTTTGCCAACGAAGGCAATCTCGAAACTTTGGCTCGAAATTTTTTCACCCTACCACCCTCGCCTTCGTCGTCTGTCTAGGATGTTCATGTACCTATAAGACAAGCCGAAGGGCAAAACAAGTAAGGTCATGCAACCTGTTTTGCGAAGAAAGCATTTGTTAAGGAACGAATACTCCCTTTTCATGTAGATCATTGTTTTGTTGACGGAGAATTCTCCAAGATTGCTTGGAGTTTTGCCCCAATATTGCTTGTTTGCTTAGGATGCTCATGTACCTATAAGACGAATACATTGTGAAAACAAGTAAGCTCGTGTAACTTATTTTTGCAAAGAAAGTATTAATTTGGGAACGAATACTTCCTTTCATGTTGTTCTGTTGTTTTGTTAACAACGACGGATATTTCAAACCTTTGGCTTGAAATTGTTTCAAGGCTTTGGCTCGAAACTTTACCACCCTGCCACTCACACATTGAGTGCTTGTGGCAGTTCCTCTTTGTTACGACGGTTGCTCTTTTGAAAGGCGTGACTACACGGGATGTGAGTTGTTGTAGCACTTTGTGGTGGGCATGGGTGGGGATTGGCCACTCATGTAGTGGGCCGAGGTGCTTGTTTTTCGTTAATGAGTGATGCGGTGACTGACCTTCTCTTCTGTTCTTTGGTGAGAGTCGGTGGTTGAATACTGTCGGGATGACCGCTTGGATGCCGTAGGGAATTCAAAGAGGATTGCCCCAGTCGAAGTATGCGTCGTCGTTTGGTGGAAATCATATTCTTTGGTATTGGTAAGCTGTTGTGTGAGCTCCAGACGAGACATTTTGTACCTGCGAGGTAAAATGGATGCCTAAGTGTTAGCAGTTTAAATATCGGTAAGTTCATCATATATGCTTTGAACTGTTGGAAGGCGAATAGAGCGAATGGGGGCTTCTAATGCCAGTTGCACTGTGTATTCGACGTCGCTTGAAGAATTTGGTCCATGTTCATGTTTTTTGTCGTTGGGATGGTGATTCGACATTCTTCAAGTTCTTTGGGAAGTTTGATCTTGCGAGGTTGTTGTGAAGACGGGTTTGCCCATAGTGCTAGAATGTACTGTTGGCACCGTGAAGAAGGTCGACGAGTCCTTGTGCCAGATTGTGGTGACTGATGATGTAGAGGGATCGCTTCTATTGCCTTGGAGCGATTGTCGGATCAGTAGGCGTGATGTTCCGACGCGTCCGATTTTTGCATGTCTATGAACGGCTCTCTGGTTTGTCGTTAGTTTTGATGTTGATGGAGATTGGCCTTTTGAAATGTAACCTTCTTGGGGTTTTTAGGTTGCTGTAGATTCGGCTTTGAACCTTGGTAGTCGTTGGGTGAACTTTGGTCTTTGTTTTTGGCTTTGTACTTTGGTAGCCGTTGATAACACTTTGGGCTCATGTCTTTGGACACACGGCTTTGGACCTTGGTAGCCGTATGAAAACTTTGGTCTTCATGTTGTTAGATGTTCGACTTTGGGCCAGGTAGCCGTCGATAAATCCTTGGCATTCTTGTGCTTGTAGATTTGTAATATCATGCTTTGTCCCTAGTCCCATTCGAAGAGCCATGTTGGAGAATTAAACCTCGGAAGGAAAATAGAGAGAATGTTTGGATTAGTATCATGCAATAATATAATCGATGCATGATAAATTTGTGATGAGAAGTCTTGATGCAATGGAGCAACTTCTGTGAATGACATGATAATGTAACTACTGCAATCAAACATACACTCATGTGGTCATGCGAATGTACGAATGCAATAAGCAATAAAATAGGTAGCGAATGTATGGATGCAGTAAACAATAAAATAGGTAGGGATAGGAGAAATGAAGGTTATTAAAGCCCATTGTAATAAACTCCATCAAACTGCAAAACGAGAAATGTTAGTTTTACAGTCATAGCAGACAAAGCGTACCTGACACCTGTCCCTACACAAGTAGCAGTCACTCAGTAATAGACAAATGCACGTGCGGCGTCTGGTACCTGTAGTGGGCAAACAATGCTAGACTCTCGGATGAAGGTTTCTAAACCTCCCTCGAACTGAGGGAGGCGGGGTCCCGGCCAAAAACCATACCGCAAATAGCAGCAGGCTGAGCCTCTCGGTGACCCCCCTAAAAATCCTAGCCCTGGGTTCGGGCACACCTAGATATGCCTAGGAAAGCAGTAAACAAACACAACCATGAGGGCAGACAAAGGTCACCGAGCCAAGCAATTACATACGCAAACAAGAACTCCTCTCCGCATGTGGATTAAAAATGTAAGAGCGTTCGAAAGGAATCCACATGCCATTTCCCCAGCGGAGTCGCCATCCGAGATGTACGCGCGCCTTCCGGCCCTCCCTGGGTTCCTAACTGGGCCTGCTCGGGCCCTCGCCGAACGTCTCTTTTTTCCTCAGAGGCGGCGGGCAAAAGGCGGAGCATGATCCGAAGAAGGAACTTTCGGGAGGTATCGGGAGCGGCTCGTGTCGTCAGTCCCTCATCCAAAATGGCTCCGTAAAAAGAGGTTGCTGTTTAACCTAGGTAAACTAAACGGAGTCGCCACCGACTTTATTTATAAAAGCTGTTTAAGTCGGAAAAAACAGTTGGTTCGGGGATTCCTAATTACTAACTCTTACATTCCGACATGCGAAAAAGGGAGGTGGCGTTTGCTCAAAAAAAAATTTTATTTTTGTTTAACGGGCATTGTACCCGATCCGGACATGACTCCGGACTCATGTCAATGTTTTACGGGCGTTGGACCTGATTCAGGCTTCGGACCCGAACTCATGTTTGTTGGCAGCAAACAACATGCGACAATAAACCTATGAGCCTAAGGCATGCAGACAAGCACAAACAATTATTGAGATCAAAGGGGGCGGGGAAGGATGGTGACCGTGGACCTATGCACTTGGGCCCACGGCCCGTTACAAGTGGATTTTCTATCTTTTTCGGGAGGCCCGCACCTCCCCTTTGTACCTGTGGCCCGCCGGGATGGCATGTCATCGGCTAAGGCTTATCAGTTGGGCCACTTTGGTGACGTACCTCCACCACGGGTGTCCTCAGAGTCGCTTTGTCGAATCCTCGAAATCGTTTGTTGATTTTTCATGTAATATAAAATGGAAATTTGGTTAGAATGTTCAAATAATAAGAGTTGTATAATCACAAACACAACGAATACGAATTACGCATAGTTCAGAAAGCAATCTATAACTTTGACTCGGATTGTCCGATTTAATTAAAATTTAAACCAAAAGATCCAAAACTTAATGACGAGTTTGTATGTAAAATTTTATAAAAATCTAACGCTGCAATCTCACAAGATCAAGGAACTAAATTGGCTGTCCGGAAAAGTGGAACAGCTTGCACTGACAGCGTTATTCCTATCATATCATGGTCTTCGAATATCCGATCGGAGTGCAAAAGGATTTCACAGAAAGGTAAGGCAATGAAGAATTCGTGTGTAAAATTCCACATGGATCCAACGGTTGGATCGAAAGATATGCTCGTGCAAAAATCGAAAGTAATATAAATGGCTTGTCCAGTTTGGCTGAACTGAGCCGTGTGAACAAAATTTGATATCTTTTCATCTACAAGGTGAAAAAATGTTTACGAAATGTTAAAATCAACATGATTAAGTGAAGAACATATTTAAAATTTAAGTACACTCCAACGGTTTGATCTGCGGGTATTGTGCAAAGAGCGAAATAGCGACGCTCGGCAGACCTCACTTGGTGTACAGTCTAGTTTCTGGTCAAATTTGAACAAGATCCAACGGTTAGATCTCCAGCAATGTCCCCGGAAGTAACAATGCGACAGACTGCTCTGTTGCGGCCAGCGAAGGTGGCGCTAGTTTCGGGGGGACATATCTTGGTCATCGATTAACCAAAAATTAAAATTAAAATATTCCCAAGATCATCACTCATTGTAGATCATTTGACCTTTTGGGTTCGAGGTTCGAAAATGTCCGTAACCTCTTTGAAAAAAAAGAGACTTTTGAGGCGTTGCCGCTGAAAACAATCGAAATAGAAGGCCGGGAGATGTCCCGACACTTTCGTGCCACAAATGAATGCAAAATCGACCCCAAAGCTACCGTGAAAGCTTTGAGGTCTAAAAAAACGTATGAAAATGCATTTCGAGAGGAGTTTAAATGATTACGACCTGTTTACGTTGTGGTTAAGTGTCGACGGGAGATGGCACGCCGGCTGTCCTTTGTCCTTTGGCTGTTACGACCTTGTCTGAAGGCTCGTTCCTCACCCCATGGTGTGTTTGGTAGGCCAAAAAAGAAAGGGAACGACAGAGTCGGCATATCAAACATGGTAGAAGCATGCTGGAATTAGCAAAATGAGAGGAGGTCTCACCGAGGGGGTTACCTCGCCTCGGGGTGGCCCGGGGAGGATGAACGACGTCGGGAGGGCTTTGGCTCGTCAGGGGGCTTTGGCTCGTCAGCACTAGAGAAGGAGAGTCCTTGGCTCCAGTTTCTGTGTGTACGTCGGGAGGAGTTGGCTTCCGGCGTTGATGTCTCTGGAGGAGGAGTTGGCCTCCGGTTGTATGTAGAGGGAGGAGGAGTTTGCCTCAGATTCCCCGGAGGGGTAGAGCGTATGGTTTCTTCAGAGGAGAGGATGAGCGTCTGTATCCTGATTATCTGAAATTCTCTGAAAGGGATTGAGAGGCTTTGGCCATGAGGGGAAAATATCTGAGTTTCGTTTTTTTTTTGTGTCGGGAACGTATGAAAGGTGAGAAGAATGTCAAAAGGGTTAGAGGAATTGTGTCCAGGTTCTTCCTCTGATGACACAAGGAAGGTAAGATATTTTTTAATAGGGAATTTAATAATATTTTTTTTTGGGGAGTGATGAAGGGGATTAAATTGTGATTGATATACGATGAAGAAATCTCGAATGACTTAAATGTGATTAGGAGAAAGTCGGTGATTAGATTTTTTTTTTTTTGAAAATCTTAAAAGATATTTGTGGGAAAATTTTGGGTATTACAAATATCAGATAATAATAAACCAGATTAATCACCCAATAAGAGATAATGTCTTCGGCTCAGAAGTTGTTTTCTGCTACAGCAAAATCAACACTTTTCCTTATACGAATTTGACATTCGGATTGATTTGTTTCCATAATATAAAAGCATTCCCATCGTAAAATATTCTCACCATATAAGGGAGATTTCAACTTGATTAGATTGTAGCCAAATTCCATAATTATGGGATCACGTTAGTTAAGGAAATAAATCTTTCCAAAACAACTCAAGGTCCAAGGAATGAACCTAGATGTGATGCCAAAGTTAATTCAATAAGAATTAACTTAAGGACGTATGAGATGGAGATTGTTCCATATGCGAGCACGTGAGATAAATATCTCACGTGCTCGCATATGGAACAATCTCCAATAAGAAAATCGTCATTCACAGAAATACCATTATGTAAACTGTAGTAAATACTCCGGCAAGGAGAGTTATAGGAACTATGACACAGATGCTCATCTATGTAACAGAGATAGTGGACTCGATAATAGATCTTGTCCTCAAAACACCATTTCTGATGGCTAGATCGTTTCCCCTGTTGAAGTACTCCTCATAACTCTTTTACGTATTGCACAGATGACAGAGAGCAGCTTCCACACCCAAAGACCTGTTCTTCTGTATTAAATAGCACATTAGCAATACATAATATTTGCCATCATCAAAATCAGATTATATTAACACAACTGTTTCGGATGCTTTATGAATGGTGTCGTTCAAGAAGTTTGTAACATGCAACGGTAGTATTCACAGCAAAGAAACCTTTAAGCACGTCGTGAGCGTTCCATATGCACCTAGATCCGTCGTTTGCACAGTAAGCATTCTCGAATACGAATCACGGCCATAGAAGACAGTAAATATTACAGCTCCGATAACCATCCAAGGCACCCACCATGCTGATATGGAAAAAAGTGACAGGATGATACAAACCAGACTCGGCATGGGCATCGTCTTTGGAGTGTCAAGAAAGTATTCGTTACCTCTTCTGCACAATTATGCACTACAGGGCGCCTACATAAATTAGAAATAGCTTTTCGCAAAGGAAGATCCGAGAACGATAGCTCAACTTAATCGAAACGGTAGGCGGACCCCTTGAAAGTTGCGGTTCTTGCGTCGATTTCATACTGACATTGTTGTTGGTGAAATAAACATACTAACTAACAAAGCAGCCAGCTTGGACGTGATTTAGTTCGATTTAAAGGCAGTTGATTAATCTGATGTAAGAGCACTAACTCAATCCTGACATTTTCTTTCATGGTCACCTCCACGGATCGCCCATTGTCTATGAAATATAGTTGTTTGGCTAACTGTACTCTATTGATCGACGCGCATTTATGCATTGTTAGTAGGAATAATGCATTCCAGGCATTAGGAGACGAGCCCGGGTCTAATTCTAGCTTTGGCTGCAGTTTGCATTTCTTTTAAAAAATTTCTTCAACTTTTGTTCGGCAGCCTCTTGTTGGAGCCTCCCCGGAGATGAATCGCGATGAAAACTGAGAGACGTTGACGGACCGAGACCCACGACGATCGTGAATGTGACCCGCACGCGCATTACTTCATAGACTTATCTAGGGAAGAATAGGGATATCTTAACAAGAATACTGTTGAATCTTGTGAGATATGTAACCTGTACTTGACTATTATTTCAAAAGTGAGCGCATTCTCCTCGATATATTTATCTTTCGCTGAGCGGATTCTACGTGTGGATTAGATTGAGCGAGTCAATCGGTGGCGGTGTATCTATATCCAATAACTTATCCCTCATCTTGGTGTCGTATCATAATGGTGCATATCTATTTGTACATCCGAGCCTATCTCGATTCTGTTAATCACATGGTCAATCTGTATCCGTCGGTTATAGAGTCAACCCTTAAAACTTACCAGTGGTGAAACTGTATCCAACAAGCATAGAACTATCCTTATCACCTTTTCGATTCTCTATTTAAGAGAGAGCGTACACTTATTTACTAACCCACGTTTAATTCCATCACTAGTATTCTCGAGTGAGTATACATTTTTCCCTTCTTTTCAACTCACACAAATCTTTTTCTCCGCATCCCCGTGTCACAAAGAAACAAAGAACACGAAGATTTTACGTGGTTCGGTCGGTGTCGCCAACATCCCCCTTATAAAGAAGACTTAAATTTACTAGGACACAAAGTCCGTCGGAGCCTATCCCGGTTTTGTTGATATCATATTATGTTTGATACACTAGATATTCAAAGTTGACGTCGTACTCGTAACCCCGACTCCTCCCAAGACATGAAAAAGGCCACATCACACTGCCGGGAAGTATCATAGGACAAAGTTGATGGGCCTCGGATGAGGTTATGGATCTGTATCGTGGGCCCATTAACCTTGGGCCCGTTCTTCGGGCTGTTTTTATCTGGGCCCAACACCTTTCGGACGAAAATGGAAAAGGCAAAACCAAAACGGGAGATTTTGAGATTTTTCATGATGTGACAAGCTGCTAGGATTTCAATAATAATAATAATAATAATAATAATAATAATAATAATAATAATAATATATGCACGTACAAAACAAATACATGTGATTGTGATCAGATCATGAAGTTGTGGTGGCTATTAAAATCCAAACAACTTTTTTGGAGGTTGTCACGTGGAATTCATGTGACACCTTGTCTGCCACTTCCCATGCAAAAAGTGAGATAGAGATCTCAAAAAGACTTCACCTACTCCCTCCCTCTCTACACACCAACTTCGACTGTTCTCTTGCAATTTGTCCCTAGTCCCCGTCGGTCCAACCACACATATCTGTACAAGTTAATGTTTATTGATTATATTCCTCGAGACATATGTTTGAATCTTCATATCTAGAGTGCATTGTCGGAGAGTACTTTGGCCACATGTTGGTCTACGGTGCTTTCGTCGCAGTGGGCCGCGTAGTAGAACCCCCTCGTGACATCGAAGAACGTCATCCTCTCGTCCCGGTTGAGGCCGTCCGTGGTGCTGCGGAACACAGTCTCCGTCAGCTCTTGCATGGACTGCTCTAGTTCGGGGTCCGGGGAGATGCCACTTCGTCCCTGATGGCCATTGATACGTGCATTCTGCTTTCGGTGGCGGTCCAGTCGGAGGACGATATCAGAGGTTAGGTTGCAGAGGTGTTGGTATTGTGGCCGCGACCACGTCTCTTCCGACAGGCTAAGGTCGCTGCTGTTGCTGCAGAGATTGATCGTCTGCACCAGAAGCTCAACCACTCCTTTGTTCGTTTCGCCGCCTTCTGCCCAGCTTTTCAACCATTTCTCCCACTGAGGCCAAAGTAGCCGCAATGGTTTTAGAGGTTAAGTAGCCGCAATGGTTTTAGAGGTTATGTTATTGAGAAATGGTAAAACAGGGGAGAGATTGCGGTACAAGGTTGCGATACTCACGGAAACATGCAACGGAACGGTGATGTCCCTTCCGGTCCCAACGAGCATCTCTAACGAGAGTTGGTCGAGGATACCGACGACGGCTTGGGCAAGCATTTTCGAGACCCGGTTCGTGATCGACCCGTTCCTACATTTCGAAGACGTCGTAGGATGTTAGTCGAGCGAACCCTACTGGTTACAAATTTTGTTAAAGATGATCATATGAGCGAAGACTACCTTCCGTTAACGTAAGGCTGCTTTTGAATCTGACGAGTGAACTCGTGTACGAAGGACGATCTCTGCTCTGACGAACGCGAGACATCGAAACAAGACGAAATGGCATCGACCAAGATGCTCGATTTGGCCCATGCTATCCGCTCCCTAGACCTCTCTGGCTCGAATATGCTTGCCGTCGCGATGAAGAACGAAAGAAGGAGGCTCTTCCTAGTAATGCCAAAATCTTCGAGCTTCCAATCCGAATACCACCTTTGGATGCTGTCCCATTCAGACAGGTGCAACAGTTGGCAATTGTTGTAGTCGATTCTCGCGAGCTCTAGGAACACGTCGTTGTTCACGTTCGTCATCCTGCGAGCAAAAACCAAATAAGATGACTTGAGCGAGGACACCAAACAGGACATGAACTAACCAAAGAAGAGACAGAAACGGAACCTATATAATGTCTTGCCGATCCAAATGTCGCCTTCGCCGCCATACTGGTCTAAGTAAAATCTCGTCTCAACTCTTGGCAGGCTCGCGTACCATGGGATGTCCAATGCGTACGACACCTCGCCGGGTAAGTCCTTCGTCACGATCCATTTATCCAACAGGTCATTGGATTCCCTTTTGACTCTAAGGAAATTGGCAGAGTATGTATTGGCATGTTCGAGGATCGTTTCGCCACGGAATCTCAACTGAGAAGCCCTGTACATGTTGTACATCCCGGTCACGGCCTCTGTCGACTGCCCCATTAACGAGAAGAACTCATCCCCTCTCTTGAATTGTTCGAACACCTCTGCAACAACGAAATCTGTCAGGTTGCCCGGGAACAGAAAGGATATCGGTTCCACATAGAAAAACAAAATGTACCGGTCGAGACGTCATGACCGTGCAACCTAAGCAGCCTGAATCCCATCGACGTATCATCAATGTCACTGACCGGAGAGTTCCTCGCCCAGCAAATCCCATTCTTCGTCCAATACCTGGCCACGTAGTCCATGCATTCCTCGATTTCTTCCTTGAAGTACCTCGACACACCTAGCCGTTGCAGACGGTCGACGACCCACATGTGCTCGAACAAGTCCACCGGGTACACATTCGGCACTAAAAATCGACAAACATAACATTAAAAGGAGGCACATCCGAAAATGGATACGACGAAAGAGCCACCAAAGGTAGGTAGGCGAAGCCTTTTTTCGAGTACCTCCGCCATTGAACCTTCTGACAGCATTGCTTAGGTAATTGAAGCAACCGGGGTCATTGGTCTGAATGAGGGCATACGCGGTGGATGAAGGGGAGAAGAGGAACGACCCATCCTTGCTCTGCAACTTCATCAGCTTCTTCCAATCCAAACCATTCATCCCCTCCAAGCTGTGCAGCAATGTTGTGGGCACTTGGTGCATTATGTCCCTCGGTATCCTGTCTCCCCAAAATCATTCATTACGTGGACGAGTTTGTCATGACAGGATAGAAAAGCATCGGGAGACAAGAGGCATCTCAAGATTTCAATTGGGCAGTTCCCTTTTCGGGTATTAAAGCAAATCCCCTGTTGCATGAATCGGCGTCTTTCAATGATAACATCGTGAGAAAACTTTGTCAAGTTTCAGTCTTAGAAAAGAGTGATGTGATGGGCAACAAACATCTGGAGGGATATGCCGAACCGGTTGTTGAGATAATAAACTGACAGTTAGTTTCAAATGTCTTGTAATAAAAAAAATCGATGCAAGGAGAAGGTCTATGGATTTATAGAATTGAATATAATGTGTGTGTACCTGCTGAGCTTGATTTCTCTCCTGGCATAGATCCCCTGCACGGCGGGGGATTCGTAAGCAATGTCGATCTCGAGACTCCGGGCGATCTCCAGAAGCGAAGGGAATGCAACCTCGAACCCGATTGGCATGTGCTCTGCATTCTCGTCTTCCAGTTTTGACATGTTCTCCTTCAAGAACTCCAGCCCTGCGATATGCGGACAAGGGGGGGACGTGAGGCTTTAGTGAATCCATCCATGTCAGGGTGCATTGAACTTAGAGGTTAGGTTAGGTGGGGGCAAAACCTCTTTCGCACTTGTCGGGGTGGATCTTCCACGTCTTCAATGCGACAACGCAGGCCAGCGTGTTTATGATCCTGTCGTGAGCGGAGAACATGGCGACCTCCCCCCAGGAGCCGTCATCAAGCTGGTTCCTTGCAATCCACTCGACCGCTGCGGGGAACTGAGGCCCGCCCGTACCTTCCCTGTCCTTGACAAGGGCGACCCATGCAGTGTCATAAGCGGATACGCTGATCTCCCCGTCGTTCATTGTCTCGAACATCAACCTGACCGCATCCACCCGCGACTCGATCTCGTGTATAGGGATTACCTTAAAGGGAACGAAGACACCCCGCTTGTTTATGCTAACACTAGAAAGTAACGGACAAGATCATTCCAAAGTACCAAAGCATTCCAAGATCAAGAAAGATTTTTTATTCGGTGTGTGATGGTGGTTGGGGTGGAAACAGTGAAGAGACATGAGATGGGGAGGCGAATATTATCGGATATGATTTGAATCGAAAAGAGGGGGCACGCGCTCTCTCTGTCATCTTACCTTTTGCAGTGTGGCATTTCGGTGTTGCTTATGTTGTCGTCCCAAGTGGCGATCATCACCCTCTTCTACTTCTCCCTCGTCCTCTTCTCGCCACTTTATCGCCGGCAGACCTTGCTGAATCACCTCGTACTCTGTCTCAACCCCAACAACGACAATCAATAACCATGTTGCGTATATCCCATGTCTAGGAAAACAGAGGTAGGGAATACACAGAATCGAATCTTGCCTTTGCCCTGAGTGATAGGTTTGGAGATGGCATTTCTCCTGATGCTACTGCTGCCGCCGCCGCCGCCGCTGCATAGAGGGGGGAGAAGGGTGCTGTTGTCCAGGTGGATCCTCTTGTCCTTATCCTTGGATGCCCGGTCACCTGCACAACTGTTTCCAGTGAATCCTCGAAAAGAAATACAAGCGCGAGAGATCGGAGACGGTTTCGTTGGATAAAAAACAGAGTAGCTCCTGCTGCGGATGCTGCCCTGTTTCTGGATGCTCTGTTTCTTGCGAAACGGCAGGGTGGAAAAGGCAGAGTGTGGAGGGAGATGTTTGGGAGTGGGTCGACAGAGAAGACAGAAACCGGCTTAGTGGGGGAAGGGATAAAATTGATATTTTATCAAAGTCCATGAAATCAAGCTGTGAGGACTGTGTTTATGATTAAAAAAGGAGCCCATTTTTTCATTGAAGACACGAAGAACTGGGTTTGTGTAAGAGGCGAGCATAGGAGGAATACAATCATACCCGCGAGGAGTCGATCACGATGACGATGAGGAGTGATCGAGGGGCGAGGCAGAGGGTGGTGGAAATGGTGGTGAAAGGATAGTGCGGAGTTGGAGTTGGAGTAGTTGTTGATGTTGGAGTAGTTGTTGATGTTGTAGTAGCGAGTAGACATTTCTGCAGGAGAACTGGGGAGGTGGTGGTGGTGGTGGTGGTGGTGATGGTTTTCCTTCAAGTGTATGAAGAGAAACGCAAATGTTTGTGAAGGATGGAGGAGCAGATTTGGGTCGTGTTGTGGGGGTATTTAAATGGATTTGGTAGTGAAGGTTGGAGAGGAACAAGGAGATTAAGAGAAACCGAGAAGGGATTGGCAAAGTCTAATTTTTTTCCATAATGATGGATGGCTTTTTGTGAAGGAGAAGAGACGTAATAATAACATTGAATTCTTTTAATAGATGGCAGAGGATTTTATTGCCAAAACGAAAAATCAAGGTTGGTGTGATGGATATGGTGATGACTATTGTGGTTTTGGTAACATCCACTATTTCTTCTACATGGGTAATTTAAAAAAAAAAACAAACATGGGGGAGAAGATAATCACGAGCTAATTCCCATATTGCTAGGAATTAATTCTTCATGGGTTTTGATATGATATTAAAATGGGAAGAAGACCAAATTTCAAAAGGAGTTGGGGTGGTGCCACATTCTTAAGTAAGGCAACTTGAAAATTTGATACAAATTCTTTGTGGGTCTGTGCATGCAGCATATACTTGTTATTTCCCCTCCTCCTCCATCATCATCATCATAATCATCTCACTTTGTCTGTCTGAGAATGGATTCCCCTTTTTAAAACGATCGGTAAGTAAATCCAACACGTATTGAAGTTCACAAAGGAATTTACAGAAAAGGCCCGTTTGATTTAGACCTCAAAACACTAATAAAAAGGAAAAGGAAAACCCCCCGTAATCATAAATCGCATTAGAAGAAGTTGGTGTTCGTGTGTGGATTGTTTTGTGGAGAGGTCAAGTGCAGTGTGTTTGTAAGGATAAAGTTGGGCCTACACGAATGTGTTTGCCCGAAGATGGAGACAAGTCTCGACTCCTCGAGAATTCCCCATGTATTCCTGCTTTCCTTGTTCTTCTTACTGCGGAGATAGATTGTTCCAAAACATGGGATCTCTTGATACATTTGTGACTCCCCTCCTTGAGGGATCTTAGCATCGTATTCATTTCTCTTCGTGGGATATGATTGAGCTCGTGCCGTGCAACCGACCCTGTTTACATAGTAATGCCATTTTGGGCTTCAATGATGGCGAGGCCCATTATTGTAGTACAGTCGAAGGAGGGCTCGGTCGAAGTTCAAGGTCGTCAAAGCAGAGCACATCGAAGTAGGGACAAGACGAAGTTCGATTAAGATGCCGTTGAAGAATGTGACACTCGAAGAAAGAGTCCTAGTTGAGGTTTCAACACTTAGCCATTTTCTATAGGAACTTCGTCAGGGCTTAGTCGAAATAAGTAGTGTACAGTTAGTGTCAATAAAACATGTGCTAAATGTGTCTAGCAGTTGCGTTAGCGGTTATGTTAACGGTTTCTTTAGCTGTTATCGTTTGGATATGATTTAGTTTCAGTATAAATATAGGGTCGGTCTCTTGTAATTAGAACAACGACAATCATTCAAATACCCCGAATGGTTGCTTGGTTGTCTTACTGTATTTTGCTCTCCAGAAATGGAAGTAAGTGTTCTTGTGAATGCAATCTTTTCTCTGTTATTCATATCACTATATTTCTAAAAGACTTAGCGACCACATTCTTTAAATACTGATTTAATCCCTAACAATTCTCGACGTGTTTAGTCAGCCGAACCCGTTCTTTTCGGCGTAAACAGACCCCGACGAGATCATGAGCTTAGTCAAGACCCACATGAAGGTTAGGATTTGGTTTGGTTCGGTTTCAATATTTCTTTCCCAAAATGGGAGCTGGTTTTAGCCTTCAATGGTTGAGCTTAATGCATGTTCCGGATTCGCAAGATGGGATATATTTGCATTGCATGCTCCGGCATTATGCATGAATCCGATTGAACTCGCGAGACGAACTGTAATAAGTATTACGCGAACCCTACCGGGTCGAGAGCAACGCAATCGCATCGAATATGGCATCTCCTGGTGAAAACTCTTGATGAAGGTTGTTGAAGTTGGGGGGGTCGGTCGGTGGAAATTCCTCGACGGGATGCTCCCCGATTATTGTCCGAACAAGAACAAAAGGGTCGGCAGATGAGGTTTGAACTACTATCCCTCTTGTTTATTATTGGACAGGGGATGATGTCGGGGGCACACACAGCTCCCGAACAAATGGAATCTTAGAAGACTTCCCCCTTGAATGTAACGACAAACGAATGCTTGTTTGATAATACAATAATAATCGCGATGATTAGAGGACAGACTCGCAGTTGATCTAACTCCAGGATTTGTCAGATTGTTCGGCTTCCCAGGATGGAATCTTGAAGAGCAGCACTCACATTTGATGCCCTCAAGTTCACGGTATTTAGACAAAACAGTTACTTAGCCAGGGTCAGTTTTTCGAAAAAAATAAGTATGACGCGAGAGTGTTGGTGGTAGGAGCGCTGACGATGGCGATGTGCCTGCACGCCGAGCTGCGTGAGATTAACCTAGTTCCGGTTTAGGCATTGTGCTTGTCGGACCATTCGCTTTGCATGTACTGTTAAAGGCCGCGAAGATATTACGCCGAAGAAGAATGTGAACGACTCGGTATCGTGTACTTTTGGCATATGTTGCGTTTGCGACGGATGCCGGAGGAATGTTCTTAATATGGTTGGTTTTCGTTATTCAGACAACCACCCTTGCAAAAAAAAAAAAAAAAACAAGCAGAAAAATATGATCCCACTCGAGTAGAAATGAAGTGACACAGACAGGAAGAAAAAACGGCAAAGAGTCTGCAGGTGAGGATGCAGGACTCTGTCTTAGGAAACCATGCTGGATCTTTCATCTACTTTCTCTTTTTGACTGAAGGTTGAGTCCATTTTCTGCATGTCGGTTTCTGTTAGATCGTCACCCATCTGATATCATACAACAAACAAAATTGTAATGGTAAGAAGGCGAGCATCATGGTGTTTAGCAGAAAGTGGGCCGACGGGCGATCGACAACGACCTTAATGAACAAAGGGTGAGTAAGTAAGCCCAAAAACATGTTGACGTTGTACTCGCCGAAGTTTCTTCTACTGCAGTTGTTTGTAGTAGTAAACCTGCCTTCGGCAAAACACAGTAATTCCTTCTCTGCATTATCTTTTTTTTTTCCTCCAAACTCATCATCTGCAACCCACTATGATACATTATCCCGCTTTCCGTAACCCGATAACTGAAGAGATGGAGAAGCCAGTAACGGCAATTCTTCAGCACTAAACGCACATATATTGACCTTACTGAACAAGCAAAGTAATACTCAAACTACAGCCTAGATGTTGAGCCTTTCTCAATTATAATTTTCCAGACCATCAGATAGGCTTATTCAAATCTGGAAAAGCCAAAACGAATGGAGTAAGTGCAAGCATTCGACATTACTTTTATGAAATAAAACACAAAAAAGAACTCATTGTCTCAGTGTTACCCAGTTTATGAAGAAGAGAAAAAATGACTCATTGCAGCTGAAACATTTAACAATATCAAATCAAACCATAATTCATGTTTTACACCAAAGGATTAGCTTAAAAGGCCAACAGAAATTTGAAGTCCACAAACCATCACTGAAGTGACACACTAAACAGGCGCAAGTCGCAATTTTAGATCAAGCAAAGATAATATTCACGAGCGACAATGTAAGAATATCAAAGCAACGTAGACACTATGCACAGTTATTAATGATTGATTGATGACAAGGAGACTCATAGCACGCAGTTTTACAACTTCTATGAGGCTTGTAAACAAGAGTTCCATAGAACAGAAGAGGTATCCTCTTCTATCACTCGTAAGTAGCGAAGAGACGAGCGGATGATTTCTCCATCGTTATTCCAAGTCAGGCCATGATCAGAGCCAACAGTAGCCTTCAATATATTCAACGACCAACTGGAAATATTAGTCCTGATCCAACAAGTAGACAGAGACAAAATCACGGGTTGAGCCAAAGAGAGCAGAATAATCATCAAGGCATTACAGAAAACTAAATATAAAACCTCATTTGTTCTCTCATCGGCAATATCCTTTTTATTCTGCCTTGAATAATAAGAACCCAATTTTTTCTAGAACTCCAGAGGAATAACTATCAAAACCACATACTAAAAATTCCAAAACATTCAAGTAGCCAGGGAAAAGTACCAGGACTTGGCATGTGGCTGAACTAGTAGAGAACTCGGATCAGGGGTAGTGCTGAGAACGATGCCCTTCTAGCTAAACGGACTCCCAAATAGTACACTAACACGAATTTATATATAGGGCATGAACTGTGTATATGATACAAACTCCTACACTGGAATTATCAGATTGAAAAAAGAGAGCAATGTGCATGTAGCTTGTTATATTATGCATCAACTTAGTGCAAACAGAATACTTTATCATTCACCAGAGAGCATTTTATTTGCGGGGAGATCTGGGCAGCAAGGTATTATTAGAGGTTGCAGGTAATCAAAATAGGATGGCATTACTTACCCCAGGAAAAAGGATGGTGTCTCTGGGACAAAAACATACTCCGTTTTTGTCTAGAAAGCATGGGTTGGATCGTTGGCCATAACATTGTTGGTATAGGATTGCACTAAGAAGGGGGTTGAATTAGTGCTTTAAGAGTTTTGACACTTTTTCGATCACAGAAGTGTGGTTCTGTCATATTACAGAAATTGGATCTGCTGAACAGATTCCCAGTTCTGAGATGAATTATCTTATGTGTGTGACAACAGATCCAGAGTTTTTAGTTTTTCAGTTCTTAGAGGAGACTGGTCAGTCACTTTCATCTACAGCAGGAGAGGAGGATGCACCATCCTTGCCCTTGATATATGCAGTGAGATCAGCAAGATCCACCAGCAGCTTTGTAATCATGGTCTTAATCTACCTTTGCTGAGCAAGACACATATCCAATTTGCTTGACTCTTTAGGATCAGCAGAAGTGGATGCCTCAGAAGCGTGCTTCTGCTTGGTATCAAGCTTCTTCTGCTTGCTGGTGTCAGCTCGAGTCTTACGCTTGGAAGGTGCAGCAACACTTTTTCCTTTTGAGGAGGATGATTCACCTCTGCTCCTCTTGTGAATCCATCGTGACCCTGTAAAAACAAAGCCCATATGATCAAGTGTCGTACCGTCGAAAGGCTCGACATGGATGGTGTCCTCATCACTCCTAGGAGACGTATCACAGGAGTAAATCTGCAGGAGCTTCATGATGATATGACCATAGGGCAGTCCCCTATCAGGCAGAGTCGCACATCTCTCCATATGCTCAAAACAATCGATCCCAAATTAACAGGAAGTCCCTCCAGTAGATGCACCATCATGATGGCGTCCTTCGTGATGATACTGTCCGTGCTCCCAGTCCGGGGGTAGAGGCAGTAGATAACAACATGATGGAGGATGCGGAACTCCAGAGGCAGGTGCGTGCTCTCTAGGTAGACGCTAGACTTTGTTGGCTTTTCAGCTCCTGTTACCCTCCGATACGCGATGATTTTGAGATCTCTAGAAGCTGGAGCTGAGAGTGGTATCTTGCACTGAAGGACTTGCTACATCAAGAAGAGAGAAGACATAGACATTCCCCTCTATCTCCACTTTTATGTACTTGATCAGCTTGTCCACTCTATGAAAGGTGATGTGGCAATAGAATTCTCTAACCAGATAGGCAGAGACAGGGTTTCTGTGCTCACAAAAGTTGACAAAGGAAAGCTCAAGGAAAAGGTTTTCTAGCCGCTCAAGAGAATGCTCAGTAAAGAAACTGAATCTAATAAATCGACAGGGAACAATTTTGTTGTCCTCAAGATCTCTAGCGGGAAACTCAAAAGAATCCAACACAACCTTAATTTCCTCAGCAGAAACGGTTTCTCCAATCTCAGGAGTAAAGGTCAGAGCAGTACCTCTGAGCCTTTTGTTCTCCTTTTGTGGTGACGCAGATGGGCGTTTCTGTGCTTTTGCTTTCTCCTTTACTGCGACCATGGGAGGGCTTACAGCCTTGTCCTCAGCATTAGACGAAGTTGGAGCCAACTTCTGCATGGGAGGAGGAGGAGGAGGAGGAAGCAGAGTCTCATCGTAGGGCATAATGGCCAAGGAAAGAGACTCGAGGAGGGCTATCTTGGTGAGGTGTAGAAACCTCCTTCTCAGCATGTCCTTGAGGAGAAATCACTATGTCCTTGTTTTCTGGCTCAGAAAACTTAGGTACAGGAGGATCCTCCTTCATGGATGACTGGGTCACCTCTTGCTTTGTATCTAGAGCCATGGAGCTCTAAGGGGAAGAGTGCTGGGACTTAGATTTCGTCCCCTTTGACGAGAGACTGACAGTCTCAGAATCGCTTCCCTGTAGTGAAGACTTGGTCTCCTGAGAGTCTCGATCGGACAGAGACTCAGTGCTGAGTCTAGCGGAGCGCCTTGCTTTGGCCTTAGCAACGCGAAGATTCCTGGGTCATGGTGCCATGAGATCGAAGAAGAGAAGAGAGGTTAGGGTTTTGAAAAGAGGAATGCGGTTTGGGAAACATGAGAGAAAAGGAAAAAAAATGAGTTTTCAGGTTGGAGAAAAGACGTGTGTGCAGGGGGTTTGTTTAAAAAGAAAGATAAGGAAGCGAAAATGAAGGAAAAAGTTTTTGGAAAGAAAATATTTTTTAAGATAGAATAAAAAGATTTTGAATATTGTTTCTAAAAGTTAAAAAAAATAGAAAGAAAATAGTTTGCAAATCACAAGATTAAAGCACACGAAATGAATATCAATTAAATCCATTTAGAAGGGACAACAAATCCCTAATTCCATTCTTAATTTTGAGAATTTCTCAAAATTCAATGGCTTTGTGAAGATATCACAGAGCTATGCTTCTGTGCTCATATATTCCACATCAATAGAACCATTCTGAACATGATCTCGAATGAAATGATGTCTTAGTTCTATATGTTTAGACCTTGAATGCTGAACAAGATTCTTGGTCAGATTTATGGCACTTGTGTTATCACACTGTATCGGAATATTGTCAAACTTGAAACCATAGTCCTTAAGTTGTTGACGCATCTACATAAGCTATGCACAACAACTTGCTGCTGCAACATATTATGCCTCTGCTGTTAATAGTGCAACAAAAGCTTGCTTCTTTGAGTGTCAAGATATGAGCATATCTCCAAGAAAATTGGCAGGTTCCAGAAGTACTTTTCCGATCGATTTTGCAGCCAGCAAAGTATGCGTCAGAGTGTCCTACAAGATCAAATAATGATCTCTTGGAATATCAAGCCCTGGATTTGTAGTTCCAGAAAGATAGCAAAATATCCTTTTAACATGAGTTAAATGGGACTCCTTTGGTGCTGATTGGTATCTAGCACAAAGGCAGACGCTAGGACCTGCATCCTTTCCTGTTTCGGCTTTCTGCACAATAGCGTTTGTGCACATGGGAGTAGACAAGTGTTTTGAGTTGCTCAACTCATATTTCTTCAGAAGTTGTTTAGTATACTTCTCCTGATGGATGAAAGTACATTATGATGTTTGGCGAATCTGTAAGCCCAGAAAGAATGTTAATTCTCCCATCATGCTCTTCTCAAATTCACCTTTCATGACTTCTGCGAACTCATTACACAAGGTATTGTTCGTGGATCCAAAGATGATGTCATCTAATAGATCTGAACTACCAGAAGCTCGATTTCGTGCTCTTTTAAGAAAAGACTTGTATCATCCTTTCCCTTTCTATAGCCTTTTTCAATAAGAAATTGACTTAGCCTTTCATACCAAGCTCTGGGAGCTTGTTTCAAGCCATACAAAGCTTTATCAGGCTTATAAACATGATCATGTTTCTTAGGATCCTCGAATCCTGGAGGTTGGTCTACGTAAACTTCCTCCTTGATCTCGCCATTCAGAAAGGCGCTTTTCACGTCCATCTGAAATAGTTTGAAATCATTATAACATGCATAAGCTAACAGAAGTCTAATAGCTTCTAGGTGCGCTATAGGGCCGTAAGTCTCATCATAGTTAATCCCTTTTAACTGAGAGTACCCCTTGGCCACGAGTTTGGCCTTGTTCCTGACCACAGAGCCTGATTCATCAAGCTTATTGCGGAAGACCCACTTGGTTCCAACAACAGAACGATCCTTCGGTCTCTAAACAAGCTTCCAGACCTTGTTTCGTTCAAATTGATTAAGTTCTTCTTGCATGGTAATAATCCAGTTAGGATCTGCAAGAGCTTCATCGACCTTTTGGGAGAAGAACACAGAATGTTCACGGAAGAGATTCACAGAATGTCTCGTCTGTATCCGTTTCTGTACATCCCCAATGACTTGCTCCATAGGGTGTCTTTTCTTGTAAAGAGTGGGCACTCTGTCCAAGAGATTCTCCTCAGAATCATTATTCACTGAGGTGCCATCAGAGTTTGCATCCTATCCAATGATGGACTGGATTTGTATATAATTAGTCTTAAGAGGGACATCACTCTCTTTCTGTACTTCAGCAACAGTCGGCTGTGAACTTGGTCTATCTGATAAGACAGATTCCTTTGTGTATTGAGAATCATTAATGATGACATTAATAGATTCCTCAACAACAAGAGTTCTTTTGTTGAAAACTCGATAAGCTTTGCTGGATTCCGAATAACCAAGGAAGAATCATTCATCTGATCTAGCATCGAATTTTCCAACATTGTCCTTAGGAAGTCTTAGTATGTAACAAGGACTTCCGAAAGGATGGAAATATGAGATGTTAGGCACTTTGCCCTTATAAAACTCATAAGGAGTTTTGTCAAGTGTCTTTCGTGCATGTACACGGTTAGACACATAACATGCTGTGTTAATAGCCTCAGCCCACAAATTCAGTGGAACCTTGCTTTCACACATCATCGTTTTGGCCATAACAAGAAGAGTTCGATTCATTCTCTCAGCTACTCCATTCTGTTGTGGAGTATAAGGAGCAGAGAATGTGTGTTCTATGCCATTCATGTCACAGAAGGACTTGAACTCAGGTTTTCAAATTATGTACCATGGTCAGTTCTTAAGCTTTTAAGAGAGGCTTCTTTCTCATTCTGCAGCTTTTTGACGAGGCTTTTGAACGCACTGAATGCATCACTCTTATGAGCCAAGAACCTTATCCAAGTATATCTTGAGTAATCATTCACAACCACCATAGCATAGCGTCTGTGGCCCAGACTCTGTGTTCTGGTAAGACCAAACAGGTCCATGTTTAGAAGTTCAAGTGGTTTTGTGGTGGAAATGTAACTTTTGCTCTTAAAAGAAGCTTTGGTTTGTTTTCCCAACGAACATGCTTCACAGAAGCTGTTTTCTTCAAAAGAGAGCTTCGGTAAACCTCGTACCAGCTCCTTTTTGGCAATCTTAGACAATAATTGGAAATTGATGTGTCCCAATTTCCCATGCCAGAGATTTGTTTCATCCTTGTAGGAAACAAGGCATTTCTCAAAAGACAGAAGATTGTCTTGAGAAACAATGTAGACGTTTTTTCTTCGTTCAGCAACAAAATAGACTTTGCCGTCTGTGGATCCAGAACATCCTTCTGCGTTAAAGATTATTTGATAACCCTTATCAAGAGTTGGCTCACACTCAATAGACTATGTTTTAATCCTGCAACATGCAGAACATCGTCTATCTGCATTGTTTGTGAACTACCAATAGTTCCAATTCCTTTGCTGTAGCATTTGCTATCATCACCAAATATCACAGAACCACCGTTTTGTAACTTCAAGCTTGAAAACTTAGAAGGATCCCCGGTCATGTGGCGTAAGCACCCATTGTTCGAGCTCATTGGGCGTAAGCACCCATCCCCACTCATCCTTCTTGGCTTTAGTTTTCAAGCGTACCTGCGATTAAGAACAAGTTAAGTTACAACAGGAACCCACTTTAAGCTAGTTCCATAAGATTGTGACTTGTTCCTAGAGAGAATCGCATTGGTTATGCTTATAGACTTCTTGATCTGACATTGTCCGATCATATGTCCAAGCATGCCACAATAGTGACAGGATTTAACCTTTTCTGTCAATCCGACATGGTTTTTAATCCTAGATTTGTTACGCTTCTGTTCAGAAGTATAACGTTTCACAGACTCAGGTTTCTGCGACATCATAGACTTATGTTTCTGCGCAACTTTGGGACTGATCACAGAACATGCTTTTTTATGTCATATAGCATACATCATCTGAACATTCAGATTTGTTTCCGTGACATTTATGAGACTGAATTTCAGGTAATAAACCTATGTTAGACTCATTTAGTGGAGAAACCACTTTGTCACGAACAAGTAGTTCGTCCCACACCTCAGGATGAGGTTATCTGATCAGAGGAGATGCTTCTCTGTAGAAGATCTCAGCTTCCTTTTCCAAGGCAATCTTTTCTCTGTGCAGAGAAGTGAGTTGTGACTGCAGAACCTTGTTATACTTTTTCACCGAGCGATATTTTGAGGATAGCTTTTCTACTCTTTCAAGGATTTCTGTCAGAAAGCCTTTAAGATCATTAGAAGATAAATTAGACATAGATGTAGATATTACCCCTTCATCTGAATCAGATTCTAATTTGGAACGAGCCATGTAGCAAAGGTTTGCATTCTACTCTTCCTCAGATTCAGATTCGTCGTCCTTCTCATCGTTCCAAGCCAATAAGGCTCTTCTTTTTGTTTCGAGAGGGCTTTTGCCTCTCAGTCAACAGAGGACATTCATTCCTCATGTGTCCTTGTTTCTTACACTAGTAACATACTGGTCCCTCTTTATCTTCTAGGTTAGAAGACTTGGGTTTAACACTTCGTTTGAAGCGTTTCTTGTAAAGAAGTTTGTTCAAACCCTTTACGAGCAAGGAGATCTCCTCATCTGTTTGTGCTTTCATATCATCTGATTCATTATCGGTAGAAGCTGATGCCTTAAAGGTAATAGATTTTGTCGTCTGAGGCACAGTTGACCGTTTCTCTTCCTCATAGGAGATGAGAGAACCCATAAGCTTATCCAACCTAAAAGTTGCTAGATCTTTGGCTTCCTCAATTGCAGTCTTCTTAGCTTCCCAATTCATTGGCAAAGACTTGAGGACCTTTCTCACCAATTCATCATTAGTGTAATTCTTCCCGAGAAGGGCCAAGCTGTTGATGATTGTCTATCATACATTTCAGAGATAGACTCATCAGGTTTCATTTTGAAAGCCTCATACTGCTGAACCAGCAGATTTATCCTTGTTTCTTTAACTTGATCCGTCCCTTCATGGGTTAGAACAAGTCGATCCCAAATCTCTTTTGTTGTGGTACAGGCTGTACTCCATAGGAGATAGAGCACAATGAAAAAAGTTGACAGTCATATCATTCAGCTTGATGATTTTAGCTTCCTCATCAGAAAGTGAAATTATGCTGCCATACTCAACTTTCAGATCTTGTGCTCTGTGAAGCAGATGACCATTTCGGATGATCCCTAAACACTTCAGTTCACGGGATGCAATCCAAAACTCCATCCTGCTGTGCCAGCTGGAGAAATTTTGTCCATCAAATAATGGTGGACTGTTACTGTTGAGTCCAACAGCGTGCATGTATCACATTTGCATCCTATCGGATCTCTCAATAAGCGGTTAAGCTTTTATCGTTGAGCTGGCTCTGATACCAATTGTTGGTATAGGATTGCACTAAAAGGGGGGTTGAATTAATGCTTTAAGAGTTTTGACACTTTTTCGATCACAGAAGCGTGGTTCTGTCAGATTACAGAAACTGAATCTGCTGAACATATTCTCATTTCTGAGATGAATTATCATATGTGTGTGACATAAAGATGTATAGTGGTTCGGCAAACAATGCCTACGTCCACACTTTCAGCGCTCACCCCAATTAGGGCGTATTCACTATGTTTAAAACAAGGGACTTTACAGATGCACACTTCAGTCATAAATGTTACTAACAAGTTGCACGTACACACGTGATTAACTCAACCCGCACGCAACGTGTCTGACTCCGGCTCCTCATTGAGCCCGTGGCTTGACGGCTACCACCTGCCAACGTGGCTTGATGACTACCACCTGCCAACGTGGCTTGATGACTACCACCTGCCAACGTGGCTCAATGGTGAAGGCTTTTTGATAGAACGACAAGTTAAAACTATAGCTTTACTCTTGCATTTAAGCTTGTCCGTAGAAAGGAGTTTCCCAA
Source organism: Melastoma dodecandrum (assembly GCA_029817715.1). Taxonomy (NCBI): domain Eukaryota; kingdom Viridiplantae; phylum Streptophyta; class Magnoliopsida; order Myrtales; family Melastomataceae; genus Melastoma; species Melastoma dodecandrum. The sequence goes on from JARUPY010000598.1 coordinate 54,633, forward strand.
TCAATCATCAAGGGCTAGTTGATCCACTTGCCATTTTCTCCATGATACGATCCTGTGGGAAAACTTCCATGAATACAAAATATTATCCTTAGTAATATCAGATAATAATAAACCAAATTAGTCACCCAATAAGAGATAATGTCTTCTGCTAAAAAACTGTTTCCTGCGACAGCAGAATCAACACTTTTCCTTATACGAATTTGGCATTGGGATTGATTTGCTTTCATAATATGAAAACATTCCCATCGTAAAATATTCTCACCATTATATAAGGGAGATTTCAACCTGATTAGATTGCAGCCAAATTCCATAATTGTGGGATCACGTTGGTTAAGGAAATAAATCTTTCCAAAACAACTCAACGTCCAAGGAATGAACCTAGACGTGATGCAAAAGTTAATTCAATAAGAATTAACTTAAGGACGTATGAGATAAATATCTCATGTGCTCGCATATTGAACAATCTCCAATAAGGAAATCATCATTCACAAAAATATCATTCTGTAAACCGTAATAAGTACTTCAGCATGGAGAGTTATAGCAACACCATGATCGTCCTCAGAACACCATTTCTGTTGGCCAGATCGTTTCCTCTGTTGAAGTTCTCCACATAAATCTTTTACGCATTACACAGATAACAGAGACCAGCTTCTACACCCGAAGACCTGTTCTACTGTACACTTAAATAGCACATTAACAATACATAACCTCTGTAATCATCAAAACCAAATTATATCAACAAACAATCTCAATGGTCCTCTCGGTCCTTTGTTTCCGAATAACAGCAAATCAATAGTGAACCTGGAGATCATCAAGTTTGAATTGACAAGAAACCAAACACGACAAAAGAGGCACTCCGAACACCTTTTTTCTCTGGAAATTCTCCCTTGAATCTCTTCTAAAGACCACAACTCACAGACATGGCTAGGTGAAATCCACACAATACAATCGACAAATCGCTAACCATGCCCAGGCATAACGTGCAATCACTGCCAAGAGACACTACTTCCGCCACGATAAATAACCTCCCCCCCCAACAGGCAAGCGCAAAGAAATCCCAACCTTGTAAGCACAAAAGACAATGTTTTCAAACGAGACTAATCCCATAAGTCGAACAAAGACCGCGCTTTCTTCTCTCAGCAGAGAGGGGAAGGCGGGGGTTTGGCTGGATTATCCCGGGACGGAGGAACGGACCGGACCTTAGGTAGAGGGTCGGAGATGAAAAGCAGAGGGAAACGACGGCGGTTTTCGTTCTTCTTCCGCCGACCCGGGGGGGGTGGGGGCAAAGATGTCATTTAGAACTTCTCCCAACATTTGCTGTCCGCGCGTCGCTCTCTCCACCTCAAAATATTTTCCCTTTCCGTCCCTCTTCTTACTCGTTGCTATCCAGACCCAAATCGCAAGAAGAATAAAATCGAAGTGATCAACAACGACGATCGTCGATCACGTCGGGGTATAGAAAAATGGCTGCCAACGTCCTCAGGAGATCTTTGACCGGCGCCCGCGGAGTCCTCAGACTATCCCAATCATCCCAACCTCTTCTCAGGTAAAAATTGATCGCCTTTCGGATGTTCTCGATTGATCTGCGTTGTGCCCGGAAGGAAAAATCCCGTCTTTTGCAGAACCCAGAACCAGTTCCCGTTGGGGTCATCGGGTTTCTCAAGCGACGTGTCAGTGGAGACCTACTTCTCGGACGAGGAAAGCAAGAGGCGGTTGTTCAACAGGTGATGATGATGATCTTCTTGGTGGTTAAAGATCGTGCCTTCTTTAGGAATATCTTGTTGGTTTGTTGGGATGTGTTCTTAAGCATTGGATTGGATTGGATTGTTTGGGGATCGTAGGTTGTTATATAGGAGCAGGCAGAGAGGGTTCTTGGAGTTGGACTTGGTGTTGGGGCGTTGGGTCGAGGAGCACATTCATTCCATGGATGTTAATGGTGTCAAGGCTCTCATCGGTGTCCTCGACTTGGTAATGATTTCTCTTTCTAGCGACTCCTTTAGGTTTCCGATGGGTTTCACTTTAGGGGTATGTTTGCTTGGTTGAGTGACCATATGAATTTTTTGTTGTTTGTTAAGTGGGTTTTATATTCTTTGATTAGTCGCGCCTGGATGATTTGGTTTAGACTTCAGGTAAAAGACAACTGGAGGTGATAAATTAATGTGAGCGTGTCATTTGGCTTATTGTTATATTTCGCTCAGGCTGATTGTAGACTTTCTTCTAGTATTGCTTTTGTTGGCCTGCACTGTGTGGTGGAGTCTTAAGTGGTACTTTGTCTTTGTCTCTAGATTTCTCCCTTTCTTGTCAGGATGATTAGGCATTCCACTGATGGGTTCTCTGTGTGTAGAGATGCTCTTAGTTGACATGACCTTCATTTAGGTGGTGTATGCCTTTTTGCAAGTTTCAGCTGTGGATATGCTTTGATTTCTGCAAGGGTGATGTGTTTTCAAAATGTGGTGCACTGGGGATAGGGTGGGATTATGCTTATTACAGTTTGGCTTGTGTGTGTGTTTTCGTGGGGTGGGGTCGGGGGGAGTGCTTAATGTACTGCAGTATTTGCATATCCTTAATCAGAGTAAGACTTTGGAAACTTTGGTACTAGCAATATCTTAGCTGCTTACACACAGCATCTGTTAATCTGTTAAATGTCCAGTAGTAAGGCATCCGTGGGACTTTACTATTGATTCCAGCTTGTACCTTTTCCTTTCACGTTGGTCCTACTTATCATGGTATAAATAACCAGCCATTCATCAACCTAGTTGCAGATGAAACTAGATTCCACTGTCATATGCAGAGAAAGTATAATAGAAAGCATCAAAATTTATTGCTTCGCCTTTTTCAGTTTCAAATGAGCTGCTGGTTCTCTTGCATGTTCATGTCCATTTATTATCTAGAGTATTGTTTTAGTTTGCACTAAGCTGGAGTGTTTCGTTTGCTAATAAGAAGTTGATGCGGACACACACTTTACCTCTAAAATTTTGCCGGGTCTTAGGCCAATTCTGTTTAGTGATTATTACATAACCTGCGTTAGTCTGTGTTCGAGGATGGAATACCCATCAACCCTGACTTTTGAATTGACTATTCTCTGAATGTGTTTGCTTATTCAGGAGAACCCGGACCTTTGGAAATGGCTGACTGACCAGGAGCAACCCCCGGAGCCCGTGAGGATGAATCCCGTGAGTTCAAACCTTAACACACAAATCACCCCTTGCTTATGGAAAATCCCTGGCTTTTCCTGTGTTGTTGACATCCACCTTCCACCGTTCACTGTTCTAAAGGTGTTCTCAGCCGTCAGAGAGAAAGTCATGGAGAACCTCAGCAACTCCGCCCCGGAAACACGTGCAGTGCCCGGGAAGCCCTGGGTGCGAGGCTGGGACGATTTCAAGAAACGCCAGGGAGCTCCAATAGCTGGCAACCAGTAACTCGGCACCTATCTTACATTCGCCCGCGGGGGGGGGGGGGGGGGGGGGGGGGGGGGGGGGGGGGGGGGGGGGGGGGGGGGGAGGGGGGGGCACGTCCCCTGTTCCTGTCATTGTAAACAAAAACTCTAAACACTGCCATGGACGTGTCAAGGTGTACCCAAATAACGTCAGAACAAATGTTCTTACCACAAGAGGACTACAAATCCATCGCCGGTAAGAGCTTCCTGGGAATTCATTCAATATGGGGGGGGGGGGGGGGGGGGGGGACCCAGAAATGAAGTAAAGAAGGCCCACTGCCAATATCCCTAATAACCACAAATCAGTCTACAGGCAAGGATCAAGCGTGGTCCTCTTCTCAGCCTTGTAATAAAACCAAGGATGCAGAATGTCTCAATGATCTTCTTTTCCTAGTGATGGTTTTCTCCATCAATAAACTTAAATTATGTCATAACCACCATCACCCCACCAACTCACAACCAGACCTATTGCAGAAGCACCAAATCTAGTACAGACAAAATCCTCAGTAGACAAAATCCCCACGTGGTCCACTCTCCCAGCCTGAAGTTTCCCTGAAGCTCCGAATCAATGTGGCCCAACAACTCGAAAATTAAGCACAATGAAAAGAAAATTATAATTATGATGGTGATGATAATGCAGACCTAGCCTTCTTATTTAACCAAATTATAATACTCGCGTGCACTCATTTTTCTTGTTACAATTAGTATATCATCACTTCCCAACGCATTACTGTCCATAAATAAATATCTTCGGAGTCGGGTGGGTGTCGGTGAACGAGGAGAGTGTCGGTGAAAAGGGAAAAAAAAAAGAAAAATTCCGACAGCCGACGGCTTGCGTTGTTGCATGATGATGCGAGTTCGTGTAAATGAAATGCTCGCATATGTGAATTCAGTGGGAGTCGTTGATACTTAATAACATTCGTCCGTAAATTATTTTAATAAATAATATTTATAATTTACCGAATTTTATTACTTATATCGACTACTCTTATGCTGCATCGGTCAACGAAAATGAACTAACTCTCTATCGTGCCACGATCTCGTCTGTTAAAAAAAAAAAAAAAGAAGATTTCGTAGCAATAACTTTTACTGGCAAAACAATGGACGAGTCAGAGTAGTCTGAGGAGACTGAATTAATTAATTGTCACGCAAAAAAAAAGGACTAATTTTTTATTATTACCGTCTTAGTCTAAAAACCCAAGCGTCCAGGGGACAGAAGCTAACCGACTAACGGCCGTTACGAGTTAACGCCAAAACGGAAGGGGGACTGGGAGGTTATTTAACGACCGTTAGTGAGCGGGGAGAGGGCGAATCGTAAATCCTTGTAAGGGCTCGGGGGCAGGCTCGTCTTTCCACCAGCCACGATCCGGTGGGCCACCTCCGCGATCCTCTCGCCGTTGGTCTCCCCCGTCGGCCTCTTCCCTCCGAACGGCAGCGACTCCATCCCTTTCTCCCTCAGCCCCTGCGTCCCCCGATAGCCAGGATATCGTCATTCAACGTTACAATCCACGGGATGGTTTGTTACTGTTACGGGAATGAGCGTTTACCTGAATGCGTACGTAGTCAGCGCGGTTGAAGCAGAACGCGTTGCACAGCATTTGATCCACTGTTTCGGATACTCCTTCCCGGACTATGTCCATGATCGCGGAGGTCGAGCACTTGCTTCCGCGGCCAATGCCTGGATTGTACGACTGCGACGACGACATGGTTCCGTTGCCGAGAGAGAGGACTAAGAGGTCCTCCACGCCGTTCACGTTCGGGAAGTCCCTCTTGTTGTGGAGGACGTGTGTGATGGCCACGGCGGAGGGGTTATTCATCACGAGGCCGCCGTCGATCGCGACGCAGGAGGTCTTCCCGTCCACGGAGGAGAACTCAAACGGTCGGAAGAGCCCCGGGGTGGCCGAGGTGGCTCGGCAGACCTTCCACAGCTCAAAGTTAAAGCTAGGGGACTCCGCGGCATCGGCTCGAGAGAACACGAAGGGGGCGGAGCTGTTGAGGTCGAAGCAGGGCACCAGCAGGGGCTTGCAGGTGTCCCTAAGGGTGAGGGCGGCGCCGTCCTCGCGCGAAAAGATCTCCCTCAGCGCCTTCTCCATGCTGCTACCGGAGAACCTCCTCCCCCCGCGGAGGAGCCGGAGGGAGCGGCGAGGCCTGAAGAGGTCCCGGCCACGCTCCTGTAGCAGGCGGACAGCGGAACGCGCGGAGAACAGGGGGCGGCCGGAGCCGTCATCGGCGACGAGCAGAGCGGCGAGGATGGCTCCGGAGCCAGTCCCGGAGACGAGGTCGAAGAAGTCAGCGACGGAGGCGCGGGGGTCAGAGGTGCGGAGGCGGATGTTGTCCTCGAGGTGGACGAGGGAAGAGGCAGCGACGGAGGAGGCAATGTCAGGGAGGGAGGAGGAAGCGCCGTCGATGGAGAGGATGCGGGCGGGCTTAGGTGAGTCGGGGACGGAGGGGGGGGAGTGGGAAAGCCACTCCTGCTCGAGCTTGGTGAATATCTCCACAGTCACTTTGCTTATGTCCATTCTTCCTCGTGAGCCGCCAGCTGCGTTCCCTCCCCCTCCCCATCCTTTTTAACTCACCACCAACTCGTGGTAACCAATAATTTTGCCCAAGTAATTAAATGAAAAAAACAATGCATGCGAATCGTACAAGTACAGCCATCACTTTGTTTTTTTATATTTGGAGCAAAGGGGGTACCCCCCGTTTGTACATAGTTCTAGGTAAAAATTATGGACTAACTAAATCTAATTACTGCCTTACTTTCTCTCTCTCTCTCTCTCTCTATCAGAGGTTGGGGGTTGTTATGTAAATGTAAGTCGAAGTTGTCCGTATCGCAGCAAGTACTGCCACCTCCCCGGGTGTTGTCTTCTTTCTATCATCACGGAGTTACAGTGAACTCCAACTCCGAACTCGAACTGGAACTGTAGTTGTCATAAAAGAGAGACTGTCTTTTATTTTTGCTGTCTCGAGGTCAAACTGTCTTGTGGTAATTGGTTTTGGATTTGGATCTCATTCGGTAAAAAGGAAAGAAAAGAAAAGAAAGAATAACATGACAAGAACACACATAGTGTAAGAGCCGAGTCATCGTCCATCCCTCCCTCATTTTTTTAACCAAATTTAGAAAAAGCCAAATCTTGTTACAGACTCTCCCCCAGCAGCAGCAGCAGGAGGAGGTCCAAACAGCTGGATGCCTTTTGGAACAATCCCGTAAACTCTAATACTTCGCAAAATATATAATAGTAATTTAAAAAATTCGTCCATAAATACCGTTAAATTGATATTAAAAATACTGATTTTGACTTCTTGAAAAATTTGGTGTATAAATATTGAATTTACTTGATCAAAGTAGTGGACTCGACTTGAATTTTTTTTTTTATAAAAGATTGAACTCATTGTTTGAAATAATAAATTATTTATTTTTTTTAATAAATTCGAGAAATAGTATTTTAATAAAATTTAAAAATTATTATATTATTTCATAAAATATTTTTTCAACTAAATTCATTTCGCTACAAAATCACTGCATCAACACCTCTCTCGGGTCGGACTAGATCATATAAGATATTTTCAGCTATGGCGGGGGGAACACACGTGTGGACGACGTCGGTGCCGAGCGTGTGAGGGGGTGAGGGGGGGGGGGGGGGGGGGGGGGTGGGAGTGGATTTCTTACATTGTTGATAAGATCTTGGCTTGTCTGTTGTCTCCCCCCATGTCGCCTTGTTTTAACATTGGGATCAATCGCCATATCGATATCCATCCCTTCTTCCCCCCTCCTCGCTGCTTTCATCTGAGAACCGTACCGACAAAAAAAAAATAACCATCTGGCGATCTCTGCAATGAAATGAAATGCTTCCCGTCGTCACCGAATGAGGACGAAGAACATGGGCAGAATGTTTTTCCTCCCCACCCCCCCCCCCCCCCCCACCCCCCCCCCCCACCCCCCTCGTAAGATCGAAAGAGTACGGGGCCGCAGTGGTTTTGTCGTGAGTATCGGATGCTATCTATGCCGTCGCAAACGGTAAATTTTCGCGTCCGTCCGTCCGGCGGCTTCCAACACTGATTACATTCATCGCCCCCCGGTGCGTGGGATTAGTTTTTCCTCGACGAGTTAAAGACGACGTACATTTAGCGGATGAAGAAGCATCACGGACGGAGGGGGGGGGGATCTTTAAGACTCGCTTCGGGGGGGGGGGGGGGGGGGGGGGGTGGTCGACAGCTGGGAGCTGGGGGGGGGAATTGAATAAGGTTGTCCCGACATAGAAAATTGAATCGCCACATTGGTTCTTTCGTGACGAACCCCATCTCCCCATGTTTAAGTAGAGAGGAAATTTTAATGTAGATAGACAAAAGGGAGGGGTGGGGGGGGGGGGGGGGGATGGCATGGTCTTCAATAATTCTTCATGGGAAAATGAGACAGTTTTGATCAATGGACACCAATCTCGATTCGACATTAGATTAAATATTAAAAACCACACCCCGGGTCAACATTTTGTTTGTAAGAGGGGCATCAATTATTTTATTCCAGAATAGTAATAATAATTAATACTGAGGCCTCTCACCCCTCTCCCCTCCTAAACTTGGTGGTCAAGATGCAGACACTAGAGAAGTAGATTAGATTTTAAGTTATTAGCACATAATGCAAATCCTATACCAACCAAAAGCTAGTACAATACAACAACACCCACCAAAGGAAAGAAAAGCTACAGTGGATTTTGATTGATTGATTACCCAGCAGAACTACTACTGTTGTCTGTCTGAATGTCCACAGACACATTACTATCAGACAAAACAAAGGGGGGCGAGAGGAGGTGGAGGGGGCGGGGGGGTTCATAATCAATTTTCTCCCCAGTTGCAGAGACTGCATGCAGTGGCAATGGCAATGGCAATGGCAATGACAATGGCAACGGCATCGATGTATCTCGTGAAGGAATAACTCTCGGATTGGTGGGGGAGAAGGGGGGGATCCCTCTATTTATTTCAGCAAATAACACACGCCTTCTGCTACTTCCTAACATTATTGTGCTCTGCTGGCCTTCGGACCGGGACCCCCCCTCCCCAACCCCCCCCCCCCCCAAGTAATATTAATAAATATCTGTTCCTTGTTGTCCGAGAGTTTCAGAAAATATTGTCCCCTTTGAGATTCTCTAGAGTGTTTATTCGTCCATCTCCCTGCTAATCAGAACGCTGCTGGCCGCGGAGCCGACGCCGGTAGAGACAACAATGGGAAATTAGTATAAGGATGGGAAACAGGTGCATGATGGCCTGCCCCCGTCCGTGATACAGAACTAAAGACGAATGATGCCTTCTTTTTATTTTCCCTTGAATAATATTGCTAGCTGTTGTGTTTCGACAGAGATGTACCTGAATACTTCTCGCAACTTTGTCGGTAGCTTTAGATCGGACGTGCGGAGCCGGGAAAAGTATTCTTCGACCACCCCATTACACGCAACGATTCAAAATCGACGCACCTTATCGTCACGTTTGACATGAGATTGGGTGCTAATTCCTTGTCTTCCATCCGTGCCCGGACTCCCTTTCACTCAAGCATCAAGCATGTAAGCTCGATGTACCACGAAAAAGCCGCAGGAGATCCGCCAGAGGAATTCCTTGCAGCTAGCTACATGCCTCCCCGTATCTAGACATTCCAAACTGTTAAAAATAAATATAAAACATGCCATTTATTTAACTGTTTCAACTTTGTCATCAAAGCTAACCCCTAGGCAAGAGAATTGGGCCAGAAGAAGTCAACACCTAGGCAAGATAATTGGGCCAGAAGAAGCCCAACCCTTAAGTAAGAGAAATGGGCCAGAAGAAGCCCAAAGCCTAGGCAAGAGAAATAGGCCAGAAGAAGCCCAACACCTTGGCAAATGAAGTGGGTCAAAAGAAGCCCAACCCCTAGAGAAATGGGTCCAACACCTAGCAAGAGAAATGGAGCCCAACACCTAGGCGAAAGAAATGCGCCAGAGTCCAACCCTTATGCAAGAGAGATGGGCCAGAAGAAGTCCAACCCTTAGGCAAGAGAAATGGGCCAGAGCCCAAGCCTTAGGCAAGAGAAATTGACCGAAAGAAGCCCAACCCTTAGGCAAGATAAATTGGCTAAAAGAAGCCCAACCCATAAGCAAGAGAAATGGGCCGAAAGAAAGCCCACCTAACATCTGAACCACGGAAATCACAAAAATGGCCAAAGATGTTGGCGTCAACCTCTGCAGGGTAATAAGAGTACATTACTTCTATTTGGTAGTCTTTTTCCACAGATTAGAAAGAAAGAACCATGGAAACGACGAGGACTCACCGATCTCAATGCCGCCTTCAAGCTCAAAGAAGAAGCATCTTTAAGTTCTAATAGCAGAGAAGCACCACAGGTCCATTAAACCAGCCGTTTCTCTCTCCTGACACAAGTTTACGAATGTTAACCACTTTCTCTGTCTGTCATAGCATACATATCATAGCATCGTTGAAAGAGTATCGCCTTCCAGTCAAAAACATTTCATGCAAATGTAATGAAAGCAAATATGTGAATGCCTTACCAATGTAAGTATGATTTCTTCAACCGGGTCTAGTCCAAAACATTTATCGACCATATCGATCCTTCAACGAAAAGAATTCCAGGTCAGACAGGATGCAAGTTATCGTATTAAAAGCACTCAGGCTAACAGTGGGATATGGCTATTCACGAGTGGATGAAATACCATGATGCAATAAACAAAACACTAACTTCTTCACAACGCTCAGCTAATCTGAATAAGCAATTTCTTTATATTTTTCCGGAGAACTTCCGATGACGGAAGGATCATCTTTAAACAGGTTTTTCAAGTGCTCTTCAAGCAATGCAAGCCCCTGTAAAACGCAAAGGTTTAAGGTTTGTTAGCTGATGAAAGTAAATGGATTAAGTAGAAATACCGAGCCAACTGGAAAAATTAAATAATCATTAAGACAGACACACCGATAACTACTTCGCCAGCCTAACATCAAATCCAATGCTCCTTTATTTAAGGAGGTTTCTGGTTTGAAATCGCAGCCTTGGTAGATTCACCCACTATAGTAAGTGTCCTACCCGAGTAAAGTCCGAATTAGTTGGAGCGAAGGTATGAAAACCGGTCCACTAAAAAACATCGAATCCTATGCCCGGAAAAGGACAAAGTGAAATTTGCTGCATCATTCCATCATCAGTCCGTGTTCTAAAGGGGAAAAAGAAGAAGCCGGGCCTAAAAAGAGGACAAACGAATTATTTAACTCGAATCAAATTTAAAAAATCCGACCGGTCAAGAATGCAGCCCCCTTGGCATGGTCACGCATGGGTGGCTTCCTCGGTTCTAATATAATTAAACACAATTTTATTTAATTCATTTATAAAGTAAAAATGAGAGAGACTGCCAAAAATAAAGAGGAGAATGTTAAAAAAAAGAAGAAGAAAAATACCGAATTTATACCGCCGACCTCGACATTCTAAACAACGTATTACTGACCCACAAAACGACAAATAATTCCCCAATCGTCAAACTAACGGATCCCCCCCACCCCCAACCATGTTCTTACAGCGACTCCCAACTGCGCCCGTTTGCGGTCCGAATTGAATTAACGTTTCGGTGGAGTATTGACACGTTGGCTTGATTTAATTAGGGGAGGGGGGGGGAGCTTAAAATGGGATCCCACCCCCCCTCCCCGCCCCCCTCATAAAAACAAAGTAAAATAATATTATTTTGTGTAGGAATAATAATCTACTTTTTCCTATTTTTAATCTCTAAGTTATTCAAAAGAAAACAAATAAAATAAAATAACGAGTATAAAAATACATCCGTTTTTAAAAATTCTAAAAATATTAACAAAAAAAAAATAGGTGACATGGGCAAGCATTCCACAGATGAAAGTCTCAATTTTGTTTTTTTCTTTTTTTGGTATTCTTAATCTTGGCTTTATGACATCAAAAACCCTAATTTGACCAAACAAGCGCACGCGAAGCAACTCTAATTTTTGTTAATTTTGTTTTAGACAGATGACGAGTGGATCTCCATGATTGTGATGGCTAGCTTTTGAATATCGGAGATTGAAAATAAGAGCGAAGTCAATTATTGTTCTATTTCTCAACTACCGATGACGAGCTGGAAAGGGTTGGGGCTTAGTTCGCTGCTGCCTCGGATATGCACCCAAGGAATCGCTAATGTAATCCCCCGTTTACCTTTCCTTTCCCGAGGAGTAACATAATGTTTTGTACCAGCTATGCACATACATATGCATGTGCTGACCCCTACTAGCTAATATATAAACGAATGGATGGCATCGCCCGCACACGCAACGGCCGTGGAGCTACTAGCTTTCGGTGCGACTTCGAATGTCTCCAAGGGTCATCAACTCTTCCGTTGAAGTATGGTGACCCCCTTGAGTTTGTTTCCCTTGTTGGTCCCCCACCCCACGATGAGTCATTTGATTCCGTTGTTTTTGGATTTTGGAATAAACTATATCGGGAATGTCTATGTAGGAACTTTGGTTACAAATTTGACCGAATCACAAAAGTTCTTTCACATCATTCGGGAAGGTATCATGATGGCCAGCTCCGGCTGTAGTTGTTTTCCAATTATTGTTCGGACATAGACTGGATCCGGATCCTCGCGAGCCTGATATAGTCCGAGAACCTCCTGTCGATGTCTGTAATGGTGGCCGCGATCTGTTCCGGCTTGACCTCCATTTGCATAATGTTCAGCTTAACTTCGAGCCTAGCCGGGGACATGACCCGAGATCTTGACCAGACATTGGCCGAGATTGGGATTGAACAGGATTCTTTCTCCTTGGGACTCCTCGATAATGTAGATAGTCGGTTCCACCGGATCGGAACGTCGAGTGTTGCCTTGTTTTGAGTCTGCGGGGCGGCTGGGCTCAGAGGGCTGAAGGATATCGGTACGGACAGTTCTTCCGGGGACATCTTCTTTCACAAGACACTGTCTCGCACGACAAGGTGGTCGAATATAAGGACACATGCAAAGTAGAAGATGAACGCAGTAAAAGAGATGCGAATATATTTCATCCGATAAAAGGATAAGAATCTTAAGGTGATTAGATAAGAAGAACATGCGTTGCATTCATGCGTTGCATATGAGTGGTCTCATCAACTGGTCCGAAATCGTTAAACATTAACCCCGTGGCATCAAGCGAGCGAAGAAAGGGAACTGGAAAAGAGGATAACAATTCGCAAACTCGAAGATATTAGCAACAAGGCATGATAAATAAAAGAGGATGACATTCAACCTGACATATGGGGAGATATAACAAAGGACTTCTATACTACACCCATTGACACAACACGCGAGAGGATCCTCACTCTTTACAAGCAAAGCTTTCGATGTCGGGAGGCATCCTCTCGGGGTTTCCGACTTGTATAGCCATCACACACTGTGGGCTGAGAACAAGGAGAGAAGTACCATCAAATCTAAGGCATCGGGTGGTGATAGAGATCCTTTGAATAGTCAATATAATGCAAAGATAATATGAACTACTCAAGATGTTGATATTGCTATACAGAATGTAATTCTATTTGGGGGCCAATTGCACAACTCTCAGCCCATTGGAAATGCTAAACCCTAGAAGCTCATGGTAGAGGCTATTGGCGGACGAGTTCTTTGACCTTTGCTGCTCTCTACTACAAAAGTTCCCTGCATTTAACTTTAATTATAGTAAGTTTAACTACTTTACTCACAGTTGGGAACCTCAGACATCTGATTGTTGAAGCTTGTATAACTAGAAACCTACTAGACTCATCTGCCATCATTGGTGAGGATATGTGAATGTGCACAAGAATCAAATTCCTCAAGATGCGTCGAGCCAAATGCCCAGGTGGTCATCATTGATTCTCCGGCATTGATAACTACTTTGGTTTCAATACCCGCATCAAGGTATGCTGCTCTGCTATTAGCAAATGTTGTTTGGAATTCCTTTCTTCTATTTTTTCATTGTTCATTCAGGATGAAGTTGCTTCCTGCTTGATTCCCTGTTACTTCTGGGTTGTTCATTACTCCACTTCTTAAGTAGAGAATAGAATATAAATTTCAGGAGAAACAATATTTTGTTTAACATCAAGGGAACTGAAGTTAGCTCATGGGTTTGGTACAAGCTTAGGAGATCGAGAAAATTTACGAGTTTGCGATCAGTGGCTCAGAAGATATCGGCTGCCACCATTCTCTGTGGGGCTTCTCTTGTTCGAGGTTGGAATGTACTAGTGAGAACCGGTTAACTGAGAATTGTGCTTTTGCCAGGAAAGAGGAGCTTTTGCCAGGCTCAACCCTGGCCGTGCATGCCATGGTATCTTCATTGTCTGCCCAAAAGGTGAAGCATTGGAGCGACTTCCTGATACTCCGGCCTCACAAACTGTCTTCGACCACAACAGGGATGCTGTCTTCCATCTCCTCAAGAGCTGTACCTCCCAGATTCTAAGCAACGGCGGGGTTGGTACGCTCCTCGGACACGGGATGGGCGTTCCCCACTCGTGGCAGAATATCCCCAGTTGCAACTGGGATTTTAAACCTGGGAGTGGATCGTTACATCCGTGATGTCATATTCATGTCGGAAGAGATTGTCTCCCTTCTAATGGTATCCGTGAAGGAAATCGCGACCAGCAGCTTGCCCCGAGAAAGGCTAGAGAGGCAGAGGAAGACAAAATATGGTACAAGATACATGCACTCATCTCTCGCAGCAGCAATGACACAGGTTCGGTCGCTGCATCTCCCGGGGCGTCGCTCATTTGGATGCCTGGGCGGGCTGAATCTTGTAATATATCCCTGATAAAAGAGACTTTGCTGTCATGGTTCAATTCCAGGCACAGGGTCGAGCAGGAGGATGGCGAGCTCACGGGTTCCGTCGCCCTGCTCAGAGGCTACGCGCTCGCCTACTTCACCATTCTGTGTGGAACATTCCCATTGGGGGATAGACTCTGCCTCCCGGTTATCTCGTCAGTGGCCAAAGGTGTTAGGGTCGCACCTGCAGTTCCTTGCCAGTGCATTAAACGGGAAGGTCTCACTTGGTGGAGGTGGACTTGGGCGTGCTTTGGAGCCTCAACAAGGAGCTAAGGTGTGGTAACCGTTAGTGTGTGCACGTATGTGCCAAGACACTTTGTAATATATGTGAATAGTTGTTAATAAAGGCAAGTATTTACTGTTTATTAATTACTTTTCTGCTCGTAATTAACTTTACGGTAAAGTCTCATAGATTGATTATTTGTCAATCTAAAATATTCATTGATCGGATAGATGTTCAGATGGGACATAAACATCTAGATCAACGCCGAGTATAACTTAAGTCGAGTTTAACCAAGGGATGGATGTTCAAGTTATACTCGGGGGTGCCTAAGTTTGGGGTACACTGGACACGACCCGTTTATAGAGAATACCACATATTAAGCGTCATTGGTCACTTCTCTTGTTGAACGAGTGTAACTGATCTCCTGACTTGAGACCTTTATTTATTCTATGCGTGCAGCCACTTTGATGCCGTTAGAAGCATTCTTTAATCGGATTGTGAGTAATACAGTTATTGGGTGTGCAGTGAAGCGTAGAGAGGATAGTGTTAAGTCAATATAGGATTTATCGCTCTCTTGGATTGGAGAGTTGACATCTTGGCCTCTTGATTGAGATATTAGTGATTTTAAACACATGGCCGTGGAGGAATATTTATCATTCAAGTTAAGATCTATTATATCTCAGAAATCAAGTAAAACGATTAATTCAGTGATGACACATAATGCACTGAATTAATCAGGATATCGGTGAGATGAAGAGATTGAATTACACAGAAATCGGTTTATAGTGGTTTTGGTTCATGACCAATATTCTATTACGTTGGGTGACTGAAAACTGTTGCTAGACGATTACCTCAGTCTATGTATGGATGTACATTACCTTCGTATATAGAACCTAGAGGGTCACACGTAAAAGCATGTGAACACGGACATTGATTATTTAATTCTAATGAATATTAGAATTAAAATTTGTTGGACTGTAAATTTTAATTATGAAATATTCGGAACCAATAAATCCTAGTATTGGATTTAAGTTGATCAAATATGTCTAAGTTGTTGACTATAATGAGAAACCCAGACGGAAGCAATCGGGTACTTGAAAGCCCATTTACAAATGCTTCCTCCTTTGCAGATTCCTTCAGATGGAGTGAGAGTACTCCAGACAGATGCTAGTGATCAGTTTTGGGCCGCAATCTATAATAATTAATTACATTATTCATTATAATATTATATTTTATAAATATCAATATAAGGCTACCCAAATTGGGTTAAGCCCATTTGGCCCATTATATATCAATTGAAATATCAATTGAACTAAATTTCAATTGTTAAGTTCTTAAAAATGTCGTACCCAATTGCAAAGGTAAAATCATTATTTATGGGCTATTGTAGCATAGCATTGCTAAGTGGTGTAATTCATTATTTTTTTTACAATAATTTTAGTAATAAGGCGGTACCACATCACAATATAAATAGATGTAATCAATTCGGCCAGAAGGTAATCTTTGGCCAAGGCTTCAAAAAAAAAAATAGCATAATAGCATAAAGAATTCCGAAGACTAGCACAAAAGGGAATTCGAGTTTTCGTATCACGTGTGCGTGGATACTTCTAGAGGAGTCACGGTTGGGACTCTCGAAGACAATCTTATCCGTAACGTTCGAAGTTCGAACAACAAGGTACGATTTATTAAACCCATTTTACTATTCGATTTATACGTATCACATTAATGCGGGTTATATTTCGGATAATATTTTTCTAAATGAGCTTCCGCTGCGTCCGGTGGAAACCGTCAGGAACAAGGAGGAACTCGCGGCGGCCCTGCTGGGCGTGCTAAAACTTGTAATATATCCCTGATAAAAGAGACTTTGCCGTCATGGTTCAGTTCCAGGCACATGGTCGAGCAGGAGGATGGCGAGCTCACGGCGTCCGTCGCCCTGCTCAGAGGCTACGCGCTCGCCTACTTCACCATTCTGTGTGGAACATTCCCATGGGGGATAGACTCTGCCTCCCGGTCATCTCGTCAGCGGCCAAAGGTGCTGGGGTCGCACCTGCAGTTCCTTGCCAGTGCATTAAACGGGAAGGTCTCACTTGGTGGAGGTAGACTTGGGCGTCCTTTAGAGCCTCAACAAGGGGCTAAGGTGTGGGAACGAGGAGGAACTCGCGGTGGCCCTGCTGGGACAGGGCGGCGTCAAATCCTTGGGGTCGGCCGTGGAGCGGATCTTCGAGATCGGGTCCAAGTAAAATACCTCTACATCATACGTTAAGAGGAATATTTAGGAGAAAAAAATGCATTTGCAGCGGATGGAGAGGAGGAGACGGAATGAGTTGTGGATGTAAATATAAGTCGGCCCAAAGATGTGAGTAAAGATTAAGATACCTCGAGGAGATTATATTAACAAATTCCAAATAGCGTGCGTCAGCATTTGATTTTGTTAAGATAAGTCGAAATGTTATTCCATTCCGATCCAAATTCCATCTCTCATCCGTTCCTTGTATTGATGTTTCATTCCATTTAGCGGCCGATTCCATTCCCATCAACGTCCTTTCTGGAAAACCAAACTATCTGAAACATCCCCGAGTTAGGTCTCCCCCCCCCCCCCCCCCCCCCCCCCAAAAAAAAAAAAAAACCACCACATTAAACAAATAGAGAAGAAAGAGACCGGGAGCTTTCAATAAAAAAATAAAATAAATAACATGTTGTCTCGCCTCCCATAGGCTTTAGGACAGAGTTGTCGTTATAACACTTGTATTCATGAGGTTTTCCTATAGGGGCGACACGTGTCCCCTGCGGTCAGAACGACCGACTCCTTTTTAAAATTTCTTACTATTATTTATTTGGATTTTGTTAAGTGGTGTTGACTCACATAACATAACGTGATTTAATATTATAAAATCACATTTAACAACGTTAACAATTATCTGTTTATATCTCTTAAAATATTTCAAAAGGGTCGGGAGTGTAATCCTCTTTTTAGGCCGGGACTCCTTTCTTTTACGCGTTTTGACTTGTGGATGACTTAATTGCTCAGGGAGATATCATGATCATCCAATAATAATGGTTTTCTTTTTTTTAAATGAACAATTTAAAAACCTATTAATTCTAATAACTAATTGGAGAGTTGATTATTACGACCTTTTATTTATAGACGTGGATCTCAATCCTATGAACAGGGTATTTCCGAAAGTCAAAAAAACAAATAAAGGAAGTGAGTTAGCCAAAAAGCGAAGCAAGGACAAAATGAAAAGAAGTGACTTAGACAATTATTTTTTTTTATAATCTCGTACCAATCAATCGAAATCAATCAATACGTGATCAATCAAAGACTACTTGAAAATGGCTCTTCTACTCGGAAATGATGTGTTCCAAATATTCCATAAAATTCTTTCGGCTTTTGACGTTTGTCCTTCGATGGCCTTTTTAATAAACAAAAAAGGAAGACTGGGGTTATGGGGAGGGACACTCGTCATCTCTCAAGTAAAGAAAAACTAAAAGGCAAGATTACATGTTGTCAACAAAATGCAACATGTAATCCGTATAACACATATATGGTAAGAGAATAAGAGATTGGTCTTGAAGATATGGCAAAAAGATCAGACCAGACCCATCGAACAAACTGATTCCCGTTACTTACTACTTCAATTAACTTTTTTTTTCTTTATTAAACACGCTCGACCACGTGACGGCGATTATTCAAACAACTCAGACTCTAGATATTTGGGGTGGGTGGGGTTTGCCATCGTGGCAAAACAGTCCATGCAAGGCTGGTGGGGTTTGCCATGGCGGCAAAACAGTCCATGCAAGGCCGGTGGGGTATCCACTTAGTTATTCCAAATTCGCGGGGGGAAGCTGGGGTTTGTCGAGATCCAGCAACTCGATGTAATCGCCCCAGTAGAAGATGTCGGATTCGAACGGATTTCTGATGGCAGCCGGGAAGGGGTAGTGGTTTGTACCGTCCCCATCATTGTCGAAGGAGCCAGGAGGAGCTGGACCACCAACCTCCTGTTTGGGCAAAATCCAATGTGTTAGGAGGAACGAAGCACCGTACAACAGCAAAAAAGGAAAAAGAGAGGAATAAATATATTTGGAGAGAGCCCGTACATTATCATTCGTAGGATCTTTCCAAATCCTGCATATTGAAAACGTCCCCTGCCTCAGAACAAAAAAAAGTCATGTTTTTAGTTCTTGATTATCAATCAGATTGGGAGCAATGCTTATATACATGTCTTCAGCTGACTTCTACTTACACTTGCTCTGGTTATGTCGTACTGTAGCATCAACAATTCCGTCTCCTGACCGTTCCTGTCATGGAACGCCCGGCTTATTTCCCAGCAAGCTATTATTGGCAAGTCCGGGAGCGGCACCCAGCGAGGCACCCCTTTCTGCCTCCAGGATCCCTCATCCGGATCTCCCATCTGATCAGGGAGAATGGGGTACCACGCACGCTCTGGTGTGTTAAAAAAGAAAACAAGGTGAGAGATCGAGCCGAGTCGAGAGGAGACTTTAAGGCACCCGAACTCAAACTCTACAAGAAACATTTCTGCTCGAAAGTTGATTTCGGATAAATCTTGATCTCAAGTTGCTATACACCCGGTTGAAGTTTCCATACCGTTTAAATCTGCCGGCGGGCACACGAGCGGGTTCTTGTTGGAGTCAATGGTGGCAGGTATCCGCGGATCACCTCTGACAGGGACAGCAGGGGATAGTCGTCGGAGACTTGACCGGAGGAGGTGGTGAAAGATGGGACGTCAGCCGGAGGAGCGGCGGCCATTGGGGGAATCAAAGTAAGGAGTGAGCAGAGTGGTTGGAGGAGGTGAGGAGGTCCTCTTTTTATAATCGGCAAAGGGAAGGAGCTCATGATTTTCCTATTATTTTCCACACAAATAAACACAATTTGTGTGGAGAATAATCTCACCGCACGCCCTCTCCCGAAAAGGATTGATGGGTTTAGTCAGAGACTGACTGACCATGCTTGAAAATATAGCCGTCGAGCAGTTACTACCGTGGCCCGAGATTAAGATAAGACAAAATGTTATTACATTCCGATCCAAATTCCATCTCATCCGTTCCTTGTACTAGGTTGCCCCACCCCCACCAAACCCCACCCCCCCCCAGACCACCTCATTAAACAAATAGAAAAGAAAGAGACAATAATTCGGGAGCTTTCATAGGGATGGACACTCGTCGTCTTCCCATAGGCTTTAGGACAGAATTGTCGTTGCAACACTTGTATTCATGATGTTTTCATAGTACATGTTTTCGAACTAATATGTTCGGTCGCGGAAAGTAAAATTGACTTTCTTATCCTTGTTTATTTACTGTTGTTATCTGATCTGGGGTCTTCATGTCATTTTCGTGGCTAGTTGTTCATTTTATTATATTGATCAGGCACGCAAAAGGACAGCGAGAAGAAGACGTGATCTTTAAGTCAGGGATCATCGGAGGAAATATCCATCTCTATACTCCAAAACCAACCCGGGTAAAAACCTTCTTCTCGCGTCGAGAGGGCGTGGCGTGGTATAACGAATGCGACGACCGTGTGGCGCAACTAGGGTTTGTAATGAGTTGGAAGAACATGATCCAGAGGGAAGACAGCAGCAACTCGACAAAGTTGACGAGTCGACAAAGTTGACTAGTGTTTCCCTCAGAAGTGACCTTTGGCTTAGAATTCGAATCCGATATGCGTGTTTCCCTGTTAGATTGCAGCGCGAGAAAACGTCCTCTCTGTGCTCGTGGAGGAAGGTGCTTCACGGGCTTCCTCTGATAGACAGCCCATGGGACGAATACGCCAGTACCCCCCTGCTGAATCTTTTTTGGGCTCAGAACCATGGGACAGACCGGGGTGGCCAACATGACTACAGGAGCATGTAGAACTCCTCCGGGTGGGATGATATCTAATCCTTCGTAGCCGTTGAGGGTTCCATTAGGGATCGGGGTAGGGCTCTGGTTTCCTGGTTGCCACAGCGTCATGGATCCTGTAGGACTAGTGACTGTTGGGGACGAGACTTGGTTACACTTGGGTCGCACCCTGAAGAAAGTGATGGCACCCTCTTGTTCGGACAGGGCACATAACGTACCGTGCCATGTCCGTGCTATTCCCTCGCATAACCAGAAGAGACCTGCATGACCCGATCATGTAAGGAGCATGTTACACTAAGAGGGGGGAAGAATTAGTGTTAATTACCAAATTCGGATTTTAACACTTTTTCGTTTTACCCCGCAGCGGAAAGGAAGCTTCTGTCAAATAGAACCGTAGACAGGTTTCTGTACAACAGAACGTTCGAGTGTGTTCGCAATTTGTTTGATTGGACACAAGGATTTTTATAGTGGTTCTGCAAATTGCTTACGTCCACTTTTCACCCAGATATTTGGATGGTTTCCACTCAAATGTATCTCAGTACAAGTTGCACAAATGATATCAACTAAAAGCAGACCCGAAGGTTCTGTACAATAGAGGTTTGAGTGGCAGAACCCAGATCAGAAGGTTCTGTACCGTAGAGGCTTGTTACATAGCACAAACACTAAGGTTCTGTACTATAGTAACTAAGGCTCAATACAGACCAAAAGATTCTGTATCATAGAAAGTAAGGCACAACACAGACCAGAAGATTCTGTGTCGAAGAAGGTAAGCACAACACAGACCAGAAGATTCTGTGTCGAAGAAGGTAAGCACGACACTGACCAGAAGGTTCTGTATTAACCTTCTATAGCACAGATCAAGAGATTCTGTACTGTAAGCGTCAACCTTCTATAGAACAGATCCAAGGACTCTGTCTTACAGAAAGTGTTGCACAGACTGTAAGGTTCTGTACCAAGAGTGTCAATCCACAACAGAAGGTTCTGTATAGGAAATGACTTAATATAAAACATAGATCTGAAAGATTCTGTGTCAAGAGTTGTCGATCTTCTACTAAACAGACCGTAAGGTTCTGTAGCAAAAGTGACAAAGAAAATGTATGCACAGACTGTAGAGTTCTATGCTACAGAGAGTTGCACACGTGAGTGTGACTATCAAAGATAACCAAATGCGCAATCCTCTCAAGGATACGACTTCGTGGCGTACCCCACGCGAGCACGTAGCGAACCCTACGCAAGCGAACAGCGACCTCTGTTCAAAGATGGATTTTCCCTCCGGCAGCTCCACACAACCTGCACGATCTCATCGAGATAGCGACTATGTGGCGTACCCCACACAAGCACGTAGCATACCCTACGTAAGCACGCAGCAGACCCTGCGCAAGCACGCGGCAAACCCCACGCAAGCAGACGACAGCCTCCGTCCTAGGTTCCTGCACACAGAGCTCTACACAACAGAAGCTGGTTAGTCCTTCACCTTCTGTGCTCCCGAGGTTCAGCCCTTCTCTCCGGCCCGCTGCACATTGCCCACGTACACACGCTTCCAACAAGTCTCCTGAGCTTCCAACCGAGTCTCTCGAGCCCCGAGTCACTTTCCCAGAAGGCTTCACCAACGATGCAGCCGTCCGTTGCTAGTGCTCCTCGTGTGACTAACTCAAAGGAATGAAAGAATGAAAGAACTAAAGCTCACGCTTTCAGTCAGAAAAGAACTCGTAATTACTATTTTCTTTCTCTTGAGAAGGCGTGGCCCTTTTATACACAAAATTCAAAGAAGAAAATGCAAAAAGGAAAACATAAATTAACAATCTGCAAAATAAGAAATTAAAAGTTAGTAGACAAAATGAATAATAACATACACGTTCAAGTATTCAAATAGAAAATAAATCAGAATAAGATCGTGATATATTTTCCATGAATAGTGCATCATAGAAGGTATCGTAGAAGGTTCTGCTCGATAACCTTCTCCAGATGGAAATAATCGTTGATTTACTTCCATATGGGTAATGATTCATTCAATCCCGATAAAGACACATGTGAGAATGTATCTGGACAGGTGGTGGTGATTTGCAACCAAATAACGGTCATGTAGAGGTCGTAAGAGCTTACAGAAGCCTGTAGACCATCTAGTAGAACCTTTCCATATGTAAAGAGATAAATTTCCTTCTATAAAAATATTATCTCTAATATGATTATTTGGTGACTAAATCAATATGATTCGATCAGATAATTATCTTGATCGATGGGATTGTATTTCATAATTAAATAATCATCAACTAATTATTTAATTACAAAATGATTCTTACATAAAGCCCTTAATATAAGAAGCTTCTGTAGAATAGAATATTCGACCTTCTGTAGTACAGAGGATCCGGTTCATCATCAAAACCGTCCCAACAATCTCTCCCTTTTGATGATGACAAAACATTCATCGTTGAGGGAAATGTTTTTGCAAGAAACTCCCCCTTAATAGGTGAGAGTATGAGTCTTACGTTTTTACAGAACCATAAGGTTTCTGTAAAACAGAGCATAGAAGCTTCTGTTATAAAGAAGGTTACAGAGCACATATGTGATTTATACAGAGCGTGGAGCTTCTGTATTTAGCCCGACAAAAAGATGATATTTCATTTTTGCACTCCCAGCAATAGTGACTTTAAAAGATCACAAATCGCATTCCCAGTAGAAGGTTGCGATTATGAGCTGTATCAGTCTCATAAGCTTCTACACCGTAGACGGTATAGTTTTATACGACCCATTGAAGTTATAGAAAATCTAGGATTTTTCTATAGCCAATACAGGGCTAGATACTCCCCCTCAACACAATTTTCTCCCCCTTTTTGTCATATCAAAAAGAAGATGAATGTAGGTTGATAAAGAAGAGCAAATTTCTTGCAGAAGGTATGACGTAGCATTCATAACCAACGTGCAGAAGGTTGTTTTAATTCTCGCAGAGGGTAGAGCAGAAAGAGCAAAACCATCATGCAGAATATATTGCAGAAGGTGTAACTGAAAGTTCAATACGGTACTGCAAAGAAAATGTGTCCACTAGGTGGCACTTATTACAATCTAGTAGACCATAGAAAGCAGTTTTTGGTCTGGCTAGAAATGCAGAAGAGAAAAAGAAACAGCAACTAAGGATATCACTCCTCAGACTCAGCCGAATCCTTTTCCAGATGCTCGCGCAGAAGCTTGTCCTGGCGTTCCAGTAAGCGAATCAGTTCAGTGACCATTCGCTGAAGGACGCGGATGTCTTCCCCAAGATTGAGAAGAGCCGTGTTATCCACAGGAACTTGAGCTTCAGCAGATGATGAAGGACGTCTCCGACCAGCAAACATAGCAGCAGAGTGTCGAGCAGAAAATGCTTCAGCATTCTTCTTGGCCTCCAGAAGCTTATCCTCATCATCACGCGCAGAATCCTGTGACCTGCCTTTCTCACATAATGCATGTTGGCTATAATTTGCTGTCCAAAACTGCCAACTTTCCACTTTTCATGAAAAGTAGAAGCATCAGTAGAGACATGAGCCAATTTCAGAAGGTCAGCAATTACCTGGCCATAAGGGAGAGCTTTCCCAGCCGTATTGCAGCATCTTTTCATGTGGGAGAACACCAGCAAACCAAGATTAAAGGGAATGCCCTTCAAGATATGAGCCATCAACATCGCATCATTGGAGGTGATAGTGTCGATGCTTCCAGTTCTTGGTAGAAAGCAGAACAGAACCACTCGATGCAGACTGCGTGTTTTGAGGTCCAGCTTGGTGGACTCAAGGTACTTGGTCGCGTGGACCTTCTGTCCCAAGATGATGCTGTAGGATTCTTCTCTTCCCATGTCCATCAGAGGATCATGCTCCACACAGCTGAACAATTGATTCACATCATGGGCAGAGAATACTAGTGTGACCCCTTCAATGACTGTCTTTATGAACTTGACATACGGACCCTGTTCATGGAACGTGACGTTCGCATAGAACTCTCTCAAACGAGAGATAGGTAGCTCCGCATAGGTTTCACAGAAGGTTTTTAAACCGATTCTATCCAGTAGAGGGGCAATATCAAGTCCATTAGCCGCAAACCAGTTAAAGTCGATCCGCTTAAAAGTGGCAATTTGCCTACTGCAGAATCACACTTAGGCAGTTTATCATCGGCCAAAACAGTTTCTATCTCCTTCTTGGAGACAAGAGGATTTACCGGAAAGATAAACAAATCCAGGTCCTCTGCGAAGGTGTCCTCAGGAACAGGTTTCTCTGGGGACTTGGTCTTTTTGGCAGCCATATCAGTGATAGAGGTGCTGACCGTTTCGGGCTCTTTCCGTTTCAGCCTGGTCCTAGAGGAGACTCCTCCGGGTTTCATGGCATCATGGAGAAGCTTTTTGGTAGGAGTGGCTGCAGGCTTCCGAGATGCCTTCTGCGGCTCAGAAGCTACTCATTTTAGCTTGAGATCAGGGGAGACGGTGATGACAGGAGTGGAAACTTCCTTGTCAGACTCGTCAAGCACATCATCAGCAGGGGGGATTTCCACCTCCTCATCAGATGCGGCGATCTCAGCAGTAGGGGTGAGTGCATCACTACCCACAGTAGAACCCTTGACAGAGGGCTCAGGCACAGAGGGTTCCACCGTCATGGCGATCGAAGGTTCCTTCTGGGTTGTATCTTCCACGGAGACTTGGACTTTGGATGGTCCTTCGTCTGTGGAGATGGGAGGCATGCCATCGAGAGTCTCAACAGCAGCAATGGTCTGGTCCTTCACAGGAGAGATGGGTTTCTCCGGCGAGGAAGGGGATGGAGTCCTACTTGCAGATGAGGCAGGCTTCTCTGATCCAGAGGCGCGAGCCTTCTTTCTTCCGGCCTTAGCCTTTCTCCTCAAAAATTTCGCTTTGGGTGCCATGGTGACAGAGAAATTGAAGGTTTTGAGGTTAGGGCAAGAGTGAGAGAGTGTTTCAGGGCTGAAGGAGAATGTGTGAAGAATAGGCGGAGGTTATGGATTTTTAAGGAATTCTCTCAAAGGCGATTTTGGAAACAAAAAATTTTCCCGCCCAAGAAATCTCCTTAAGATGTAATATCATAACTGACATGCATCAGAGAAAAATGAGAAAGAAAGCCGAGTGAGACGGATGGGTCTTCAACAAGGCAATAAAATCTTTCGTCAGCTTCTGTTGGAGCTTCTTCTTCACAGAAGAGCGAGGTATAATGGATAATTGTATCCAAATATAACTTATTAGGATTATTAATTTCCTAATAGAGACGATATTGATTAAAAAATTTTATTGGATGATATTTGATATCTCCAGACGTAAACTTCCAAATAATTGGAAATTACCAAGTTAGATTTAAGGTATATATGTAGTTATACGTTTTGTAAAACAGATGGTGAAATTCAACCTTCTATTGTATAGAAAGCTAAAACTTCTACCTTCTATAGTGAGGTGTACGAATGTGTACCCTCTATAGTATAGAAACAGAGGTTTGCACCTTCTGTAATAAAGTGTACACTTATGTACCTTCTGTAGTAAGTTTCTGAAGTACTTACTTAACTTTTTTTTGTCTTATGAAAGACATTATATAGGATGGCAGATTCATAATTCGCTTCTGAAAAAGAAAAATTTTTCTTTATCCAGAGTTTTAGTAAAGATATTAGTCAATTGGTGTTCAGTGTTAATGTACTCTACACTAACAGAACCCTGTTGTACATTATCTCTCAGAAAGTGGTGTCTGAGTTCGATATGCTTCGATCTGGAGTGATATACTGGATTCTTAACTAGGCTAATAGCACTAGTATTATCACATTTGATTGGTATTTTTGTAAATGAGTTACCATAGTCCTCAAGTTGTTGTTTCATCCACAGGAGTTGTGCATAGCAGCTTGCAGCTGCTATATACTCAGCTTCTGCAGTGGAGAGGGCAACAAAAGTCTGCTTCTTGGAAAACCATGAAATCAACATGTTTCCCATGAGCTGACAAGTACCACTTGTACTCTTTCTGTCGACCTTACTTCCTGCGAAGTCTGCATCAGAATATCCAGTGAGATCAAAGTTTGATTTCTTTGAATACCAGATGCCAAGGTTTACAGAGCCCTGTAGATATCTAAAGATCCTCTTGACCGCAGTCATGTGAGATTCTTTAGGTGCCGATTGAAATCTAGCACAGAGGCACACACTAAATAGTATGTTAGGTCTAGAAGCTGTAAGGTACAGAAGAGGCACACACTAAATAGTAGTATGCTTCTGTAGTGCTTACTATCCACTTCTTTACCATTTTCGTCTTTGTCCAATTGAGTATTAATACCCATTGGTGTAGACAAAGGTTTCGTGCCTTCTAGGCCGAATTTCTTCAGAAGCTGCTTAGTGTACTTTTCTTGGTGTAAGAATGTACCTTCTGCAGTCTGCTGAATTTGTAAACTAAGGAAGAATGTGAGTTCTCCCATCATGCTCATCTCAAACTCACTTGTCATGAGTTTGGAGAATTCATCACAGAGCATTTCATCAGTTGATCCAAAGATGATGTCATCGACATAGATCCGGACAACAATGAGATGATTGCTTCTGTGTTTGAGAAAGAGAGTGGTATCTACTCTTCCTCTATTGTAGCCCTTTTCGACAAGGAAGGAGCTAAGTTTCTCATACCATGCTCTAGGAGCCTGTTTAAGACCATATAGAGCTTTGGAGAGTTTATAGATGTAGTTTCTGTGTTGCAAATCCTCAAAACCAGGAGGTTGACTTACATAGACCTCTTCTTTGATCTTTCCATTGAGGAATGCACTTGTTACGTCCATTTGATACAACTTAAAGTTGTTAAAGCAAGCGTAGGCTAATAACATTCGTATTGCCTCGAGACGAGCTACAATAGCAAATGTCTCATCACGGTATCGTTTTTTTTTAATTCACATGGTCCATTTCTTTTTAACTAATAAGGCTATGTCTTTCACATGTCTTAAATCTTATTTTGCATATTATTTACGTTGAAGATTCCTCCGAGAGCAAAATACTTTTTTAAGCACGATCATGTTCTTGTAAAAATGTGGTTGCCCAAAGTGCGTTCTGATTTCCATGATTTTATTTATTTGATTCTCTTTTGTGTCTTCTCTCCGTACGATAATATGATAAGACATGCCTTATTCATTTCTTTTAGTTAATTGAATTTTATCAAATTTAGTCGATACTAATCGCACACTTATATTTTATTTTCGCATGTACACTGAGCATGCGACTTCGGAAGATCGATGCCAAATTCTCGAAGACTACTCAAAGGCGCATTCGAAGATTACTTGAAGGCGCGTGTATCAAACCGCGTGGATCTCTCCGCGTGTGTAAAAACCGCGATGTCAAGATTATAAAGCGGCCCCAACCGTCATTTCAGGTACATGAGGGAGGTGCGGGCCTCCCGAAATTTTATTATTTCCACATGTAACGGGTCGTGGGCCCAAGTGCATAGGCCCACGATCACCACCCTTCCCCGCTCCCTTTGATCTAAATACTTGATCTGTGGTTGCTGTGCATGTTATTAGGCTTTCAGGATTTTATCGTCGCATGTTGTTTGCTAAACCAATACACATGAGTTCGGGCTCAAAAAGCCTGAATCGGGTCCAATGCCCGTAAAACATTGACATGAGTCCGGAGTCATGCCCGGATCGGGTCCAACACCCGTTAAACAAAAGCAAACTTTTTTGGAGCAAACGCCACCTTTTCGCATGCTTAAGTGTAAGAGTTAGTAATTAAGAATCCCCGAACCAGCTGTTTTTCCGACTTAACAGTTTTAAAATAAAAGTCGGTGGCGACTCCGTAATTGTTTACCTAGGTTAAACAACAACAACATCTTTTTACGAAGCCATTTTTTTGAAAATTTTCGCACAAGGATATCGTAGATTCCCCAAATCGTGAATTCGAGGTACTCTTGAACGACCTACACTTTGGTCACTTTGGGATCATAACAAGAAAATTGTTAGTTATAAATGAGGCCCCGTGAACTACGGGGATAATCAAACATGTATTATATTAATGTATGACATGTATTATTTTGATAAAACTTGAAGAGATTGTTTCTGAGTAAGTTTGGCGAAGGACTTCTTGACTTCTCTCATGTTTCACTCTTATTTCGGAAAGCCGTCTTGATTGGATTTCAAAATTCCTTTGACTTGGATGCTCATGTGCCGGTCAAATGAGTTTGTGTGGTCAGAATGTAGCTTTGGCGTAATGCCTTCAAATCGCTGTTTTGAGAGAACGAGTCTAAGGACCTCATTAAAAGCCATTGAACCGTAGAGATTTCACCGTCCGAGCTAATTCTCCATCATTCAGATAGTGAGCCAGTCGAGACGTTCCGTCAGGATTAGCGAATGGCTCGTATGAGTTTCTTCGGGAATGTTTTTTTTTTCCTCCTCTTTTTTTGGAATAACACCTTTGCTCTTGCGACCATCTATGTTGGCCCTGGTGTTTTAATTTTACTCTTTTGTTTTGCGCTTTGCTTTTGAAGACTTCAGTCTTTGCGCTAATTTTGCTTTTTTTCTTTGTCAACGTGCGGGATATGCCCCACATTTATTGAAAATATTTTCTATGAGTCTTTAGGAACTTGTTGAGCCGATGGAGATGTTTTGTCCTTAGGAACAACTCGACTGGCTCATAAATCTGTTGATGGTACCTCTTTGCTCGGACCTTGAGGAAGTGTCATCTCTACATTTTGCCAGTTCTGGCTTTACATGTTTTTAGGCAACTTCGATGCGAGGTGATCTATAGACTCTGTGAGAGTGGCGAATACAGAAACTTTGGTTCTCAGGCAAACGACGTGTTTGGGGTAGAGAAATAAAAAAGGAGGTTTGATCTCATCCCAGTTTGAGCATCTTTCGTCAAAGGATTCTTCGTCCATCCAGACGCTTTTATAGGAAATTCTCACGGTGTTTGCACTCGTCTCTCGGGGGTGAGTGTTTGGGAGCAGGCTTGCCTTCTCCAATTCTTGCCCAGAAACATTTGTTGTTGTGAAAATAGATAGTTAAATGCAAATGGCACACAGATATTCAAAAAAAACGGATACCTTTGAATGACCTGTTTGGAGATATTTTACCAAGACAGTGCCCAAGCATGTATGTTTATGTCCGAAGTCATGTCATTGTCCTCATGTGGCCGTCCTTGATGATGACAAAGGCAATTTCGAAACTTTGGTTCGAAATTTTCCGCCCAACCGCCCGCGCCTTTGTTCGTGATGTAGGATGCTCATGTACTCCCTCTCATGTTGCTTCGTCAGTGCATCTTCGTCCGATGGAATCGAAGGATTGGCGAAGCCCTACTCATGCCTTCTGTTTGTTGTGTGAGGTTGTTCTTGTACTTCCTTTTTTTTCGCTATTGCGTCTTCGTCCGATGGAATCGAAGGATTAACGAAACTGCGACAAGGCTTTGGCTCGAAGCTTTGCCACCCTGCCACCCTCGCCTTTGTCATAGGAGTTATGTACCATTCGTGTGAGGAGCTCATGTACCTGCCCACGAGACAAAGGACATATGGAAATAAGCTCATGTAATTCCATTTAATGTGATGAAGAGAGTGTTACTTATGTGATTCTCCCTTTTCATGTATATTGTCATTTCTTGCCCCAGTTTACTCCATGGGGATAGGCAGGAGTTTGCCGATGACGTTTGTCTCGAAGCTCGAGCTTGAGACCTTGACACCATCTAGGTGTAATAGCGTCGGAGGGCATCTGCATTGATCGGTTGCGGCAGTTCTCCTCCGTCCATCTTCGTTAGGATGGTCGCTCCTCCAGAGAAGGCGTGTTTGACAACGAACGGTCCTTCGTAGTTTGGAATGAATTTTCCCCTGGGATCTTTGGCATTTGGCAGAATCCGCTTGAGGACGAGGTCACCGGCTTTGTATCTGATCGGTTTGACCTTCTTGTTGAAAGCTCTGGTCATGCGTTGTTGATAACATTGCATATGATGAGCTGCAGTGAGTCGTTTCTCGTCGATGAAGTCGAGATGAGCGAGCTGATGTGTAGCTTTCTCTTCTTCAGTCATGTTGCTTTGGGACGAGATCCTGAGAGTCGGTAGTTTGAGTTCCGCTGGAATGACCGCCTGGGTGCCGTAGACGAGTTCAAAGGGAGTTGCCCCAGTTGAGGTGCGCGTCGTCGTTCGGTAGGCAAGTAATGCGAACGGGAGCTTCTCGTGCCAATCACGATATGTGGTTGCTGTTTTCTGAAGTATCTTCTTCAAGTTTTTGTTAGCGGCTTCGACCGCGCCATTCATTTGTGGACGGTACGGGGAAGAATGGAGATGCTTGATTCGAAACTCCGAGCAAAGGGAAACCATTTGTTTACCGTTGAAGTTTGTACCGTTATCGGTGACCAACAGCTCTGGAACCCCATATCTGGTAATAATGTTCGTGCGCATGAATCGTATAACGTTGTTTGCAGTGACTTCTTTGAAGGACTGTGCCTCAATCCACTTGGTAAAATAATCAATGGCGACCAGGATGAATCGGTGTCCGTTGGATGCCTTAGGATTGATTGGTCCAATGACGTCCATGCCCCACATTGAGAACGGCCATGGTTCGAAAAGTGGGTAAAGCCTTGTTGGAGGAACATGTACCTTATCACTGTAGATCTGACATTTGTGGCAAGTCTTAACGTACTTGATGCAATCGGCTTCCATCGTGAGCCAGTAATATCCGTGACGCATTATCTTCTGGGCGAGGGCGTATCCGTTCATGTGCGGTCCGCAAACGCCTTCATGGATTTCGAAGATGATCTCCTGAGCTTCCTGTTGGGTGATGCACCGCATGAGGGTTGTCGTGAAGGATTTCTTGTAGAGGATGTCGCCATCGAGAAAGTAATTCCTTGCGATCCTCCGGATGAATTTGCGTTCTTTTCCCGTACTGCCTTCAGGAAAATTGCCTGTCTCTAAGTAAACTCTGATGTCCGCAAACCATGGCTTTGATTCCTCAGACTGGCACTGCTCAATATGCATGCAGCTCGGGTCTTCGGCGATGTTAATGCGCAGAGGTTCTATGTCCATCTCTCCGGCTAATGGGATCATTGACGCGAGAGTTGCGAGCGCATCAGCGAAACGGTTGTCTGTCCTGGGAAGATAATTGAACTCAATGTCAGTGAATCGACGGATGAGCGTCTGCAAGTAATCCTGGTATGGGATGAGCTTTGGGTCCCGTGTGCGCCAGGCTCCATTTTTCTGGGAGATAATGAGTGCCGAATCTCCATGGACGTCAAGAAATTGCACCCGCATGTCAAGTGCGCGTAGTAGGCCTAGAATGCATGCTTCGTATTCGGCGATGTTGTTTGTACAAGGGAATGTAACTTTGGCTGCAGTTGGGAAGTATTGTCCGTATGGGGATATCACCACTGCTCCTACGCCTGAACCTGTTGAGTTGAAGCGCCGTCGAAGTACATTGTCCATCTTTTTTCTGTTTCCGCCAGTAGGATGTTTTCATCTGGCAGTCTGACCTCAAACGGTGAATTGTCTGTTCCTGGATATTCTGCTATGTGATCTGCAATTGTCCTGCCTTTGACCGATTTTGTTGAGTGAAATCGAATGTCAAACTCTGCTAGCTGCAATTGCCACTTAGAGACTCTTCCCATGAGCGTCGGCTTGTCGAAAAGGTACTTAAGAGGATCGCTCTCGGATACCAGGAGAATTTCGTAATGAAGAGTGTATTGTCGAAGTCGGTGTAGAACCCAAATGAGTGCGCAGCAAGTACGCTCTGAAGCCGTGTATCGGGACTCGCAATCAGTGA
Organism: Melastoma dodecandrum; assembly: GCA_029817715.1. Taxonomy (NCBI): domain Eukaryota; kingdom Viridiplantae; phylum Streptophyta; class Magnoliopsida; order Myrtales; family Melastomataceae; genus Melastoma; species Melastoma dodecandrum. The sequence continues at coordinate 86,634 of JARUPY010000598.1, forward strand.
ACTTTTTACTCAGGTAGTAAACTGCATGCTCCTTGGCGCCTGGTAATTGTTGGGCGAGCATTGCTCCGAATGACTCATCCCTGACTGTAAGGTAGAGTGTAAGTGGATGCCCCGGCCTTGGCGGGATGAGTACTGGTGGTTCTGTAAGATAGCTTTTGATTTGTTCAAACGCGACTTTACAATCATCGTCCCATTCAAATCTGACGTCTTTCCTCAATTTCTTGAACAGAGGTTTGCACGTATCTGCTAGGTTGGAGATGAACCTTCCAATGTAGTTGACGCGGCCCATGAAGCCTCGAATCTCCTTGACTGACTTTGGTGCTGGGAGGTCGCAAATTGCTTTGATTTTGTCGAGGTCGATCTCGATGCCTTTACTGCTGACAACAAAACCGAGGAGTTTGCCTGATGTTGCCCCAAAGATGCACTTGGCCGGATTGAGACGAAGCTTATACTTGCGTAATCGTTCAAATAACTTGCGTAGAACAATTGTGTGATCTTCCTCTACTTTGGATTTGGCGATCATGTCGTCGACGTAGACTTCGATATCCCGGTGCATCATGTCACGGAATAAGACTACCATTGCACGTTGATAAGTTGCCCCAGCGTTCTTGAGTCCGAAAGGCATGACTCGGTAACAGAACGTGCCCCAGGGTGTTGTGAATGTTGTTTTCTCCTTATCTTCTTCGGCCATGCGTATCTGGTTGTATCCGGAGAATCCATCCATGAAAGAGAATCTACTGAAGCCTGCGGTATTGTCCACTAGGAGGTCGATGTGCGGTAAAGGAAAGTCGTCTTTGGGACTTGCTTTGTTGAGGTCGCGGTAGTCGACGCAGACTCGGACCTTTCCATTCTTCTTGATCACCGGGACGATGTTGGCCACCCATTGCGGATAATTAGCCACCTCGATGAAATTGACTTTGAGGAGCTTGTCGACCTCCTCCTTAATTGCGAGAGCAAGTTCGGGCTTGTATCGGCGTTGCTTTTGCTTTATTGGATGAATGAGCGGATCAGTGGAGATTCTATGTTCCACTATCTCCGAATCTAATCCTGGCATGTCTGCATAGGACCAGGCAAAGACGTCCGAGAACTCCTTGAGTAAGTTGACGATCTTTTCAGCTTCATCCGTTGGTAAATCTGCGCCGATAAATAACTCCTTGGGGTCCTTTTCTGTTCCTATGTTAACTGACACTGGTTCTTGTAATGTGATCTCCTTTGGCTCTTCATGTCGCTGGAGACCTTGCTCTAGACCATGGTAGCCGTCGAGCGACTTTGGATTGTCTATCACGTCTTCATTTTGTTCTGGGGTGGATGCCGATTCGGTTTCGGTTTGTTCTGCAGTGTTTTCGGGTAGATCCGAAGCGCCGTTCCTACATGAAAGGAACAAGTCAATGTCATAGCTCTAAATGAATTATTTGAAATTGAAAGTTATATGTCCAAAAACTATGATAAGTCAGACGCTCTAAAAATAAAATAAAAGGTTGTGGGATCAGGCCTCAGCGGGGCCCTCTTCGTTTCCTTAGATTCGCCCATTATCATCAGCGGCCCAATCCCACAGACACTACGATACTAACTAGGGTTGCGTTACATATAGACATCCTTGCTGGTCCGCAACCTGAATGTAGCAAGGCAACCGTACTCGTATCAATCCATCTTCCTCAACCTAACTCTCCCAAGAGAACCCTCCTCATCCAAGAACATGCTCGAAAGGGGCGACGGGCAAAACAAAGAGGTACCTCATCAAAGAAACTGATGACGCAGCTGTTTGGCTTCTTGTATATCGGTATCAGCTGCCATTCAACGAGGTGATCTATGACTCGTTGCAGAAGAGCTGGTATCGGCTCTAAATTGCCTGCAGATGGCATCACTTCCTTAGACTCGACCTGAGCCACAAGTGAAGATGGTATCACAGAAGAACAGGATCCAATGGACTTACTCGTTTTGTTGCCATTAGGAGATTCATCTTGCACGTGCCCGAAGATTGGGACGCCGAACTGAATCAGTTCCCGCTTGTTCCCTTTGACTTGCTGGTTGAACAAGATGAACGTATCGCCTGCAACGGCATGGGGCAGGTCATTTTCGACCTGTACAGGTCCAAGAACCAAATCCTAGGAATAGAAAAGCTGCATTCCGTGGGAGCTAACCGGAGAGCTCTCCATTGTGGCCAGCGGCACGAACCTCATTCACGAAGCCAGCCAACTTCGCAAGCTCAACATTATTGAAGGCGTTCTCGTACAACTTCAACCCCTCGACGACATTAACCTGCAAGGCAAAAACCAAACAAAGTGATCAGATCACTAACACTCTCGCATCCCATCAGCATCGTACAAGGGGGGGCAGGGAGAGAGAACTCGCCATATGGCCTTTCACCGGCTCCTTGGCAGTAAAACCTTTGGTCAGTTTGATATCGGCCGCACGGACCTCGCAGTTCTCGTGGTTATCGCATATCTCGAGGATCTTCTCCAAGGCGGGCGGCGGCTCCTGGGATCCTGGTTCCACAAAATCACCAAACTCCCCCGGTTAAAAAGAACGTCGTCGTTATCTGAAACCATGATACGAATGAAACCTGATACGTTGCTCAAATGCGACGACAGACGATTAACAAGTTATGTTTCAAAACAAAATATAATTCGAAAGAGGATTAGTTTCAAAATCATTCACGAAATAAAATTTATATGTTTCGAATGCATTCGTTAAAGAAATCTAACTTCGATTGTAAATTTTACTCCTTCTAAAAGAAAAGCCAAATTAAAAATCGCACTCAGAATTTTGATTTTGAAATATTACTTTTAAAAATTTTAAAATTAGGCTACATTAAAATTTGTCGATTTACGAATATATACGGTCGAGCTTATTTGCTGAATCCGAAATGTAATGTATGACCAACCCACAAGCAATCGGTCATTTCTGCACCACTAAGCTTTTCTCCGGTCAAAGCCAGGTACTCTCCTGCAAATTCATCTGCTCACACTGGCAGATACCCAAGTCTTCGTGTATCATGAGGTTTACCGTTTTATTGGTCACAACCCTTGAAGTCCCAGGATTAAAACTCCAACTCCACCACCCAATAGTGATCCCATTCAAAATTAATATAGTAATTTAAGAATAATCTAGATTTCACCATGGCTGATCTTTATGATTTAGTAAGATAAATTCCATTTTGAATGAAGAAGGCTATTCACAACTTAGGAGTCTATCTGCAGAGAGCATCTGGTCCACTATTTGAAAATTAATGCAAGACCTGGCATGCTCAAGCTGTTTGATAACAGGAACTCACATGAAGCTTCAAATATGTTCCCACAAAGTACATAAATCCATATAAAGAACTCTTTACATGCTTCAATTTTCCCATCACAAAGCCAACAACTACTTAAATAGATATCTCCATGGTGGTCTACTAACTAGAAATGGTAGCAAATGATTTTGAAGCTGACTAACTAGATGGAGCTCGTTCAACTCAGCTTATGGATTAATACTGGCCTCCACATCCCCCAGATCTCTCATACAGCTTTTGCAACCGAGCACCCTGACAAACAAATGCTCATCTAGTAGAACTAACAATATTTAAATCAGTCCTTTTGAAACATACATAAAAAATGAACTCAGATAAACCGAGGCGAGCAGTAGGTCGGAGCCTTGAAAGAGTCTATACGTAAATATGAGGAAAAAAAAGGAAACTCTTATTCTTACAATAACGAACCAGAAAGATGGTTAGAGCATTCAGAGCATCAGGGATGGTTAAGCACTGCAGTTCTAGAGTGACCTCTTCCTTCAACTAAAAACCCGAGATGATGACAAATAAGACAGTGTTGTTTCTAAGACAGCGAAACTATCAGAAGAGAGACTAACTTGGTCTTGAAGGTTGTGGACAAAGACATCATTTGGGCCAGAGGAGAGGCTTCTAAGGGAGTTGAAATATGCCAAACATAAGCGAACATCGCGACGGACAGCCCTCAAGGAAGTCATCCTGATGGGCTTGGAATTCGTTGTCATTTGTTCTGGCTTTCAAAAAGATTTTTTTCACTGCGGGGAGAGAGAATAATACCACCATCAAATTCGGCACTTTCTTCCAAAACAGAGCTTGGGAAGACAAGATTTGTGCAGCCAATATTCTCCAACAACACCTAAAGGCATGTCTATGAGGATGGAGTCCGAGAAAAAACAACATTCGTAACACACAAAAAGGACGTGGCTATTGATTATCACTGTCCACCTTACGCAAGAGAACTCAACATTCCCCATGGACTGACCAATTCCGACCCTAAATCATAATCTTGGTCAAGTCTACTGATCGGAGTTCATCGAAACCGCACAGGCCTACTGCTACATTTATTGGTTTCAGTTCTACGAAAACGAGAGAGGCGGGTAAGCAAAGGTATCGAGGATACAAACACGGACACTCACAAGAACCACAAACTCAGAATCATGATAAAATCAAACAACGACCTAAGAAAACACCGGAATGATCCAAATCAGGCAAAAAGAACGCAACTTCATTCACCACAAACAAAACCCATAAACTAAGAACGCCTGATCAAATCATACTACAATAAAAGAAAATACAAGAATTACTCAAGAAAAGGCAAGCAAGAACATCAAAGAACACTGCTTTACTCACCAGCGGAAGAATTGGGTCCTATTCAAAACAGGCGAAAAGAAACGTACAGTCCAATTTGAATATATTGAATTTAGTCGAGAAAGTTAAAGAAATGGGATAGAGGGGAGTAAGTAAAGCCAAGCAGAAGCTGTTCAATCAAATGATCTTGTTTGAATACTGAAGTAGTTCAGATAAGTTTAATTTATAGCGTGTGTTTGGAACGTTGCCAGACATCATCTGCCGCTCTTACTTTTGAAAGTGTGTGGTAAGAAAATAAACAACACAACCTCAAACTGAAGAAGACTAGCCGTTGTTAAATGCCCTCTTCTTGTTCTTCTTCCTAACTCTTCTTTATCATGACCGCTTCTTAATTCTTGTCCTACTACTTGCCTGACACCATCTCAATCTCCAATGGCAGCTGCCGATTCTCTTCTCCCGCCTTCCCCGCTTGAAACCCGGGTAGACCCACTTCGCGAATCGATCTTTCCTCGCCGGCTTTCTCGTGGGTTCGACCTGGGTATGTGAAAGTTGGGATTTTTTGTTTGATTTCCTCACCAGGAGCACGAAAGCAGGAGTTTTCCGTCTGGTTCCTCGGATAGGAGGATCTGGAGCGCCCTGCGACGCCGGGCCGATGGGATCGTCGAGGATGGTTCCCGACAGGGGGACAACAGGGACAGATCGAAGAGATTGAAGGAGGACTCGATGCTGTTGCTCCGAGGGTTCGAATCGGTTGCTTGTACGCTGTCCCAGCTTTCGGAAAACGTCGAGAACGCTCTCCAGGTGAGTTGCGACAGTCGATTGCAAGTTATAGGAAAAATGGAGATTTCAGATATTCGAAATTCTGTTTTGGGTTGCTGAGATGAATTTTTGCCTGTGATTTGTGTTATCAGGGAGCAAGAGAATTGGCAAAACCGCCAACATTAACTGATATCTTCCACAGTAGAGAGGTCAGGGAACAGAGGGAAGACGTTGAGGAGAAGAAGAAACCTCCGAAGAGGAAATTCGAGTCGGCCTCCAGCAGTTGTTCGGATCACCAAAGCAACAAATCTGAATCCCTCGAGGATAATCTCAAGAGCCCTGTAGATGCGAAGCTCAAGAGAGCGAAAAATGTTGGGGAGACTGTTGATAATGCGCTATTCTGGTTGTTCTTTCCCTTTGATCTAGCTGACAATGATGTCTGATGTTCTTTCTTCAGCTTGCTGCGTCCATGGCGACGAAAGCGGCTTCTTTCGCAAGGGAGCTTGGGTCCTTGAAATCTGATTTGAGCTTCCTGCAAGAAAGATGTGCCCTCCTGGAGGAAGAAAACAAAAGGCTGAAGGAGGGATTCGCTAAAGGAATTCGACCTGAGGAAGATGATCTGGTGAGCGTCTTATTTACAAAGTACATCAGATCAGTCGGTTTTACTTTCGGTTGCGGCGTCATTCCAACTCAGACTTACTCATTATCTTGCTTTGCTACATCAAATCTCGTATCCCGGCGAAGTTTGCTTATCCTGCTGTTTTCACAGGTGAGGCTGCAGTTGGAGACGCTACTTGCTGAGAAGTCAAGATTGGCGAACGAAAACGCGAACCTGGTTAGAGAAAACCAGTGCCTCAACCAGCTGGTGACATACCACCAGTTAACAACACAGGACCTTGCTGAAACATACGAGCAGGCCATCCAAAGCATGTTCCTGGGCTTTGCCTCTCCCATTGCCAAAGAGGAAGCAGAAGATGGAGATCTAGGGGATGAAAATGTTCGTCTATCCCTCATCAGGCACATCGACTTCTTCAATCCTCTTGATGGGTGATTCGAGCAGGAAACCACGGATCTAAGCAAACTCTTTTTAGGATTCACTTCTGCGCTCGGTGATCTTCAGGAAGGAATTCTGTCTTCAACTTCAATAATTTTGCATCTTCAGAACCAAAATTTTCTTCATTTCATTACCAGATCAAAGCTCAAAGCAGAGTTCACCTGCTCAGGCAATAACGTCGACTAAACAAAGTCATGTCTAACATCACTACCCTGCTTCATGAGACAACTGCCCGACTCGGCTCATGACTTCCAGTTTCTTCACTGGACTGCTTGACCTGGTTCTGCGGCAACTATTCGGCAGCTGCAATTTATCCCCGGCGTACAAACAGCCAACTCTTCTCATGCTGCTGCAATGCAATTTGAAAACAAACAATAGGCATTTACAAACATCTGGAATCAACTGTTAACGATTGATTACAGATGCATGATCAAGGGACGACAGGCTAACACGTTCCCATTTTCTCGATTTCGCTACCTTCCTATGGTTTGGCGGAGACCTTTGCTTCTTCTTACAAGCAAATTCGGTGTAATACTAATTAGTAGAAAGAACAGAGCACTCCTTACTGATGATGTCAACATTTCCTTCTGTTTATATGGATAATACACAGCTGACCCCAAAAAACACCTGATCCAAAATGAGACCACCTCTTTATACAAAGTTTTTTTCATATGTTTCCCATCAAATTTAATTTCATTCTGTTCTTTTCACATTGTATTCTTGTTTGGCCCACCACAAAATTTACTCTCTCCCAACTATAAATCCCCACCCACCCAAACCATTGGCTTCTTCCCTCTTACAAATCCCAAATTCCCCCCCTCCCTTCTCTTTTGGACAAAACGGGCCCCAACTCAACTCAAAGACATCATCTTCCGCCTCCCCCCACACTAACTTCCCCCCCCCCCCCCCCCCCCCCCCCAATTTCATGTAATCAATACAAACCATTTGTTTCTGTTTTTGTTTTGTGGATAAGGAAAGAGAGAATGACCCAAATAGGATGCCCTCAGTCATATGCCTAAGTATGCAGACAGGCTTTGAGCCCCTCCTCATGCAGCCAAGCGTCCACGGCCTCGCCCCGTCCCCTCATGTCCATCCGTCTCCCCATGCCCCTACCCCCGCCCCCATTGGGTTGCCCCTGCTGTCCTCTGATCATATCCTCCCTTCTGCCCCGAGTTATTGGGACGATGTCGCCGTTGATCACGTCGCGTGCCAGGACAAGGGGTCGTACATTCACCCTCTCAAGAGACGCTCGCCCTCAGTCCTCAGCGAGAAGAGCCTCGAGATGTGCACAGAGAGCCTTGGGAGCGAGACCGGCAGCGTTGACTTCCTAGGAGACGAAGAAGAGGCCAAGATATACCCGTTCTTCCTGTCCGATCAATGTCATGATTTTCCCCTGCTGAAGAGCAGGAAAGGCGACAAGGAGAAGCCGGGGATTACCCGCCTCCCCTGAAGTCGATGACCGGCTCGGCAGTCGTGAGGATGCGACCCAGCCGTGGTGAAGGGAGGCTTGTCCTACAGGCAGTCATCGTGTCGTCCTACCATAACTCCTTCCTCGTCGAACGCGGTGAAGGTAGGCTAAGGCTGAGCTTGTTACTGGAAGCAGAAGCAACTGAGCAGGACGGATATATGGAACGTGCAGGGGAAGGACACGAGTACCGAGCCAAAGAGGAACAAGAAGGCGAGGAGGAGGGCAACGAGATGGGGAAAGAGGAGGAGAGGTTCGGAGGGGGAGGACCCGGTGGGCGACGGCAGTGCCGGTGCAAGGAGGGGGAAGGGCTGCTGAACTGGAAGCCCTGCTGGGTGGCCACTCAATAGTCGAACCGTGCAGCGTCGCGTCTCGTCGCGTCGTATTATCATTAACTTAAACTAAGATGCCGACAACTTCCTCCCTAATATGATCATTTGATTTGATCATACTAAATGACGTTTGTAATGGCCAATATGTTGGTACATACTTTTGATTAATGGTCCAAAAAGTAATATCGGTTGGTTGGTCCAATATGTGTACTATTTGTCCTGGGATTACAATATGGTCCCCAACAACACGCGAGAGGGAGAAAGAAAGAAAGAAAGCTTGTGCTCCTCCTCATTGATGATTTCCATATCGGCCAAACCTTCGACCCGACGTTATGTCCCTTTTAACTATTAACTGTCCGGACAGAACACATGGCTTATCTGGCTTTTGGCTCCGGCCGGCGGCCGTCACGAAAGCGGCCGCGGCCGAGCAAGAACGTATGAGCGTCACGTGAGGAGAAAAAGGTCCACCCAAAAGTAAAGGCAAGGACGAGGAGGAGGAGGAGACACCCCGGACCTCCCCAGTGGCTAGGAATGAAGATGAGTCGGATTGCTGAGGTGTGTGGATCGACCCCCCCAACGTGTGGATGTGGACGACAAACGCTCAAACCCACACACACACATTACTCACTACATGTTCAGACAGGGTCAGTTGGACGAATGAGCAAGTGAAACGCTACGAGGAGGTCAAGAGGGTCGTGGTCGTGTTGGGAATCCATGTCACCAACCCAATCCATCTTTCTCTCTTTAAATTGCTACTCCTTTATTTGCATCTGATGCTCTCGTAGCCAATGGCCTTTAATTGTGGTGGAGAAAAGGGAAAGGGGAACATTCCCTTTTTAAGAGAGTTACATGGCCTAAATAAACGAATCGAATAAAAAGAGAAGAAAAGGAAGAGCTTGTGGTGTTAGATCTGTTGGTTGAATTGCAAACTAATGTATAAGCCTAGCGGACTACTCCCCTCTCTTTTATGGTCGTTGCGCCTCCTCATCCCCCCTGTCTACTAGATCAACAAGGCAAACATCTTTAACGAGTCATGCAAGGAAATGGGGTTGCTGCATGAGGAGGCAAATGATAGAGACAGAGCTGCAAGCTGCAAGAAGCAGAAGATCCACTGGTGGGAGGATTTGGATCTGGAAGACCCCACGAATCTCCCGATCCCCACTGTCCGCGTCTTCTTCTTTGTTGTCCTCCTCCTTCCCTCCCTCCTTTCCCTTTGGTAATTTCCATGTGGAGAAAAGCATGTCGGTATTCTTCGCCATTCATCAAGCGAGCGTGTTGAAAATAAAATTGATTATGTTGGAGAAGTTCAAGATTTGAAATATTAAGAGTCTTCTGAAGAAGTCCAAGAGTCGGAAGTCCAAGAGTCATATGGGAAGTCGAAGAGTTTTTTTAAGGAGCGAAGCGACACTGTAAGGCAAAGGCGAAGGAAGTTGAGGCGACAGTCATCTGGAAGTCCAAGAGACGGAAGGCCAAGGGACGGAAGTCGAAGAGTCTTTTTTTTAATTTATAAATAGCCTAATTGTATGAAAAGAAAACGAGATGAAAAGAAGATCGTCTTCCCCCTTTCTTAAAAATTTATCAATTTGTCATATCAAGTGAGTTAGAGGGTTAGTGTTCGTCGCTTCGCCCATCAACGTTTCTAACAAAGTGGTATCAGAGCGAGGATGTCATTGAGCTTCCAATATCCCCATCTTACGAAGGAAAACTATGATAGTTAGTCTATCCGAGTGAAGGCGATACTCGGTTCGTAAAGGAGCGTGGGAAATCGTCAGAGATGGGTTTGCCGAACACGACGAGGATGCGGAGTTAGCCCTTATTCAAATGTTCGAAAAGAACAAAAAGAAGGATCATCATGCTCTATCAATCATCTACCAGTGTTTAGATGATGCGTTTTTTAGAAAGTAGCAAATGCCTCAACTTCGAAGGAGGCGTGAGGAATTCTTGAAAATTCTCACAAAGGAGTCGATAAGTTAAAGAAGGTGAGGCTTCAAATCTTACGAGGAGAATTTGAAGCTCTTCGTCAGGAAGCATCGAAGTCTATTTCAGACTATTTCACACGGGTCTCGTCCATCGTCAACCAAATGAAGAGAAACGGTGAAAGCACAGAAGATGTTCGAGTGATCGAGAAAATTTTACGCTCTCTACATCAGAGATTTGATCATGTTGTGGTTGCAATCGAGGAGAACAAAGATTTGGAGAATCTGTCCATTGATGAATTAAACGGATCGCTACGGGTGCACGAGGAACGGATCAACAAGCACAAGAAAGAGCCTTTGGAGCAAGCCTTTCAAGTCAAGCATTCATTGGGCGAAAAGGGGAGCTCGGTTCACCGAGGTCGAGGTCGCGGTTATTCTCGAGGTGGCGGTCGAGGTAGCGGCAGAAATCAACAAGTCGAAAAAGCGAAGGATGAAAAGCCTCGAGAAAATCCGAAAAGTCGTGATAGAGGAAGAGAACGCGGACGAGGACGAGGAAGAGACGACTACGAGAGGGGGTACGACAAATCGCGGGTTGAGTGCTACAATTGTCACAAAATGGGTCACTATGCCCGTAACTGCTTGTACGCCGAGGACGCAAAAGTAGAAATCAATCTGGTCGAGGAGTTGTTGTTAGCGCTCAACCAAGAAGCTGATGGAGAAGGAAGCCAATGGTATCTCGACAACGGTGCGAGTAACCACATGTGTGGCGACAAATCGAAATTTGTGGAGCTTGAAGAAAAGGCGACTGGGACTGTCACGTTTGGAGATGCTTCGAAAATTCAGATTAAAGGCAAAGGTACCATTTTGATTCGGTTGAAGGATGGTACACACAAGTTTATTTCAGATGTGTATTATGTACCTAGACTGAAGAGTAATATTTTGAGTTTGGGGCAACTCATGGAAAGGGGCTATGAGATTTTGATGAAGGATCATAGTCTTTGGCTACAGGACGGGAGCGCTAACCTAATTGCAAAGGTGATGATGTCGAAGAATAGGATGTTTTCGCTCCCTATACAAACCGAAGAGTCGAATTGCTTGCAAGTGTGTGTGAAGGATCTAGCGTGGTGTTGGCAAATGAGGATGGGACATCTCAATTTTGGTAGCCTGAAAATGATGTCCGAAAAGAAGATGGAGATCTGGATCAACTCTGTGAAGCGTGTCTTCTCGGCAAACATGCACGGAAAAGCTTTCCAAAAGAAGCCACGTCAAGAGCGACGAAGCCACTTGAATTAATTCATGCCGATGTTTGTAGACCGATCAAGCCATCGTCTTATGGTAAAATTAATTATTTTTTACTTTTCATCGACGATTTTAGCCGGAAGACTTGGGTTTATTTCTTGAAAGAAAAATATGAGTATTTTTAATGTTTTTAAGAATTTTAAGGCTTTGATCGAGAGGGAGAGTGGTTATGTTATTCGGGCATTGAGAACTGATAGAGGAGGAGAGTTTATTTCTGGTGCTTTTAGCCGTTTTTGTGATGAACATGATATTAGGCGCTTCCTATAGTTCCAAGATCACCGCAACAAAATGGGAATGGCTGAAAGAAAGAACCGGACCATTCTCAACATGGCGCGGAGCATCATGTAAAATAAGAAGATGCCTAAAGAGTTTTGGGCAGAAGCAGTGGCTTGTGCGGTGTATCTCACCAATCGTTGTCCGACCAAAAGCATGAAAGATCAAACACCCATTAAAGCTTGGAGCAGGAAGAAGTCGGATGTATCTCACTTAAGGATTTTTTGGAGTATTGTTTACAAGAAAGAACAAAACTTGACGATAAAAGCGAGAAGTTTGTGTTCATCAGCTATGACGGAAAATCCAAGGGGTATAAGCTCTACAATCCTGTCAACGGAAGGATCGTTGTAAGTCGTGATGTGGAGTTTGATGAAGATGCTTCTTGGAATTGGGAAGCACAAGAAGATGTCGTTGACGAATCTTTTCCATTCTTAGATGAGGAAATTCAAGGAGAAGAAACATGGCAGCCCACAGTTCCTCCGACAAGGCCGAATACACCTCCTAGTGCATCGACATCAAATGGAAGCTCTAGTGAAGGATCACGAACCATCCAAGGTCTTTACGAGAACACGTGGGTAATCGATGATGTTTCTATGTTTTGTCTTTTAGCCGAAACAATGTCTTTGAGTTTTGAAGAAGCTAGTAAAGCGAAGAAATGGGGACAAGCAATAGACGAGGAGATTCAAGCCATTGAAAGGAACGACACATGGGAACTCACTTATCTTCCCACGGGTCAAAAGTCGATTGGTGTGAAGTGGATATTCAAAGAGAAAAAGAATGCCGAAGGTGTCGTGAAAAAATATAAAACGAGACTAGTTGTCAAGGGGTATGCACAACGACATGGAGTGGATATGAGGAGGTATTTGCTCCTGTTGCTTGTTAGAAACAATCAGTTTTTTTGTTTCGTTTGCAACACAAACAAACTGGAGAATATTTCAAGTGGATATGAAGTCAACATTTCTTAATGGTTTCCTTGAAGAAGATGTCTTTGTTGAGCAACCAAAAGGTTTTGTGGTGAAAGAACAAGAAGAAAAGGTTTTGAAGTTGAAGAGGGCTTTGTACGGACTTAAGCAAGCACCTTGATCATGATATAGTCAAATTGATGCCTATTTTCAGGAGAAAGGTTTTGCGAGATGTCCTCATGAGTATGCACTTTATGAGAAGATGGATAAAAATGGAGATTGTTTATTCGTATGCATCTACGTGGACGATCTTATTTTACAGGAAATAATCCGAGTTAATCGGATGATGAAATTTTTTGTTTGTCAACAAGCATATGTGAAGGAGGTTCTTGACATATTTAATATGTCGAATAGCAAACCAGTGTCTACCCCAATGGAGGTCAGAGCTAAATTGAGCAAGAACGAAGAAGGAGAAAAGGTAGATCCGACAAAAGTCTCGTGGGATGCCTAAGGTACTTGACATGTACTCGGTCGGATATTCTTTTTAGTGTGGAGATTGTTAGTCAATTCATGGAGGTGCCCACAACGAAACACTTGAAGGCGGCGAAGAGGATTTTGAGGTACTTGAAAGGTACTATTGATTTCGGACTGTTTTATTCAAACTTGAATATGTAAAATCTGTTGATCAAGTTGCGGATTTTTTCACGAAGTCTCTTAGAGTGGATGTTTTCGGCAAGATGAGGAGTATGCTTGTAGTCATGAAAAAAATTAATTTTAAGGGAGAGTGTTGAAAATAAAATTGATTATGTTGGAAAAGTCCAAGAGTCGGAATATCAAGAGTCATCTGGAGATGTCCAAGAGTCGGAAGTCCAAGAGTCATATGGGAAGTCGAAGAGTCTTTTTAAGGAGCGAAACTTTCAGGCGAAGCGACACTGTCAGGCAAAGCGACGCTGCCAGGCGAATGAAGCTAAAGCGACAGTCATCTGGAAGTCCAAGAGACGGAAGGCCAAGGGTCGGAAGTCTAAGAGTCTTTTTATTTATTTATAAATAGCCTAATTGTATGAAAAGAAAACAAGATGAGAAGAAGATCGTCTTCCCCCTTTCTTAAAAATTTATCAGTTTGTCACATCAAGTGAGTTAGAGGGTTAGTGTTTGTCGCTTTGCCCACCAACGTTTCCAACAGAGCAAGCGTTCTGTTTGTTTCCTCCCCCCTCCTCCGGCAAGGGTGGAGTGGAATCAGGGAGATGACGTGTTCGGATTCTTATGATTTTGCGGCTTCGAAGGAACGAGTGAGTTTGTAACCGTAAGAAGGAGATAGGCCCGAATGGCCTTCTCCCTCTGCTTTACATCCTCTTGAACAACATTTTACACTGTCCTAGTAGGGAAAAGCTCAAACTGATCTCAGCAAAGTCCGCCTCGCCTTTCGACCTGTTTCGAGTTATTATTACATAGATGTGACAGAGTCGGAGCTCACATCAGAACAAAGAGAAAACGAAGAAGAAGATAGGAGAAAACATAATATGTTTTATTTTTAACCAACCCACATCACAACTTTACAACGGACAGCTTTATATATGTTTTAGAACTACTTGCTACTACACTTCTTCTTTAATAACAGGATCCACTTCACACTCCCCCTCAAGATGAGCAAATAAATTCTTTATGCTCATCTTACTCTTTAACCATTGAATTCTCGATCCTATCATACCTTTAGTAAAGAAGTCTGCAAGCTGCTGCTTAGAAGGCATGAATTTCTACTCAATCAATTCATCTTGCAATTTTTCTCTTACAAATGACAATCCATCTCTAGATATTTTTTCCTTTCGTGAAAAACTAGATTTCTGGATATATGAATGGCGGATTGATTATCACAATAAAGAGCAACTGGTTTCTCTACTATAAAACCATATTCTGACAGCAGAGAAATTAATCAAATCACCTCACATGTTATCATTCCAAGAGCCCTATATCCTGACTCAGTTGAGCTCCTTGTTATTGCTTCTTTGCTTTCCAACTTATTAACGAATCTCCAAGAAAAACACAAAATCCAGTAAGCGACTTCTTTGAATCCGGATATCCACCTCAGTCGCTAACACTATATGCCTTCAACTTATTTTCCAAGCTGAAAAAGATATCTTCCCGAGGTGAACCTTCAACTTATTGTCTTAAAACTTGAAATGCTGCTGCTAGATGCACCCTAGTAGGCTTTGACGTAAACTGTGTCAAAACTTATACAGAATACATCAAATCAGGTCTTGTCAAGGTCAAATACAACAACTTCCAACCAATTGCCTATTCACAGATGGATCCTCCAGAACTTCTCCGTCTTCTTTAGACAATCTATGATTTGGAGGTATCGGGACTGAAATTGGCTTTGCAGCTAACAATTTTTGTTCTTCTAACAACTCCAAAACGTATTTCCTTTGAGACAAAACAATCCCAGAATTTGATCTTGCAATTTCCAGCCCAAGGAAAAACTTTAAAGTCCCTAAATCTTTGAGTTTAAACACCAAAGCTTGATATTGCTTTAGCTTTTCAATTTCTACCATGTTTGGCCCTCCAATAGCAATATCATCAACATACACTAATAATGCAACAAAATCAGATCTAATCCCCTTCACAAATAAGGAATAATCTGACCTGGATTGTGTGAAACCATACTTCAATAAGGCAGCCACAAACTTCGAATGCCACTACCTTGATGCTTGTTTAAGACCATACAAGGATTTTTGTAGTTTACAAACCATCCTGGACTCCCCCTTAAACTGTAAATCACCAAATTTTTCTGACAAATGCAAACCAGGAGGTAAAACCATAAACACTTCCTCATATAAATCTCTATTAAGGAAAGCATTGTTAACATCTAATTGACATAAATGCCAACTTTGCATGGCTGCCAAAGCAAGAAAAACACACATTGTAGCATGCTACGCAACAGGACTAAAAGTTTCCGTGTAATGAATACCTTCCCGCTATGTATACCCTTCGGCAACCAAACATGCTTTATATTTATCAATCGAACCATCAGCTGTATACTTAGTCTTAAAAACCCATTTGCAGCCAATAGAAATCTTACCAGCAGGCAATGGGACCAAAGACCAGGTGTTATTCTCAGCCAATGCATCTAGTTCAACAACAATAGCCTTCTACCAATGCGGATGTTGTATAACCTCAAAATAATTGGTGAGGATCAGATTTAAGCATGATTTGAACATCAAAGGACTTATAAGAAGGGGGAAAGCTGAGAATATGACAAGAAATTTGGAATATGATAGGTAGGGGAAATAGAAAATGAAGAAGAATAAGAACCTGCGAAACGTAGAGCAAGTGGATGATGATAATGCCGCAAGTAACTCGTAACCTGTCTCACCCTAGAACTACTCCTAACTTCTATTGATGGGTTTTTTTTAAAAAAACAAGTTCAGATGCTTCAGAACTATCAGGATTTTGAATTTCAGAATTAACAGAATTATCATGCTGTAAAGATCGAGAAACAACACCATCAGCAACAACAGACTGCTCAGGCAATGGAATAGAAGAAACATGTGATTGAGATTGCTCAGAATGTTTAAAAGGAAACATATCTTCAATAAAAAATAACAACTCTAGGACCAAAGGTTTGATTGGTAACAAGATCATACAATATATATCCTTTAGTACCATGAAGACACTTCCTAGCCCTTTCATCAAACTTCTTTCAACCATTTTACAAAGTGGATGCAAAACAAAAACTACCAAAATCTTTCAAATGTTGAGAAACAGGTGATCGTCCAAATAATAGCTCAAAAGGAGACTTATTGTGCAAAAATTCAACAGGAAGTCAATTTATGAGATGAACTACTGTTAAGACGGCACAACCCCAGAAAGTAAGTGGTAAATTTGCTTGAAAAATTAACGCCCGAGCTACATTCAAAATATGTTGATGTTTTCTTTCAACAACGTCATTTTGTTTGTGGAGATTCAATAAAACTAGTTTGATGCAAGATGCCCTTTGTCTTTGTAAAACTGGAAAAGAAAGAATTCTTTTCCATTATCTGAACGAATTGACCTGTACAAATGCAGAAAATTGATTCTCAATCATGTTGCAAAACTGGGGAGTTTTTATGGAAACTTCATATTTCGATTTCAAAAGTTAAACACATGTAATCCTACTAAAATCATCAACAAGAAAATATCTATAACCTTCTATAGAAATTTCAGAATAAGGCCCCCAAATGTCACAATGAATCAACTCAAAAGGTTTTTCAGATCTTTGTTGATGAATATGAAAATGAAGACATTTTTTGTTTCGCATAATGACAAATTGTGCATATATCATTCTTTGAAACATGATTCAAACGATTACAATTCTGTATGAATCTAAGTTTGACAGCAGACAGATGACATAATCTGTAGTGCTAAATATCAAAATCAGAATGAACATGTGTAACACAAACTTTGGACATAGAACTTTCCTGGGTAAAAGACTCTACTCTATGAGACTGACCCTTGTTCTCTTGCAGTATATAGAGTCCCGCTCTTGTTTAGCAAGTCCAATCATCTTCTATGATGATAGGGCCTAAATGAAACACAAATCTTTGAGAAAAACAGCACAATAAGTACCACTTTTCATAAGCTAGCTTACAGAAATGAGATTCATAGAAAAAGTAGGAATAAAGAACACATTTTGCAAAACAAGAATCATCTTGGATTACCACTTCACCATCATGAGAGACTGAAGCCTTTGTTCCATCTGGAAGGAAAACAAACAAATTTTGTACTAGACAATGACTTCGAAAAGAAAAGAGACTACTAGCAATATGATTAGTGGCTCCAGTGTCCACAACCCAACGACTAGCAAGAGAATCAATAAAGCCATCAAAATTGGAACAAACAATGTTACCTGTTGTATTAGAAAATGACTTTGATGGTTCAAAAAGAAGAATCAAAAGTGGAAGTAGCAAGCAAAGAAAAGGCAGCAGGCTGAGGCTGTTTATCTTGCACATTTAGCATAGCCATTTGTGCCTTTACTTCATCGAGACCTGAACCCTCATGAACCACATTCCTTTCTCCAGTCATTGTTGCAGCTTGATAGTTTGATCTCTGAGAAGATGGCCCGGAAAATTTGCCTCTTCTATTACTGTTGGCATTTGGAAACCCATCAGCCTAAAGCATTTCTCTCTAACATGTACCTTCTTCCCACAATAATCACACCCCAAATCTGTCCTTCATTGTCTCTGCTTCAGATCAACAGATGAAGAAAACGGTAACAACTGGTGCAACCAAGGCCATAGACTCAGTTTTATCATGCCCAGTTCTATCCAAGCTACCACCGAATTTGTAAGATTCTTCTTGTATCATCAATATTATATACTTCATCCAAAGTTGGAAATGGTTTCATCCCCAAAACTCTGCTTTTCAGTGGATCATATTGCTCCTTTAATCGATGCAAAAATCTATAAACATAGTCCTCCATCTGATCATCTACAAACCTCCTGAAGCATTTATCATTGCATTTTCCACATCTACAGAAAAGAAACGGTCTGAAGTTCTTCAACTCTTCCCATACTGCAATCAACTCCGTATAGTATGCATGTACACTTTTACTACCTTGAACAATTGTCATCAACGAATACTACAAGCTACTAATCTTCTATTTATTCGGTTGAGCATACCTCCTTTTCAGCACATCCCAAATCTCAGCAGCCGAGTTAAGAAAGAAAACATTAGAAGCAATTGATTCCGTAACCGATCATATCAACCAGGAAATCACAAGTGTATTACAAACGCTTCCAGGTAAGATATAGCTCATCATATTCATCCGGCATGCGTATACTTCCATCAATAAACCCTAGTTTGTTTCGAAAGACCATAGCCATTTCGAATTAACTGCTCCATGTAAAATAATTGAGTCCATTCAAAGCTGGATTAACCACCATCGAACCTAAGTTGTCCGATTGCTGCAAAAAAAATGGCGACGCCGGATCTTCCAACGCAGACAAACTTCTACTCCCATTTAGTACTAGTTGATTCTGAACCATACCTTCTGAAACTGTGTAAGACGACACAGACCGATTCAATGGCTGATTTCCTAGTTGATTCCCTCCTCCGACGATAGCTCCGACATAAGTGCGTCGCTCTGGTACCATGACAGAGTCGAAGCTCACCCCAGAACAGAAAGGAAACGAAGAAGAAGAGAGCAGAAAACATAATCTGTTTTATTTTTAACCAACCCACATCACAACTTTATAACAGGCAGTTTTATATATGTTTTACAACTACCTGCTACTACACTTCTTCTTTAATAACATTATCCACTTCACAAGAGGGATGGATGAATTTAGTTAACAATGAATTAATCGGAATGGGGTATGATTTGCTGAATCGCTCTCCTCACCTCCACGATGCTCGACTTCTTCTTCACCTGACAATGTGTTGGTCCCGGTGGTTTTAGTTTCGTGTCGGAGCGTAAACGGAAGTTATTGTCAGTTTTGAGTACGCGGGGAAGTCGTACCTTTGCTCTCAATTCAGCGACCAAGAACCCGTTTGTTGACGAGCACTGGACCGCGGTGGTCTCTATCCAGAGCCCACGCAGCACCTCCATCACGTCGAGTAATAGCCCTTCCTTTTGCGGCACTGCAGCTCCAGCAGCGCGTCGCTCTCAATTATCGACACCTGTACGCTTGTCTCCATTGGCGTCGGAGGCTCCACTGCCTTGGGCTTGGTGCCTGGCCCGGGCCCTGCCTCCACTACCCTCAACTTCCGCCTGTCCGACCCTGGTGGCCGGGCCTTCCCCTTCCGGATGCTGAGGCTGCCCTTGCTGTGGCCTCTCAGCTCCTTCATGCTGCTCGATCGCTGCATGTTATCCCCACCAGTGGCTTCTATCTGCTGGTTCCGAGCCTCTAGGTCCTGGATCTTCTCCTAAGCTGCTTCAAAGTACTCGATCGTGTCTCCGAGGATCGACGCTTTGTCCATCTTGGTCACAAACGGCACAAAGCGACCTCAGGACAACAAACCGCTCGTTGAGCTTCTCGCGCCGCCGCCTCTCTGCGAGGACATGGTTCGCACTCAGCTCCTCTGCCTGGGCCCCCTTCCGAAACCTCGCGGCCGAACCATCACCGCTGTCCCTCAAAAGACTTGGGGGAGTTCTCGTCCCTGCATTGACTGTGGAGCAACGGGACACTAAACAGGACATACTTCAGGAGCCACTGCGACGACCCCTCACCCGGGGAAGAGGAGGACATCATCGTTTGCCCCGGCCGACCACTTGGAGAAGGCTGACTGGGACGCGTAGGACCGGATGCAGCTCGTCGATGGAGACTCGGCCCATCGACCCGGCTGGCATTGCAGGATCGTGGAGACCGTCAGGGAGTAATTCGTCTCCGCCTGCGAGGGATCGCAGTGCAGCGAACGACCTGAAGTGACATGCATAGAAACAAAAAAAAAAAAAGCACACACACACTCACAAGATTAAACAACTAATCAGAACAGAGAACCGCAATCTAAAACTTATTACAAGCTTTTTGTCGTAGAAAACAGTTCGTCAGGAACACAATGAAAGAGAAAAACTTAATGACAGTTTGACAACCTTGTGGGGCAGGGCAGTTTGGCATTCATTTCAGTTCAAAATGAGTTGGTGGGCATCTTCAAGCATGTTCATGTCACGTGGCAGAAATTCAGACAGGGAGGAGGCACATGAATTTCACCATATTTCGAAAAACTTTCACGTTCGATTCGTCCTTTTTACGTGTCAGTAGAAATAATTTCTGCTTGGTTATAGTTTGCCAGATGCGCATGCACGTGCCCTATAAAGACCGCCATTGAATTGATCGACCATACGTACGAAAAAATGAATTTAATTCAGGCAACCAGCTTTCGTACCTGAAGGAGCCTGCTGCCACCGCCTTGTTCCGCTCCACCCCGCCGTTGACGGTCTCCTATGGCCGCGACATTTTCCGTCGACTGGTTGATGCTCAGCATGGGAAATCCGAGTCGAGATTCGCCGACCCGTCGTCCCGGAACCCCATCCTGACATCCTCGGACATCTCGAACTCGCATTCGGCTCGGTTGTCATTGCCTTTGCTGTACCCAGATGGTTTGGATTGGACGCATGAAGGATGTCGTCCCGGCCAACTTTTCTTCAGAATCTGACTCGTCGTCATCGTCTTCATCTAATTCGTCGTCATCAACCCAGTTGTCGGGGTCGTCAAGGGTTCTGGGGCAATGTAGGTGGCAGGGATGGAGGGGGATTTGAATCTGGGGTGGTGTTCAGACGTGGTGGCAGGGTTCGAGGTCGAGTGCTCGGAGAGTGCGGGCTTGGTGGGTGAGGCAGGTGGTGAACGACAAAGAAGGCCTTTACATGGTTGATGAACGATAGGCTTTTCGTTAACCTTAAGGAAGATCATCCCTAAAACCGTTTAGACATCTATCGCCGAATTCGATAACAAAAACTTCGTCTTTAGATTACCTAAAAAAACATGCGATTATGTAATTACCTTGTCCGTAGAGCCGAATTCCCACAACCCCGTCGAGTAGAGGTATGCACACCACAGTCTGTAGAAGGACAACACAATGCTGAGGTTATTAGATCACGGTATGCGTGAAAGGCTCTATCGTATTCGCATTTCAATGGTTCAGGTGTTGCCTGCGCCCATTTACCTGGATCAGGGCGCTCTATTCCGATGTCATTCCAGAAAGAGAATGACGAAGCAGCGGCATGAACCACAATTGAGTCAGTAGTGAAAAAACACGACCGAGTGCAAATCACATCGACAGAAATTCCAAACACAGCTTTCGAAACAGTTATATACCATTCCGAGGACTCCTACCGGCATTATGATTAAGGGTTTCTCTTTGCAAAGAAAATAGATCCCTCACATAAACAAAGAAATAACTACGAAGATATAAAGATGGGAGTACCTTAGCCAGAATAGCGCGCGTAAATATCTTGCTATCCGCCTCGTTAGCCCCCGTCAGCCACACGTGCTGCTGCCTCACAAGCACCTTTCCCCGGCAACCTAGCATACAAAACAACAAGAACTACCTAATTAACTTCCATGATTCAGAGGAACAGAACAATGGTCGGCCAAATAAAACAAATCCACGCACACCCATCATGAACAAGTCCCGACGATTCCCGAAAACGTCCTCGCAAGGATTGCCGAGCGTAAGATCTCATTAACGTCTCGCCCTTGAGGGAGAGAGTCCAAAAAGTTGCCAACCAACTCCCAAACGTAGAAGATAGAAAACGAATTAAAGATACCGAACGAGTTCCTAATAACAACCTGTTTTCCAACCAACATAATTTGTGACTCCCAAGAACTAGAGTAACATGTGATTTAACATCCTAACATTTAGGAATTATAATGAAACGATTTATATAATAAATACTTGTATTGAATAGCAGAGGTAGGATGAATGTTGGTACTCACAATTTCTCCATCATAAATGTCATCATTAAGATATACTGTTGCTAGTAGTGGAGTGGGGGCCGAAAGGGAAGGTTGGCTAATTAGGTAAACGAAAAAAAAAACACGATTAGTACAGAGAACGGTGTATCCATCTACCAAATTCCGGACAAGACATGTCGAACGAAACCAAACGCAGGAGGAGAGGTGGAGGTAAGAATGTAAGGAAATCCCATTTGCAAGAAAGATTTTTTCACTAGAGGCTTTACTTACCCTACACCGGAGGGAATGAAAAGGAGACACACATGAGGTAGAACCACTCGGTCTCGGTCAAGTCCTCGGGGAGAGAGATGCGCTAGGCCTCCTCTGGGGCTGCTCCGTCTCCCCGGCCGACAACGACTCGTACAGATCCCGTAGCTGCTGGCTCCTCTGGAGGGAAGCCTCCTCCACTGTTTTCCATCCAATCGGCTGCAGCGTCTTCCCTCGTCTTTTATTGGCCCGTTGTAGTACCCATCCTATTCCCCCCATAATTCAAAATCCTGTGACACAACCCCCGCCCCCCACCAAAAGAAACGAGAAATGGTACCGGATCAGTCCATTCGTTCGGCATCGAACTGCAATGGGACGAGGAACATAGGAGTGTTAGTGTCGTAAGCTGCTCTTCTCTTTTTTTATTTACCCTGTTTGAGGACAATATTTGCCAGAAGATGCTGTACGAACCAACTTCACCGAACTGGACAGCAGCCTGTAACATGCCATGTCAGCCCGCCGCTGGGTCCGACGGCAAGGCGTCATCATAAGAAACCAACCTCTCCGACCAATTCTCGCAGAAACCGCAAAACCCCGGGGGGACACCAAGTGGTGTTATGAGAGAAAGTGGAAACGAGGAAAGAACCCGATTTTGTACCTAACTGAGTAGGTGCGAGAAGAAATACGAGTTCTATGCCTGGTGTAGAATGACGAGAGAAAGCGAACGTGGGAAATTTTCTGGGTGTGCGTTGAAATCGAAAAAACGACGATGTTTGGTGGTGGTGGTAAAAGAGAACAAAATGGAATGAAAATGGAGATGATGGACTGACTTGCGGTTGAATCTTTTTACAAGGCCAAGTTACATGTTGTTTTGTTATCGCGGGAGAGGAAATGTAAAAAAGGGTATTTTTGTTTTTTGACGGGTTGTTCCAGCGGGGCGGCCGACAATGCTGGTCGCGTTTGAACGAGGATCCGGGCCGTGGCTTGGTATTTGATCCGAACGCGTAGCGATTAGGTGAAGTGATTGACCGGGCGTTTGGGGGGGTGGAGAAAAGAAGAACCGGATTTTCCTTATTTTTCCCATTTTCTCCTCTCCATTGTTTTGTTGTTTTTTTTAAAAGAGAAATTTTATTTCCATCTTATGATTGGAGCTGAATTTTGATTCGACGGTGGTGAGGAGTAATTGTTAGGATTTTTTTTTGCCCGATTATAATTGCGATTTTAGAGTTATATTTGATATCCCTCGTAAAATATACGGAATGTGAGAAATATCTCTTAAGGAGATATATCAGAGTGATATTTGATTATATTCACGAAATATATTTACCTGACAGATTTTTCGATATCACGTGGGACGGTAAAGAAAGGGCAATGGTGTTGACGAAACACGGGAAACACATCCGGAATTATTTCTTACCCCGAGAAAGCGGGATCTTATACCCGGGTAGGTCGAAGGATTTAGAGAGGGTCTCAACCTAAAGTTTGTACATCATTGAATACAGTGAAAATCTTCTTCTCCGTCCGTAGGACGTAAGGTCGATTGACCGAACCATATAAATTCTTTGTCTCTTTATTTTTTACATTAGTAATTCCGATCGAGGAATCGTATCTCGATTTCAATACTGATACCAGAGTTGCTTCCGCGTGTTACAACTTATAAATCATATTTCGTAGTCCATTGTTGTTGGCCCTCTTTCTTCCTATTTGTCATTTTGAAGTAATGGTATATATGTGGGTAGCCGTAGTTTCAAAAGAGGTGTTGTTTGACATTTCTCCTTCACTTGCAACATAGTTTTTAAAAGGCAGCAATGGAGGTGTTGGTTTGTTAATAAAAGCTATAAATCGGTGGTGGGATCCACCTAAAAGCTATAATTAAGTAAATTTATACATGCAATGTTGACTCGTACGCTATATTGTAATTCAAAGTATTATCATAATTCCCATGAATCACTCCAAAACGAAACTAAAGTCAGACAAGGACGTCGTTTTCTTTTAACGTTGACGTGAATGGTGGAGATCTGACCATTAGCTTCCCCCCACCATAGTTGTACTTCTCTGGCAAAAAGATCCAGAACAAGCAAATCTTTTAAGCAAATCCAATATATGATAGTTTCAAATCAAGATATTGGATATGTCTGACGGGGATGAGAAGAAGAAACTTATCCTCATTATTGGCCAAACTTTTTTTAATTCAACCTCTTTTGGAAAAAAAGTGCATATTAAGAATGAGTTTTGTGATGGAACTTCCAGACTCCCTCTTTCCCTAAATCAGCAAAAAGAAAAAGAAAAAAGGGAATGTCTCCTCTCCATCCTTCCCTTCTTCTTACACCACTTAGTGTTACACGTTTCTGTCATGAACATGCCATCGTTCTACCCAGTCTCGACTCCCCCGTCGTAAGCCCCACATCTACAAGGACCAACCACCAACTCTCTCAGTACATCCTCTCCCCGTCGACCTCGCCACCCCTCCCCGACGCCACCAAGCCTCCCGTCCTCGACCTTCGGCTCTCCCTCTTCTCCTGGAGAATCAACTCGTTTTTACGCCCCCCGACAACTACACCTCCTCAACCTAACCGTAATATCCCCTGTAACTTCACCATCTGTGGAGCCCATCGACTCCTTTGCTTGCGGCTACTGCTACGACCTCCCCGCCGGCCCCACTTGCTCCAACGATACCTGCGAGTACTTCCCCGAGAACCCCTACTCCACCCGCACTGTGGGACCTCGGAGAATGCCGTCATCGATGTCCTCACTCCCTGGGATGCCACTGTCCACCTCTGGCCCCCCAGAAGAGCATCGCGCGGACTTCATCTTCTGCCTGATGCCAAGAGCCTATATCTCCTCAAGAACTCTCGCCAAGGGGGTGTCTGGCCTGCCGCGTTCGGTTACTCGAAACGAGTCGATTCCTTTTCCAGGTCAAGCGACAAGTCTCTCTCCCCTGCCGCCGCTATACTTCGCGATCTGTCTTTCTGGGTCGAAAGGTCGCCGCCTGGCCCCGTTCTTCTTGGGTTCGGCAGGACCATATGAATTTTTTCCCCCCTCCTGGGAACAGACCTCTCGAAGGGTCTTATCTACACACCCATCCTCCTGGGTACCCGTATGGCGACATCCCCGTCATACACCTATGTCCGTCCCTCTGCCGAGCTACGTTCATTTGGCGTGTCTGCCATCAGAGTCAACGGCAGACAAACGTGCCATTGAATCTGAATAACCCTCCCTGAAGATAGAACCCTAAGACAGGTTTTACGCGCGGGACCCGGCTCAGCACCATTGCCAAGTACACAACCTTGCATCCCTCCATATTCAATGAAGCAGTAACCGGAGGCCTTTTGTTCAGGAATCCTCAGACTATGGAACCTCACCGATAACCGATCCGTTTGAGCCATTCACCATATGTTACCCGGCAGAAAACATCACAGCTTACCCGCTGTTTGGCCCGGCAGTCCCGACAATCGACCTGGTCCTGCAGAGCAGCAATGGTCTACTGGAGAATCTACGGGGGCGAACTCTATGGTGAGCGTCGGCAAGGAGGAAGGAGTAACTTCGTGCCCTGGGACTCGTCAACGGCGGGCTGAAAGCGAGGGGATCGTCGATCCGTCATCGGAGGGTATCAGATGGAGGACAACCTGCTGCAATTCGACATCGAGGCGCATTGATGCAGGGTGGTCAGTCACGAGTCGGTCCTCTGCTACGACTGGGACAACCTGCGCGGATATACAAAATTTTAAACTCCCGGCTAACTTCGTACTAATATATATTTGCGATCGAGAATTCGGACATGATTCGATATATAAAAAGAAAGGGATTCGCCCAGCATTTGTCTGTATCAGGCAGACGCAGTGGACGCTACTGGCCTCGGCTCCGTCATCCATATCGTACGAACCTAACGGACAAGGAACAAAGATCCTACCCTTTACCAAATGCATCTCGTCCTTATCCTCGGAAATCCTTTACCTGGGGTTTTGATCATTTTTCTCGTCGTCTTCTTCCCCCAAAAAGAGATGAACTTCCCCTTCCCCGAGGACCGAACCTCAACCTGCACCCACATCATGCCCGTGGCCCCCCGGTAAAAAGGAGACCCAAGTGGAGTCTCGTTCCAATCCGTGAAACCATCAAGTGTTGAAGGTCGTCCTCTGGTCTTGTCTCTGTCTATTAGTACGTACTCAATAAGGCTACGTGTTTGTATGGAGTTGTGGTCCGATGTGGAAGCGTTGGAATGATGTCAGGGTTATGGTGTGCCGAATTCAAGGGATGGATTGAAGGTTTGAGGGATGGTATGTTCTGTTTGCCGTTTTCATCCCCGGGAAACTGCGATGGTGGAGACGAAACAGGGAGCAAGATCAGGCCGCCTTCGAGGTCGAGGAGGAAAGTGCGACTTGCCTCTTGAAATGATCGAGTTGAAGGACCCAGTTTGTTTTTGAGCGAAAGGGGTCATGTTTGTTTCTAGGTATTTTTAGGACTGATCTGCGGGTTTTTTTTGGCTCGAACTGATTGTCAGCTCCCGCAGGCAAAGAATCACGGAAATAATCGTTGCGCTCCCAGCTGTTGGTATCCGAACTCTAATGCAGGTAAATATGACAAATTCTTCCTGCGACGGATTGATTCGAATGTGAAGAGAGAACATTCCCTTTTGTTGGGGCCTTGTAGATGCTCATTGGAGGAGGAAAATTATGTATGTTTATTTGCCTGTTTTTGGAATTGTTCAATGCCGAGGATGATCCACGCATTTTCTGGAGTGTTACTTTGCAGGGCGGCCTGTCCGTCTTGCCGTTGGACGAGATCAACCACTTATATACAGTCTCTGTCATGCTCCAACTAGAGGTTTGCAGTTGATTCCAATTGCAATGTTTTGTAGTCATTATATATTGGGGTTGATACCAATTGTTTCTACAAAGCTGTCTTAAGCGTTTAAATCCTGTCCCTGGTCTTCTCTCCAGGACTTGAGCACAAGCCGCACACTGTGACAAAAGCAAAAGCTGCCCCTGGGAATCATCCTTTCCCTATCTTCCCGCAGGTAACTGTAATTATTCCAACAATCAAGGCATCCGTATTCCACGGAGCATTGCAAATAGGCTGCATTTTAGCATTCGACCATCACCGGTTGTTCGACATATGACGTGTTGTGCCCCAAAACTTACTATTTGTAAAAGATCTTGGACTTGGGTCCTACCACATGGATACGGACCAGCACACGAAGAACAGCAAATCCTCCGCGTGACCACGGTCCGGCGAGGTTGAATGGGGAAGCTTATGGAGGAGAGGCCCAATATGCTGGCGAGAGCAGCTGTTGGAGAGCAAGGGATTGTTTTCCTTGTTCCCACACAACCCTGGCTCAAGAAACTTGGTGTCAGTAGTTAGTAGCCACTCAGCGTCAACAACAATCCTTTGAAGGGAAAAGATAGGAAGGGGGCCTAAAAAAAAGAACTGGGTTATCGAAAGTGATTTTGCTTCCTTTTGCTGAAAGATATTTTTGACCTTTTCTAAGGAATTGGGTCTTGGTGTGGGTTCGATTTTCATCTATCATACATTGGATCAAGCCTTTGATAATTACATATGGACGACTTCATTGATCTAAAGAAGTCGAGACGCTAACATAGAAATACTCAGATGATTTGCAGTTGATTGACTAAGTAAACATCCCACTACACCGCTGGGTGAGAATGTGAAATTCGCCCCAGACAAAGTCGATCTGTTGTTACATCCATCCACGAGTTTTTAATTATTCTATTCCTAGGTATGAAATGAAAAATTGCTATTCCTCATGTAACTAAACCATAAATCAACAGATCCGCGTCAATTCTCTTTCTTTCTCCCTCTGCCTTTCCGCCGAGGGTAAATAATCGATCAAAAAACCATCCTCCATCCTGTCCATCTCCTGTTTGGTCCTTGAATTCTCCTCGAACGCCGTTTCAGGTGGGGGCATTTGCTGACGAATCTCGTACAGCTTTGGCGCCTCTGTTCTTCCCTCATTTTCACTTTTCCCTGTTGTTATTTTATTTATCTTTGCCCCTTTCTGCTGGGTTTCTTTCTTCGTATGCGAATTGGGTAATCGTGATTACTCCGTGAGGGTAAGGAATTATTGTGGTGTTGGGGGGGGGGGGGGGGGGGGGGGGGGGGGGGGGGGGTAGGGGGGGGGGGGGGGGGGTGGGGGTGGGGGGGGGGGGGGGGTGGGGGGGGGGGGGGGGGGGGGGGGGGGGGGGGGGGGGTGGGGGGGGGGGGGGGGGGGGGGGGGGGGGGGGGGGGTGGGGGGGGGGGGGGGGGGGGGGGGGGTGGGGGGGGCGGGGGGGGGGGGGCGGGGGGGGGGGGGGGGGGGGGGGGGGCGGGTGGGTGGGGGGGGGGGGGGGGGGGGGGGGGGGGGGGGGGGGGGGGGGGGCGTGGTGGGGGGGGGGGGGGGGGGGGGGGGGGGGGGGGGGGGGGGGGGAGGGGGGGGAGGGGGGGGGGGGGGGGGGGGGGGGGGGGGGGGGGGGGGGGGGGGGGGGGGGGGGGGGGGGGGGGGGGCGGGGGGGGGGGGGGGGGGGGGTGGGGGGGGGGGGGGGGGGGGGGGGGGGGGGGGGGGGGGAGAGGGGGGGGGGGGGGGGGGGGGGGGAGGGGGGGGGGGGGGGGGGGGGGGGGGGGGGGTGGGGGGGGAGGGGGGGGCGGGGGGGGGGGGGGGGGGGAGCGGGGGGGGGGGGGGGGGGGGGGGGGGGGGGGGGGGCGGCGGGGCGGTGGGGGAGTTTTGAAGCTTTATGGCTAATGAAGCATCTGAAGCTATCACTTTGGCATATGGATAACTGCAGGTTCTGTAGGGTCCTGTCATATTCCCGCTTTTTTATCACTGGTTGGGGGCAGGAGTTTTTTTTCCACAGGTAAAATATCTTATTGATGATACTTTATATCTTCACACAATACGAAAAAGGGATTCCCCCTTTCTTGGGAAGCCCTGGTGCTTCCTGTGTTTTATAGCATTAGTTTCCGAAATTATAGGAGTCCTGTTGATGACATAATTTGGCTTTTGAAGCATTTGTGCCAGAACATTATCGATTCGCACAGGTTGGAAAGTGACCGGCTAAACACTCCAAAAATGCATGATGCTGCTGTCGAATATATCCTTAACGGAGGATCTTCCTATTGATGGCAGAAAACGCAAAGGCTTCCTCCAGAAATTTGTAAACACACCAGTTCATATGTATTGTAGAAGGTTGTACATATTTTTCTTTCCTCAACTCGTTATCCTCTTCAGCTTATATCTGACTTCCACTCAGCCTCCCTATTTATCCACTAATGATATTGTTGAGATTTTTGTTCGGTATTACCTTCTTGTTTGGTTTCCAATTTGAGAATTGAGTTATTCAGCTGACTCGATGAATTTCTCCGTTACATGATTCGGAACCCATCCCCATGAACAATGCCATTTACCTTATACTTTTATCTGAGAGTCAGTTGAACAAGAGGACCAGAGTTCCTTATCTCGGCCTGGGGGCAACAGATCGGCAAAGTCACCTGATCAATGGAACACTGTAGCTGACCAGTATTGAAGCCCATAGCACTGTTAAGATTGGAAAATTCAATCAGTTGTTCCCAGATTACTTCCTTTTATTATATGCATTTGAATGAACCACCATCTACCTTCTGAAACCCTGTTGATGTAGAAATGTAGGAACAAGACATGTGAATCGACAAGAAGCTTGTGAGAGATCCGTGATGTCAATTGACAATCAAATCACTGAAGTGAAAGAATCCAACCACACTGCATCCATGTGAGGATATGGATAGGTCAGAGTGAACTTTGTATAAATGCCGAAAAAAAAACAAAAAAAAGGGAAAAAAAAAAGGAGAGGCTGGAAGGTTAATTTTGCTTGGAAAAAGGGATGATGGAAGGAGATGGTAATTGTTTCAAAACAGTTCTTCTATGCATCACGACCAACTGTGAATTTAGGCCAACCAGTTTGAGTGGTTTGCATTTCTCTGGGACAGGTTGATGTGTGGTTGGATACTGATGACTGGAAAAGTAGTGGTAAAGAGAACGCATTCAAATGGCCCTTCTGCTGAGGCAGATGATAAATATGATTCACATTTAATACCCAGCACCATCGGAGGTAGAACTTCAAATCTCAAAAGATCAGGAAATTGAATCAATCATCACTATCCAGTACTCATAATGGGAGTTTTGGAGGACAACGAAGCATCTCATGAATTTGTACAGCTAATGTTGGCGTTGAAGGATGATAGAAGCTGCCGCGGTCACTTCAAAACACCTCCCAGATGCAGTGGCTGGGTGGCAATCCCTTGGGGGATGAATGGGATTTACCTTTGGAGGTGATGGAGCTGCCGGTTGATGCAAATTTTGTAGCATCAATCGTCTTGAACAGATCATCGATGAAGTCAAAAGAACAATAGGGTGCTACTTTACTATGACAGTCAATGATGTCCATATTGCATAAACGTGACCCGAGTTTAAGTCAAATATATTTATAATTATATTCTCTAGTTCTCTGGCTAGTGGAGTCAATGATCAACATAGAATGAAAATAGTAGCTGATTGAGCCAGAGCAGCGGAGATGGCAAAGGGAGGAAGCTGACAATTGGGAGGCGATGACGTGCCGAACAGATGCTGGTGGAATGCTAAGGAGGCAATGACTATGGAGCTGGCCAAATCTTGCACATTTGATGTAGTAGTTTTTATGTTCATCCCGCGCTACTTGGAAACACAATTTGTCTCATTGGTTGTGTGTTATGAGTTGCCACATGCATGGAGAAGATTACTGATAGAGACGTCAGTTTTGGCGACTGAAGTCAGGGAGTTTAGCAATTCCGAATTGTGCTCACTTGTCAGATGAACGTGATAAAGCCCTTGCTATTCTCACAATGAGGTGCTTTGTTATTCTGTTTCTTTTTTTTTTTGGGTTATTTTGGAGAGCTTCAAATAAGTGAATGTGCTGAATTTCATCGGATTTGTTCTTATTTAATTCTTTTATATATCAACTTCCTCTTCTTTCCTCTGGTTGTGCGTTATGGAGTATGAGCAACATAAAGGGATAAAACGTAAATTGTGGAAGCTTATTGAAGTGGGGGATTAGCCGCGGAGATGGAGAAGCTGAAAAAAGAAGAAATTAGCACGGGCTGTCCTGGACTGATCAAGAAACCATAATGGATAAAATAAGCATGAAGAGATATACCATGTTCTGTTTAGCTTATTGCAGTATCGCGATTTTCTCAATGTACCGTGGATGTTGGTTGTCGACATATTGCAGAGTACTCACTTGCTGTAGCCCATCGAAACCAAAAAATTTGCTATACTTGTTTGATTCTGTTAAGTATTGTCTGCAATATGCAGGGGCTAAATAACTGTTATATGCACAGGATGAGTGGCTTTTAGAAGAAAAATTTTGATGCTCTGGTCACCTCACATCCAAACTGTCTCCTCCTCCAGACCTTCTATCTCTTGGCGTCCCTCTGGCTCCTCTCAAAGAAGCCTGTTCCACAGCCTGAATACTCAACGATGAACGTTGAACCCATTCGAGATTCTGAGAAGAGATATGAGTGAGTGTCCTATGGTGGGGTATCTTCAAAGGCCAATCTTGAGGAAGACAGAACCAGGGTTTATAGGGAGCATGGAAAGATATGGGATGGGAATTTACTTCTTCGACCGGGATACTGGATTTGAACGGTCCTGCCTCGGGGACATGAAATGGTAGGATCTGTTTGAGGGTGAACCCGACCTCCTTGAGCTTTCCATGGAACTTGGACGTTTTACCTTTTTCCTCGGTACTGAACACTGCATAGCCAATGTAGATAAGACATAAGCCAGAGAATTCGCGCTAAAAGTTTAGCTTTTGTTCGGCTTACGACCAGAATGATGTTGTGATCCGGGGTGTTGTCTGGAACAAGCTTTTTTGGCGCTTGCAAGTGCTTGCCGTTTGGATAGCATTTGTTATCTGCATAGATATCGGTAAAATATTACAACTTCATAGAGTGTAATAAACAAGGTTTGATCAAATCAACATGTGCGTTCTAACTAATAGGGTGGAAATTCTAAGACTTAGCAAGTTATGACGGATTCATTGAAGCAATCAACTTGTAATACATTTAAAGAAAGCGATATGCATGTTATTCGTAAGAGGAACAATTCTTCGAGTTTCGAATTTGTTGGCGTAAGAAACGGCCTGTTGTTCATACCAGTAAAAATCTTCTGAGATAACTTAAGCTTTCAATCAATATCGACGAGAATGAACCAACATTTTCGCGAGGTTTTCTATTATATCCATATATAAAAGTACATACCCACGAGTGAAATGACGAATGAACTTAAAAAAAATAAGAAGCCGAAATGGCCAAGGATTCGTATGTTCTACATACAGCTAATGCGATCATTGTATTGCGGCACTACCCCAAGCTTCTACAAGTAAACCAGTCGCCGAACACTATGCCTAAGCACATAAGAATCGGAACCCCCTGACAATGACCCTCTTAACTGCTTTGTCCTCCAAGATAATAATACTTCCGAGCGTTTGCCTCAACACTAGACCATAACAACAATGAAACATTACAGCCAGAGGGGAACGGGGCAAGACATGTGTTACGGACCGAGGCAACACTAGCAACACACGGAACTCTCTGACACAGTACTCGCAACACAGCCTGGAAGCAGCGTAACGAAGTCCCATTAACAGATGCTGCTTCTCTTGCTCAGCCAATATGTCACTCCAGGATAGCAGTTTGGCATACCAAGAGGGTCCTTTCTAGGTATGCCTTCCACAAAGATCAATGGATGATCTGCTTTCGGTGTCGTCCACATTGCAAACCTGGCGATACCGCCCTCGTCGTAACAGTAATAACTTGGAAAACGATGATCTGGGCGACAATCCCAATACTCCGATAAAATAGCTGAAACTTCGCCGAGAGCCGGGTCCTCCGAATTATCAATTGGCGAGATTCTTGTTTGTTATGAGGCTATGTATGTATCATCTTGAACTATCAATTAACAAACATACAATGGATTAAAGGTTAATCTCTACTCGCGGTATTAGTTCGATAAATGTTCTTAAGCGCGGGTTAACTCCTCACATGAAAACTCGAATGCGAAGAGATCTTTCCATTAAGAGACCGAAAATTTCCAACAATCTAACAAGCATTAAGATTTCGAGAAACAAATTTTCACATGTCATTGAATTTGAACGCAAGACTATTATACAACTAGATTAGACTTGGTTTTAGACTATATATTAGAGCACCCCACCCATCCAACCTAATTAAAATACGACTTTTAACGAATGATTTATTCGTACGATTTTTAAAGGGTGTCCCTGAGAATATTAAGAAATAAACATTGGGAAATATTCAAATTATCCCAACTCAACTCAACCCATTTCGCTAATGGCTCTATACGTAATTAGTGATGTCATTTGCAAGTACTGACCAAAACTCCAATGGCCCACAAACATTATGCTATAAAACCGGACCCTTCTCTCCTTTTAAATTGTGACTTCCCCCTCTTGATTTAGAGGAATCTATAGGTTGGACAACGAAACAAAAGATGGGTGGTGTTATGGGAATATTGGGAGGAGGAGGAGGAGAAGCTACCAGAAGCTGAAGCCAGAGACTGGCCGTGGTGGCCGTTAACGAGGTTAGGTCGCAAGGAGACACGAGGGTTTGTCAATGGCCGAGGCTCGACCGCCTCAATCCTTGCGAGTGCTTGATGTCCCCCAAGAAGCGGCTGGTGAGGTTGAGGGATGCGTACGTGGACATGGAGCTACCGGTGGTCTAGTTCGCAGTGGCAGTGTCCCTCTGGGGTGATCGCAGATGTGGGGGCGAGTGCATTCGGGAAGGCCCGCCTCAAGGAGAACCGATCGTAAGGTCATCAAGGAGCTCCACAAGTTGGTCATCCTTATGCCGAGTCTCATGGCAAAAGGCGGTGATGGTGGAACCCGGTTGTTCAGATCCCAAGTCGTAGTATCCCCGCGTAGATCGAAGTTTGAATGAGATATCGAATTACTTGTGATTTTATTGTCCAAGAAATGGGTGTCTTTTCTTTCCGATGATCAAGAATCGCTTGGTGATGAATATCGATTAAAATCTAAATGTCAGTCTATCGAAAATCTTGTTCCTCTTCCTCTCGAGTGTAACGATCGTGTGGAATGGAGGTGGTAGTCGTACTCCTTTCCGAGAAGTCGCAAATGTTCTACGGCCCGATTTGATTAATGGTAGAAGAATTAGCGTTAAACTAGAGTCTGGTTTTCTTGATTCCACATACTCTACCAAAGGAATAAAAGTTGGCAGCAATGTCAACATCCTTATCGAGACAATATTAATTTGTACGATAGCATAGTGAAACAAACGTTTTCCCCGAATCAAACCAATTACTCAAAAGATATTTGGATATGTTTAATTCGGTCGGTCAGATCATGCCCTTGGACCACAATAAACGTGCAATCGCCTCAGTGACCGGTCACATGTCTTAGGTAACTTGGCCTTACATCAACAATCGTATAATTTAACCAAGATTAGGCCATCTCTGGTGCCCTTAATATGTCCGTCTGCACTGAAGTACGAAGGAAAACAGAAGGCTGAGTAAACAATTTGTATCGTCCGACTGCACTGGGCGTGATTAACGACAAGGAACTTGAGTGGAAGTTCCATTTGATCCACGAGCCCAAGAACTCACCCTGGCTTGCCTTTAGGAACCGGTAAAGCAGTTTTGTATCACGTCTCTGTTTTCAGGCCTTACCTATTACATGTGAGACCAAAAATTGAGAATACCGCCAATCTTCAGACTGGCCCGACTTCCGTTGAGAGATGCTGAAGATTTTGTGTATACCTTTTTGGAACGCCGGAAACCCCCACGTTGTGCCTAGAACAGGCGAATTTCTTTCTGCACCTCTCTTCGCTAGACCCCGGCTCATTGGCCCAGGAACTGGTTGTCACGGGAATGCCAAGTTCTCAAAAATCAAAATGTCCGTAATACTCCGTAAAACAAAACAAGACGAATCTCAAAACCAACACCGTTTTGCGGAAGCGAAGAAAGCACTTGACTTTATGTCCTTTGTATATTGTTGTGGAGTCCTGAGAGTTTGAGCGTAACTCAGAATCCGTGAATCCACTCTCGTTATCATTTATCAATCCGACTTAAACAAAAACCGAATCATTCGAACGAAGGGTTAAGAAATCAATGTAACGAAACCCTTAAAATGCAGCAGATCCAGATCAATGAAAACATCTAATACCATTTCGAAACGAAATTAACAATAAGAAGGACCTCAATAATCACTGAGCTTCACCTCCTTTCCCCTTTGTAATCCTGGTAACCAAGAACACGAGCAGGAAAGAAACACAACGAAAATCATCCAAAACACAAAAAAAAAAAACTCGATATACTCATTCGGCAGGAAGAGCACTATGAATCTGTCTCACTTGTTGGGATTGTTCTATCTTACGTGAAAGTGGCCACAAGACCGTGTTTCTTTACACGGATAATGGCCTGAAGCCCCACCATACTCTTCAATGGTAATCTAGAGTTTGTCTTCATATTAGACAAGACAGAAAATCGTAGCCAATGGGTGAGGAGGAGAACAAGCCCGAAGAAGAGATGCACACTCGGATGCTCCCCGCCGTAGCTCCGTTTTCAGGCCTTGCGCAATGGTTTCACGCCTTAATTGGGTGTTCTTGCCCGATCCGCACCGTTGGAACGTACTGAAATTTTGATGGAGTATTCCTCACTTGAGGTTCTTTATGTCGAAACGATGGAGTTAGCTACTGTGAGTCCTCTTTCTGGTAATTTCGGCCCAATTCTCCTAGACTGCAAGATTCGGTGTACTTGATTTCAGCTCAATTCTCTTTTGTGTTGTTTAGCCGTAATGATTACCAAGTTGAGTTCTTGGTAGGGAAGAAATTTATATGCTGGTTGTTGGTGCCTAGAGAAGAACACTTGTGTACCCACTTTTTTGTTGATTTAGTGGAAATTTTGATGGTGTCTCGGGCCGTGGTTTTACTCCTCGCATCGAGGAGATTTCATCTCGGTATTGTTCATTGCTGCAATTTACTTATTTCCGCTGTGATTAATTATGTCAGCTTTAAGGAAGTCATTCGACGAATTTCGGGGTATGTTAATTTCGTGTTACATACCCATCGTCACTCTTTGACGGGAAATCTCGGAATCGATTTCTCTGTCTAGCGACAGACATGGCTTCCTCCCATTAAATTAGAATCGGTCGGGAAGGATGATTTCGAATCGAGGAAGAAAGACGTGATCGGGCGGAAAACAAGGATCAAAAGTGGCTCAACAGGCGGAGGAATACAGGAATACCTCGGTATAATATAAGGAAACCCCGACATGTCAATGAATATTAAGACAGTATCCATTGATTACTACAACTCCACGTGAGATTGCCCGCTGCCTTGAATCAATATGAGCAGATCAATTTTTTATTTTTGGTGTTCTTAATAATGTGGAATTTTAAAAAAATTGTATTTTCATTTATTATTTATTATTATTATTACTATAAACAACACTCGGATACACTGAAAATACAAAAGAGAAGGAGAAATACAAAAATCCCTCCTCGTGATAATAACCGCCAAAAAACACAAGCACTAGCCGAAGTGAACAACTACCAAACAAAATCCCAGCCCATAAAGTTCCAGGCCGATCCAGCCCAACATAAGCCCGGAAAAAGCCCTCCCGACATTTCAAAAATCTCTGGCGCGCAAGCCCTCGAACGGTTTGAGCCGATGCTCTCATCCGGTCGGGTTAAAATCTCTCAGCTTCATTGAACCGACGATTTGGAAGGATCAAAAGACCCGTTAGGGAAAGGTAGTCAAGGCCTCATCTCACTCTGCCGGCCCATCTTCCACGATCTCCTCCCCTGTCGAGCTCCGCGCTGTGGGCCCGTCCCTGTAACCCCGCTTTCGCTTCCGTCGTCCGTCGGCGTCGGCATCACCGTCCTCGTCCTCCTCCTTCTTCCTCGTCGGAGTGAGGATGATGACAAGAGAATGATCCAGCAGTGCCCGTGCAAGTGCCCATGGATGCATAACGAAGTACTTCTCTAGCCTCCGAGTTCCCTCGACCCGAGCCGCCTGGCCGCGCTCCTTTCGGTACAAGACGTGCCGAAGTCATGCACCACACCCTCTCCCCTGCAGTAGGGTCAGAACCTTGTCCTCCAGTGCGGAACTTGTCCGCCTCACCAGGAACTCCCACGTCCTCAGAACCCGCTAAGAACTCCTTGAACACTCCCCTGTAAACCCCCACAATGTCCTCCTGCTCCACCTCTGCCCCCTTCACCGCCCTCCACTTTGTCAACATCCCCTCCGTGCCATCCCTTCTTTAGATGCCATCTTCCGGTGCTCGCACGGGTCCCACACACTAATAACAAGTCCTCTCCCTGCCATTTCGTTCGTCAGAAAGCTCCTCCCCGACCGTTCTTCGAGAACCTCGACGACCGAGCAAAGTTGCCCCCGACAGCCTCTGGCTCCCCCCAAAATTCCCGAGTAGGCCTTCGCACCCCTCAGCAGAAGAACAGCATCTTGGCGAGGGCCGCCCAGCCCCCGCTGATCCTCCGCCCATCTCGTCAGACCCATGCGGTCATACGCAGTTGGACATGCCCGTGGGGGCACGGTAAACACAAAGCTAGCTCCCGCCAACAGCAGCCGCTTCGCGATAGGCCCTTAGCTTCCTATTGACTGAAGATGCCAATCAGAGCGTCCCTCACATCCCACCTCAAGAACTCGAAAACAAGCACCAGTCAACCGCACATGTCAGGAATGGCGAATCCGCGGACAGACCGCGATTCCATCCTCACGGCTGGCCCTAAACCCTCCTGTCAGCGTCGGCGCTCATTCTCCCCGATTTTCAGACAAAATACGCATCCCCTCCTTGGTCTACGTCCATCGTGTCCCCCACTCGGCTACATATCACAAGCCAGGAACCGATGCCCCCTGCACGTGTATAGCACCCATTGAACTGGCCAGGGGTCGACCCGATTGTTTTGCCCTCCCGAGTGGGTGGGGCACTGTGGGCCCAGTTCATCCCCCGACGATCTTTAGGACACGTGGCCGTTTCCGACAGCCGTGATCGGGAATCAAAGGCAAGAGTGACAAAAACTGGGTGTTATGATTTATGCAGCCACGTGTCCCATAAAATTGTCGCCCCAGTCCTTTTAGGGCCCCGATAGAGAAAATATCTGGGCCAAAAATTCTAATAAACTCATAGAGACATAATCGAGTCCGTTTTCCCCGACAAATGGGGGTGGTGCGGTGGCGGTTTCTCTGGTTGACCGCGTGTCAGAAGCGTGGAGTACTTTGGGAAGACGTTGACCCTTAAATATAAGATTTGTTTTAGAACTCGATTTATAATCGACGTCACGTGGTCGAGCGTGTTTAAAAAAGAAAAAACAAATTTACTTAGATGGTTCTGGTCTGTGATCTTTTGCCATATCTTCAAGACCAATCTCATATTCTCTTACCATATATGTTTTATATGTGTGTAAGCGTTTCCATTTTGTTCACAACAACCATGTATTTATTATGTAAATGTAATGTATATTCATTTTTGGTTTTCTTTACTTGAGAGTATGACTGGTGTCCGTCCATATCCCCTCCCCCAGTCTTCTTTTAATCACGAATATCTTAATCTTTTTTTGTTTATAAAAAGGCCATCGGAAGGACAAACG